>VIBL01000268.1:0-525714 GCA_008271625.1 Lutraria rhynchaena
AATGTTTGGTAGGGGGTGATGATGAATTTATTTGTCCAACAAAGTATTAAAATAGAGAAAAAAACTGTCAGCATTAAAACTCTTGTAGACAAAGCTGATTCCATTTAATTTGCAAGCTTCAAACTAACAATTATACGTTTGTTAATTATCTTAAAAATAGGAATTGTTTTATCAAGACTGAAATTCAAATCAAGTCTCCATCGTTCACTCCAATGTGCAATAACCACACCGTGTTAGAATCACAGAAAATACTGCATTTGTAATTTGAATATTTTTTTTTTGTAATTTTGTGAAAACACATTCAATATTCATCATGCAATTAAAAAACAACATTTGGAAAATAAATGCAAACAATTTATTGTCCATTGGGAGTGACGCCAAAGGATTAAAATTTCTACATTACAGGATCATCCACGCAAAATATCTTAATTTTATTACAAATAAAAACGAGAAAACGTGAAAGCTTAAAACACAGCTTCACTAGGCGGATTAAAACATATTAAATAAATAGTTCGAACACTCAAAGGAAAAGAAAACACAGTGTTAGACAGTTTTTTTTTTCAATTTTATTTTGTGTGTGTGTGCGTGCGTGCATGTGTTAATATGTGTTCCGTTTATATGTTGAAGAACACCGTCAAAAAATCCTCATAAAAAAGGCCATAATTATATTCTCGCACTTTTTGGATACTGTTTATTTCACGTCAGATCTTATTTGTCTTTCACGAGTGGTATATTTTTTTATCTCCATGGTGATATTTTCTCGATTCCCTCACCCCGAGATCTGTGTTGAGTAGTCCTTTAAAAACACTATTACTTCCTTTTTTTAATACATTTTACTAACTAAGTGTATAAGGTCACTTTGTTCTAAAATATTATGACTTGTTACATGTTTCAATGGTATCATATAAAATAGTCGACAATTTAGGTACTGATTATAGACGTTGAACGGTGTATGTCATTCATAGTGCATTTATTACGTTCTAAATTGGGTTTAGAACAAACTTATGATTTAACAAATTAACTTGAAAACAATTATGTAACTACATACATCTTTCCCTGTGTTTGTGTATAATTAGTATTATATTCTATGCAGGAATTTCTTTGATATTCAAAATAATCTCATGAGGCTTACAACGTTTTCTTCTCAGGCAATTTGACCATTGATACAATTATAATCCTAATCGTATTTCATGTTGACGTCAACATAATTTAACCAGACCGGAATTAAAGTCTGTACCGGGTAAAATACATACACCCACGATGTAATGGGGCTATTTATTGTGTCTGTGTTTAAATAAAACAGTATCATCTCGAATGATATGTATGGATTAGCATCCCAAAGGGGCATTGTAGATTAATACCAACAATTGGTAAATCGTTTTCAAGTGCTACCAGGAAGTAAAAGTGATTAATTGGCGTGTGGTGGTACGGAGTCGTCTGTCTTTTTGCCAGCCGAATAATGATCTCCAAAAACAGCATAAGCACACACAAAATTCTGGTCGAATATTGATCATTAATTTCTATGTATTCACAGAGGATATTGATCATTAATTTCTATGTATTCACAGAGGATATTGATCATTAATTTCTATGTATTCACAGAGGATATTGATCATTAATTTCTATGTATTCACAGAGAATATTGATCATTAATTTCCATGTATTCACAGAGGATATTGATCATTGATTTCTATGTATTCACAGAGGATATTGATCATTAATTTCTATGTATTCACAGAGGATATTGATCATTAATTTCTATGTATTCACAGAGGATATTGATCATTAATTTCTATGTATTCACAGAGGATATTGATCATTAATTTCTATGTATTCACAGAGAATATTGATCATTAATTTCTATGTATTCACAGAGAATATTGATCATTAATTTCTATGTATTCACAGAGGATATTGAAACATTAAATCATAGTTTAAATAAAACAAATGGAGACAGTTTGATACAAGATAAGTACAGGTTCTGGAATGAACACGACTCAGTAGTGAAGGGCGGTACCCTGGGGTCAAGGTGTATACCTCTGGTACACATTTTCCCTCACTGTGGGCGGTACTTTGGGGTCAAATTTTCGGAAAATGAGACCAAAATGTGTTGAAAAAAGGGGTGAAATTGTGAAAATTTGGCCAATGTTTTGTTTTCTTCTGGGGTCAAGGTGTATACCTCTGGTACACATTTTTTGAATTTGAATTTTCAACAAAATAAAGAATGTGTGTGCAGGACTTATTTTCAATTTGTTAATTTTCGACATACAAAAAAGACAATTTTCGACAATTTGACCCAAGTCAATTTCTCAAAAAAACATGGTGGCCCTGAAAAGGGCCGTTGGTTTTGGTCACCAGACCATTTAGTTGGTAGCAGGCTCCTGTTTGACGTAGACCTTACGCTTGTCAGAGTAACAGTCTTGACAGGTCGGGTCCCCACAGTACCAATCTTGTTGAGGATAACAGTCTCGGCAGGTCGGGTCCCCGCAGTACCATTCTTGTTCTGGAACAGAGGGTTGAAAGTACTCTCTCTCGGCAGTGGTAATCAATTGCCAATGGTCTTCTTCTTCAGCTTTTTGTTGATAATACGCTTCCAGCCCTTGTCTTTGCTGTCTGATCTCAGACTGAAGTTCAGCCTGCTCCCTAGCTGCTTGTTCCCAGACAGCTTGTTCTTTCTGCCTCTGTTCTGACTCGTATTCGGCAAACGCCCGTTCCCTATCGGCCTGCTCCTTCGCCTCGATATCATCCATAGCCTGTTGTCTACTCTCTCGCTCTCTGAGTCTATTCAGAGCCCGATCTCTAGCAGCCTGTTGCTCACGCCGCCGCTGCCGCCGAGGACTAGCTGTCCTGGCGGGTCTCTGGTTTCGTTTCTCAAGATTCAGAAAATGTTGTCTCATTCGAATCATTTCATCACGTTGATGATAGCGATCTACTTCAATACAATTCATGGACTCACCAATAGCCCGTTCTTCTTGTTCTCTCTTGTTGACCACATTAGCCGCCAGTTGACGGATGTTCCGCCATACCCTAGCCTGTCGTGCCGTCAATTGTCTAGCCGTTTCTAACTGATTCAACAATGCATTCATCTTGAGCGCTTAGAAGGAAATGAAATGACGTGACGCAATGCATTGGATTTTTATACCGCAAGCGCGAACCTGTGTGAGAACATGTTAAATGACGTCACGTCCATATTTTTAGTCGCTAGTTTTTGGTATGTTTTTGTGTTTGTTTTGTGTTTCTTAACTCCTAATAACAACAAAGTAAAACAAACAGGTGGTATTATTTTTTATATTTTTATTCAACACGAACCACATGTTTTAAACATAGAACAATAGTGAACCCTATGTTTTTGTAAATCAACCATTTTTAAACAAAACAACATTTTTTTTGTACATTTTTTTGGTAGAACAACATGTTTTGTACATATTTTTTAAACAGAACATTTTTTTGTACATATTTTTTAAACAGAACATTTTTTTGTACATATTTTTTTGTTAGAACAACATAGAACAATTAAATTTTGTTAGAACAACATGTTATGTACATATTTTTTGTTAGAACTTTTTTTGTACATATTTTTAAACAGAACAAGATGAAAGTAATCACACAAATTAAAGTGAATAATACATCATGTTTGTATTCATGATTCTATATTGCAAATGTCTTTCACCTCCTATTCTATCATTGTGTCGTCCAAAACACTTTTGTCCACATTTGTTTACATACTGAGCTTGTCTATAATAAGTGCCATAATATTGTTCAAACCAACGGGTCACATACGTATCGTTATCTCCTGGTCTATCCTCTAGCACTTTGAATCGAGTCAGAAGGATCTGGTTCAGGTCACATCCACGAGAAATAAAGTCCAGAACGAATATACAATACACACCACACACAGGTAAAACATTCCCTTGTATACACAATGCATTCCACTGATACGTTTTTGAATGTTTTTTCACAAAAGAGAGAATCTCCTCAAAGGGTGGTAGTCCATAAGAATCAAAGTACACGAGGGTATGGTCTTTGATGTAAATAGCCACCCAGTGTTCTCCAGGTTGATTCGCATTGTGTGTATTCACAATATAAGCCTTTATATGATGAGGATTCTCCGAAGGTAGCTGATCTTTTGCACAAACACGAGCATGCAATGTCGATAACATCGGTGAATGATCTAAGATGTATTGAAGTTCATTCGTCTCCATAATGCCAATGTCTATTCACACGTTCTGCCCATACACTTATCCAGGAATCGTTCAGTTCTGACTGATTCTGATAGAGTTCGTTTTTAAACTGAATCCATAATCGACAGGCATCTCCTTTTTCCCTATCGGTCAAGGTCACGAGTTCAGGATACCACTTTTCCATGACCTTGAACACATCCAAATCTTGAATCGCTTTTGAATGTACAGTTCTGTCCACTCTGATGTGTTCGTGAATAAGCACAGGACATGTTGTACTTGACTAGGATGATCCACTTGACAACCGTAACAGTCTTTATGCACTTGATCATAAATCAACGTTTGAAGTGCTTCTGTCACATGGTGGTTCAATCCCTCTCGCAAGGATTCCGTTCGTTCACTTGTATCACAAGGATACGCCAATAATTGCATTTCAAAGTCTTGTCCTGGTTCCATGTTATCTATGTCCATTTTTTCTAGATTCAACCATTGCATTTTAAAGTTTTGTTTGTGTTCCATTTTTCCATCAATAATCTAAAAGTACTTCTCTAAACTGGTTGATTTCAATCTGATTATCGTATTCCGCATACACAATCACGTTAATAGCTTGTCCTAGCGCTCTGGCAAAGTGAAATTCCAATCTCAGATTCCCCGTTTTTATAGGATGGAGTTGACCTTCCTCGCAACCTTGATCGGCTGTCAAATCCAGTCCCCAGAGTGTGTAACCGTGTTGATAATCATTCAAACTCAATCCAAAGGAACGATTAAGTCCGAGTGCTCCTGTGGCTTGATAGAGTGACATGTAGGACCGTAGACATTCTCCCGTTTCGAAATTGGGTTGAAACGGTTTGTTATGAATACTTTTTCCATCAATACTGACCTCCAGATGATTGAGATCAAAATGACGGAAATCAAAAGGATTGGTCCCTATATCCCCATTCATATCTCCGTTTCTCACCATACCAATGATCAGTCGTTTTGGTAATTGACCTTGAAATAAATGATCTTCAATCTTGGAACGTTGACCGTTAGGAATAGTAAAGGTTTTCACCTCAGTCCGTCGGATGGGAATTTTCATGTTGTGTTGAGCAATGTGTTGATTGAGTTGATTGGCCACCACAGGGAGTAAATCCACGGTTCTCACATTGAAACCTGCTTCCATAAACTTGATTTTTGCAGGTGCAGCAGCCATGAGACAGAAATTGGGTGATGCTTTGTTCAGTCTTAGACGTATTTCTATCCCATTAGGTAAATATTTATCTTGCATCACCAGATCCAAATGAAGTCGACCACATAGTTCCACTACACGACTTTGATGGACACGATTTCGCCTTTCCACATAACCCTTGTTATCTCCATCATGGACTTTGGTATTCATCTGACCAGGGGTATCTGCGGCCCATAATTCTAATGCTTGAAGCTGAGTGCTTTTACAACTTGGATTGAAGGAGAGTAAATTTCCTAGGTAAGCACGATAGGCATACGTGTCCGCATTGCTGGTGATCAGTTTATTGTTCAGATACACATCGATGCTACTGAACATACTGTGAAAAAAGTTATTGACGGTTGCAATTTCACTGTCATTCGCCAAGTCGGTATTATCCGCCTGTATAATTTTGATTTTCATATACAGATAAGACTGATTCAGATCTGTCCATTTTTCTACTTGTGCAGGAATCACGAATTCAATAGGAGCATTATTATCCAGGGCAGAAATGGGATAATGCTCAGTCCATTGTCCCTCCTGCATGGCAGTCATCGTAGGGGGAACGACAGACACGTCCAATTCTGTCTTACTACATTCACAAGAACCGTGTTGCATCATGATTGTTTTTTTCTTTTTCTTTTTCTTTTCTTTTAGTCGAAAATATCAAGTGGTCTGGCCTGCTTCACTCGACGACGATGAAGTTTCGAATGAGGTTTTTTCTTGATGGGTTTGGCCTTTATACTTTTCTTAGGTTTTTTGGTGACTTCACGTAACAAGGATGCGGTTACATTTTTCAATACGTTAGCTCCTCTTTTTCGTATCGCTTTTTTAGGGTTGGATCCTGACATGATCTCTTGCATGGCCGCTTTTCCTTGCTGGAGTCCTTCTTTTTTCAAGGTTCGAACTCCAGATCGAACCAAAGGATTCAGTAAAGGCATGATACGTTTCATGGCTTTCTTAAACATAGATCCAAGCCCCTGTCCATACTGACGAGGTTGACCTTGGTATATAGGCATCATTGTCGTTGGCGTAGATGTAGCTTCACCATAGACTTCCCATGAATAAACTGAATGGGTTGCCCTGTGTCACCCCTTATATGGATGGCGATGGTGTCAAAGTGGGCTTTAGCCAGTGGCACGTAGTGTACATTCAAGAACTCGAAATGAATATGTGGATTAGTCCCTGCTTTGGTTCTCGGGTCAAAAGGAGCCACACGTAAAATGGGAGCTTCAATGTTTCCCAAATAGGTATAAGCCGCCAGGTCAGAATAGACAAACAAATGATTATGACCCATGTTCAAGTCTACCCCGTGAGGAAATGGATCTGGATTCTCAGTTAAATAAATGGTAGGAGCATTATGAGGAGACCCACCCAATTTCATAAACATACTAGGATGAAACTGAATGCCTAAGTTCTTTGAACTATCCATCTTAATACGTTTACTTGTTCCTGAGAAACCTACAGTAAAACGGAGGTTTTTCTCTCTAAACAGTTGACCTAGATAATCTTTAATGACTCGATCCAGGGTCTCTATCAGATGTTGTGGTGTAACATAAGTTCCTACAGGAATACAAAGACGTATTCCTTTTTCATCATTGGGGAAAAGACAGTAATGGGGAAAAGCCTCAAACGTTTTGGCCAGGATAGGATCCCGTGTGACAATGGAAAAATGTCGCTCTTCCTCCGTGATATTAATGACTTGACTAGGTACAATCATTTCTACTAAACCAATTTCCCAGTCTTGTTTATTGAGATGGATGGGTTTGAGTAGTTTGGTACGAAAACAACATTGGGTATTGTCTGGGAACAGATCCATTGAACTGTCACTCATCAGGGTAATGTAAAACGAGCTCATGCTGGTTTGGGTTTATTGAATTTCAAAGAGGGATTCGGTAGAATATAACCCAGAGAACTACTTAAAAGCAGGAGCCACAATTCACGATCGGGTCGTTCAAAACACAAATTAAAGAGTGACACGCTAATAATGATAAACACCACCGCAATTTGGGCAAAAAAGGCGACCTTGTTCTTCGGCTCAATGGGTCTGACTTGCTCTGAGGTACTCTCTGAGGTACTCACTGAGGTACTCACTGCCACACTGGCTGTGTCAGACTGAGACATGCTGTATTTAAACGAGATGAGATTCAGGAATCCAACTGTCAAATTTCGAAGGGTATCCTTTCCAGTGCACTTTTATTTCTTGTCTTATTTTTCCGTCTACTTTTCTCTTACGACGAGCCAACACTGATTCAATTTCATAGATACCATCGTCTTTTATAGATTGTATTTCAGAGAGATAAAACGAACCCAGAATAGGTTCTCCATCTAAATCAGTCAATTGGACGGTCGGAGGTGAAGTTCTTTTGACATGGGTCACTCTAAACACTTCAGTCGTCCAGTTCGGTAGATAGCCTTTATCAAAGGTACGTTTGGTTTTATTGATACGCACAATCTCTCCCACATGAATATGTTGTTGTGGTTTCTGTTTTTCTTTTTTTCCATACAAGGTCAAGGTCACCTCAGATTCATTGTGTTCATTTACGGATGCAGGTGCCATTTGAATACTTCGATGAAATCGATGATTATAGGCTTGCACCAGATCAGGTAATACATCAATATATCGTCGTGTGTGATGATGGGTAAAATATCTCCACATGTAGGATTTCAAAGTACGTTGAAAACGTTCTACTACACTGGCTTTGGTTTCTGGATTTTCAGTCGTGAAATAGTGAATACCTTCTTTCTCTAAAAACGCTTGAAATCTTTGATTCTTGAATTCAGTGCCTTTGTCCGTCTGCAGCGCTTTAGGTTGTCTCGTTTTCAGAATAGAGCGAAACGCTTCAATCAAAGTGAGTCCCGTTTTATCCTTGAGTGGAACGACCCAAGCATATTTTGAAAATACATCAATGACACACAACAGATATCGATACGGTGTGTTGTGTTTGACTAAGGATTGCATGTCCGCCAAATCCGCCTGCCACTGATGATCGATACCACCCACTTTGGTTTTCCGTCTTGAAAATTTCCGACGGATAGGTTTATGCAAGGTATACGTCTTTTGTCCTTTTAGCCAGGATCGCACTTGATTCAAAGTAATGCCGTGAGCTCGCACTGTCTTATAGAGACGGCGTATCCCTCCAAAAGCAGCAGGATGTAAGGGATCATAATAGATCTTCTGTAACACGGTATCTACTTTGGGATCCATAGAGGTCTAAGTAGTAGTAAGAGTCTAGTAAGGTTCCCACTGAGGCTCTGGTTTGATTTTTTCTTGTTTTATAGGTTTCTTCCTAGGAGAAGAAGTAAAAGACGCAGAAGGATCGACAAAACTATCGTAAAATTCATCTTCCTCAGAGTCTGACTCGGGTTGTTGTATCCAGGACCATCTCCGTTTATTTCCTACCACTTCTTGGGGTACATTGACTTCTCTTAATCCACGAGAAAACTGTTCCCATCCTTTGGGGCTAGACCCTTTTCTTTGACGAATCACATCATTAACTAAATCTATAATGTTGGATCCTTGTATGGGTTTTCCATCATATTCCAAAACACCTTGTTCATTCCATGACATATGAGGATGATTTTGAAGAAAGTGTAATAAGAGTTGAGTTTTTCGACGCATGGTTTGGGGAACACTTTCAAGAATCCTATCGGCTAGGGTTAGTCTATCGGTAGCTGCTGCTGGAGCTACTGGTGGTTGAGCTGGAGCTGGAGCTGCTTGAGCTGGAACTGCTGGAGGTGGCATGGTGGGTTCACGCGCTTTTTGATGTGACAATTGAAACTTTTGTAAGACTTGTCCATAGTGTTGTGCCTTTTCTGATTCGGACAAGGATTCATTTTGTAGTACTTCCCCCATTTGTTTCTGTAAATCAGAGGTCTGTGTGACTTGTGGGGGAGGAGGTAAACGTGGTCGCTGTTCTGATTTCCATCGATTCATCTCTTCTAGCATTTTAAACGGGACAATAGCCATTTTCTTCATATTTTTTTCACGAGTTGAGCCACTCCACCACTGAGTGCCCCTGCCGCTACAGCTTTAGCAATGACTGGAGCGAGCGCCAATAATGGAAATAATCCTCCTTTTTGATTTAACACCCGTTTCTTTTTTGAATCGATACTTTTTTATCCGCTAAGGTACGGAGATGTTGACGCTTGGACTTCAACCTTTGCTTTTGAGTGGGGGTTAAGGCAACATTGCCTTTTAAAACATTGTGACAACACTCGGAGACGCATTGAATCACTTCTTTAGGTGCTTTTTGTATCATCTTTCTTCTCATTCCCTCTGGGGCTTGAGTTAAACCCAACACCAGATGACCGTACTTGTGTAGGAGTGGACGCTTTGGAGCCATGATATCAACTGATGCTGTTGTTTCATACATCACTGTTTATATAAAGCATCTAAGGCTTGTTTAGAAGCTGAACTCATCGGTAGGGTTCTCATTAAGTTCACACGTCCTTGTAAGATAGGTTTCAATACCATCTGTCTTGATAATTGCGATAATTTCAAGGGTGAAAATCGAGTCACAGGGGTATCTGGTGATGAAGAACTGATGTACGAAGTAGAACTTTTACTGCTTCTGGATCTGCTTTTTTTGGATCCGCTTTTTTTGGATCCGCTGGAAGAACTTAAACTGCTTGATCCACAGGTCGAACATGTACTGTTTGAAGAAGAAGACGAACTCAAACTGCTTGATCCACAGGTCGAACATTTGTATCTTGACCCACTAGAACTCAAACTGGTTGACCCACTAGTGGAAGAAGACGAACTCAAACTCAAACGGCTTCTTAGCGTCCTGGGAGGAGTTCTCATTGGCGTTCTCATAGGAGTTTTCATTGGAGTTGTCAATGGAGTACTGGTGGCAGGAGGTGACCATCGTGTTGCCGTGTAAATAGGAGAGTTGGATAGTGATTGAGTTCTCAATGGACTCTGGGGTGATCCATTTCTAGATAAAAGAGGTGACAACCCATTGGGAGGTGATCCACTTAAAGAAGAAGATCCATTTCTAGATAAAGAAGATCCTCTGGAACCTCGTCGAAGGGTGATAAAACGTTCATCGATTGTGGGTGAAACTGTAAATGCAGGTGTTTTCTTTGCAGGAGAACGTTTCTTTGCTGGAGCTCTCTTCTTTGCAGGAGCTCTTTTTGCTGGAGCTCTTTTTGCTGGTTTTTGTTTAGGAGCTCTTTTTGCAGGAGCTCTTTTTGCAGGAGCTTTCTTTTTAGGAGAACGTTTCTTTGCTGGAGCTCTCTTTTTTGCAGGAGCTCTCTTTTTAGGCGTTCTTTTTGCAGGCGTTTTCTTAGGGCCAAATTTACGAATGGTCTTTTGACCATTCCATCGAAGTAAACTTCGTATCATGACCCCTCCAAGAAATCCACTCCCTCCTGGTTTTAATATGAGTTGACGTTTGGTGTCCACATCCACTTGATCATCACCTAACTGCTCTAGTTCATGCTGATGTTTTTGCATAAAGTTTTGTGTTTGTTTAGGTAACAGCAATTTCTTTTGTAAAATCACTTTAGCAGCTAACGTAAACCATTTGACCATTTCTTTTAATCCTGATCGTAACAACTGCTCCCGTTGAGCAGGATCACGTTCCTGACTCAAATGTTCTAGCGACTGAGCTATGGTGTTCATTCTGTCTGCCATGATGACTATGATGACTCTCTAAGTTCCGTTTCCTTTATATATACACCGTCGGACCACGTTCCTCTCCTGTGATCCAATGATGAAAAATATCGGTTCTCAACCGATACGTGTCTGGTGTTTGAGGGTGAAAATCAATCACTAAATATCCATGGGGTGTAGAGATCGCATCTTGATACGCGGGTAACAAGTGTGGCAATTGAATTTGATTCGCCAATACTTTGATTTGTCCTTTATCTCTTGTGTTTTGAAATAAGATCATGTAATGTGCATTTAAACTTAATGTACGACTGGCTTTCGATTGTTGAAACATGTTTTGTGTAATGTAAATGACACTGGCATTACGATGATGACCTTTTCGTGTAAACCATAATTTAATTTTCTCTTCATCTTTATCCCCAAGCATATCATCAAATACAATTAAATGGGGAATGGAGGTATTCTCCACCAACTCCTCCTCATCCTCAGGAATACCCTGTAAGAATTGAATGTGGGGTTCCTGTTCTTGTAACTGAGCATAGGCTGTTTGCCATTCTTTGTAACACCATACGATACGCTCAGGTACCACTTGAAACAGATCCGATTTGTAAGTCAACATCTTTTTGACAAATTGTGTTTTACCAGATCCACTCGGACCTGAGATAAACATATTACAAGGATGCTTAAACAATAAACTGGACTCCATGACGTGACAATCACAACTAACATCAAGTGAATGAAACAAAAGTATTTTATTGACTTTTTTTACATACAACACCAACAACAACTTTTTGTTATCACTAAAATATACAACAGTGACATTAACAATAATTTTTTTTTACATTTTGACATGTCAACTTTTTTTTGTGATCACTAAATATACAACATTGTTTGTTTTTTTGTTTTAGTTACACTAACAATAATTCTATATTATTACATGTCAACTTTTTTTTGTGATCACTAAACATACAATAGTTACACTGACACACAGTTACAACACTGACAACAAAAGTCATGAAGTGGTGGAAGTATTTTCTCCGAAAATTCGAACACACATTCTGAATGTCCATATTCACTCAGAAAAGTGATGACTTCGTCCTTGTTCACTACATGGTTCATCCAATCCGTTTCACTAAAGTCTAGTGGCACTGTCTGTTTATAAAATGAATTCATCACATGAAGTCCATGTCTAAATTCTTCAAACAGTTCTGGTGTACTCAAACGTTGTCGAATCCATTCTACATTATGATGACCTTCAGGTATTTTCATACGAAAAGCAAAAATCAATGCTTTTCTTAACATGGTATGCTTCATAATATCAAACTGTTCCATTCTTGAATGGTTTGAATCACTTTCTTGTTATTCACCACGTACGTATTCCAATCGTCTCGATGGATAGCTTTCAAGTCTAAATGTGCATTGATCATCGCCTGATGAATCATCCGTTTAAATAGTTCAAACGTATGCGGATTCAGAATCCAGGCGTGAATGTCCTTGACCGTGTCAAGGTCATCTAGTACAATACTGAATAAAGTTTCTCTGTACAACTCAAAATCCAAAATGTAAAATAAACTCACATATCGGGGTCGTCTCGATGGTCTGTCCATAATGGAATATTCCCCGCATTCATAATAAGTCTAGGTACATCCGCATGGAGAGCATCAATAGTTTGTGTCACTACACGTAAATGATGTTTTTGTTTAAAGAACACAGCACGGTAGGATAGAATCGATCTGACCTCAGTGAAAGGGATCGGTTCCTTAAATAACAGGATACCGCGTAGTTTGTATTGGGAATACACTCGCCATCCAGGTTGAGATATCCCATTGTCTTCTTCAGCCATGCTAAACCATATGACATTGTCCGTAGGTTTAAATGCATTCGTTAATGCAGATATATCATTCAAAGTAGCATCGTGGATACAAAACACCCATCCAGTCGATATCATGCGATCCAATTTTTGTTGAATTAGATTAAACTTTCGTAGCATAGGTAATTTCTGACTGACAGTCAAATCCTGACGTTCACTGACATCCTCTACTAGTCTATCTACCCGTCCAGGGTCCATACGTTGTAAACTATGAATAGCACCATGGGTCGCCCATGCATGTACTAACTCCATCTTCCATGGTTTAGTGTTAGCCTCTATCACATAACGATAGATTTTAAGTCTTAACTCTATAGGAAGTAACGGTATCCAATCCATACTTATTTGTTTGTTTCTTTCTGTTTTCTGTTTTGTATTTTTTGTATTTTTGTTTTGTGTTTGTATTCGACCACTACTACGACGACAACGACTACACCATTTATATATCCAAAAACAACAAGGTCAAGGTTTTTTTTATGATTATTATATGACCAAAAAACAACGGGTCAAGGTCAGTCATGCAGATATCCATAAGGAACAGTCATGTAATCATCGACGATGATACGTTTGGTATACACAGAACGAAATGTTTTGATTTGTTTCTCACTCGTCACTGTTCTATCTCTATGGCGTTTAATCCTGGACGCATATTCAACTACGGTAGAATAATGTTCTCTGTCTTTCACACAGTCCACCATACTATTGAAATTCACTTGTTGAGTTGCATTATAGTCTAATGTAATGCCTTTCACTTTACACGCCTGATGTCGTTCTCCATTTTCAATGTATTCATAGCCATAGTTTTTTGGACCTAAAGCAACATATTTTACAATACGTCCATGAGGCACTTCATCTGTCCATTTTCCCAAACGACTGGAGACAATCGGTACATTGTATTCTTGAGGGTCATAAATGTACATACAACTGTCCGTATCAAAATAGAGTACCCTTTTTCCCAGAGGTTCAAGCACTTTGTACAGTTCTAATCGAGCATAAGCCGTCACAAAAGAAGCCACGACAGGATTAGAAGAAGAATGGGGATCAGCTCGATCCGATTCATCCGTGAAATTCATCAGTACGAATTCATCATGATCAAAACACTCGGCATATTTCACCGACTTTTTAGGATCATTCAGAATCTCATAGAAACGATCCAATTTATGGACATACTCCGTTTTCGGTAACAGGTTGGTTTGAGCATTTTTACCCCATAAACAATTCAACATGGTTTTGGCAAAAGCTCTTTTTCCTGGATTTTTTTTCACGTGTTCCAAGCGAATTCCCTCTGCTTCCAAATAATCTTGTTTAAATTTCAATTTATCTTCCTCTGTGTCCACGCCGGGAGGATACCCGCTGGCTTCTTGCTTCATTTTTAAGTATTTGTCAATGTATTGACGGTACACGTCCGTACTCCATTCATCCCAATGCCATACATGATATACTTTCAATACTTTATACCCTAAAGAAATGGCTTTCGCCAATTCTACATGAGTCCACGTTCCATACAATGCCCGTTCATACAGTGCATGTGTACAATAATCTAACTCCTCTTCCGCACAGGTACGACAGAGAGCAAATACCATTTTGTTATTACAGTGCATAGGTAAGACAGGCATCCATAAATCTTGCGGTGCAAGAACACGGCATTTAATCAATCCTTTGTATGTCTCAAGACGGTGTGGATCAATTTGCTCTTGACTCAAAATCATAGGATGACCTAATGGATACTCTCTGTACTTGTTGACATAAGGATAGAGGGAACAAATGTCCACGTATTTGATCTCTTGGTCTTTTTCTACTTCATGATACAGTCGGACGGCATTGGTACGACCTCCAAACAAAGCTTCCCTGGGTTGAATAGGGTCTTGACCCACATAAAATCGTTCTACTCTGGTTTTATACTCAGGGTCTTTTTGACAACGTTGATCAAATTCACATTCCCACATGACCACTAATGGATATCCTTGTTCTTTCAAATTCTCGAGTCTTTTTTGTGTGTCTTCATAGGCGTGATGCATGCTTTTCAACGTATATGGATTGATGGTACCCCGGTTGGGAAAGCAGGTGGGACAGCCATGAAACCAACATCCCATGAATTCATACACGGTGTCTGTCTCTTCACAATACCCATCCACATAATACGGTCCAATTTTAACTTCTCCGCCTTTGTGATTCAAGGCATGACGAATATGAATCCCTTCAGTTACAGCAGTCATTTGTAACCAACGTATGCTTTTCATGGAATACCGAGTTTTATTAGGATATCCTGCATCAGAAATCACGGCTAAACTATGAGGTGGCATGGAATTTTTCCGCCAGGCTTTATTACACACTTGGGCTAACGTGGTCGCTTCCGTAAAGGGGTCAATTTGATCACTGGCTAACAATTGTTGACGAAATTCACCACAACCACGTCTTAAAATATCCACATCTGATTTACAGTATTTTTCCATTTCTTTTTGAAAATCAAATTCATCACCTTTTTTCTCATGGTACCAAGTTAGAAATTGTTGACGTTGCTCTGGCTTCATACTGTCAGGTTTGTAAAAATGTAGCGGTAAGTAAGGTCCCACATAATCTTGATAGGATAAGGTATTGGCATAAAATGGAAACCATCCTTTAGCTAACTCAGTCAATCCAAATGTCTTAGGAAAAGCTGAGAGTGGCATACTTAGGAAACTGAGTGAGTCAATTAATCGTATTCCATGCACTCTAGCAGAATGATTTTACTTCCATTCATAATCAGTTGTGGTTTAGCTGTCCCGTGGGTAACGACATATCTAAGAATAAACTGGGCATCGTAACCTTGAGCATTGTGAGCAATCACTGTAGATCCTCGATGGGTGGGATTGAATAGCCACGTGCAGAATTGTTCCAACGTGTTTTCTCCACGGAATACAATTTGTCTTGCTTCATTCACTTCTTCACAATACTCACATGGATCTTGCACTGACTTACACATACATTCACCACAGGCGCGTTGAGCTACACAAAAGTTAGGTATATGCTCTCCAGAATCAAAGCGACACTCAAAGTCAAAAAAGATGAAGGGGACTTCGGGTTGCCTGCCTTTTCTATCAGGTGGTACATACGTTGGAATGTAACACTCATGATCTGGTCCTACTATTTTTTCACAATACTTGCATTTCTTTTGCCCTGGGCAAATATGACTTCGTTTTGTTCCTACAACTTTTTGTCCACATTTTCTACAATTCCACACAGACTCACAGATGGTTTTACGTTGTTTTCCACTTTTCGTTTTGTGACGATCAAAACAGGTTTGACTTCGAAATACTCGATAACAATCAGGACATCGAATGGATTGTTCCACGGGGCATAGGGTGTGGGCATAACACTGGCAAATGTTTCGACATTGATGGACTTCACACTGATCATAACCCACATCACACCATTCACAATAATAACTCCGTCCAAGAAATCCTGTGATCGATACTATACTATCATAATGATTGTCATGATGAAAAATATGAATCACCCGACTTTTTTCAGTCATCGCTGGTGGTTTGAATAATAATTCATTTCCATAATGTTGTGAATGAATTTTAATGACATAGTTGGGATAGAGGTAATCTTGTAACTTGTTGTATTCTTCTATACCGCAAGCACGATCCGATGAAATATCCACTTGTTTTAATAAGACTTTAGCTTCATGTTGTTGTAGATTTTTCTTAGACTGACGTATGAGATTCCATCGTTTTTTCCATTCCGGGGTTTGATTTTGATTCGCTTTACACATACCAACCACAATAGATCTAGCTAAACACATCGAGTCCTTACTATTGTCAATACACACCACACTTGTCTTTGATTTCACCATGTTGAGCACGTTTGCCGACTTGAATGTCTTTTTTCCCGAGCCTTGTGGCATAGCAATATGTGTAATTTCCATCTGTGCTTCTCCGTCATGAATTTTAAACTCACGGTTGCTCTGGGCCACTCGTTCAATTTCATCCAATACTACATCTCCATTGATACGAGATGCCACATCAAATGGAATATGAATTCCAAATTCCAAATGAGGATGCTGTATGGATACACGGACTCTATCATTGGATCTTACTTGACATGTCCTATAAAGTTGATTCATCATATCATGAAACAGCCGGTTTGTAAATTCAAACGACCGATCGTACGGTTGAAATGTCACATCATACACTCTAGACTGCATCTTGAATTTCCTTGATTTTCTTTCCATACGAGACTGTATTTGATAATACTCTCGTACATGCTCCAACTTTGTTCGTTTGACTGGAGGCTCATGGCTGTCACTGTCGGTGTCTGACATGATTATGAATCCTATAGTCCTTCACACTCCTCTTTTAGATACTATGTTCAAGGTCAAGAGATCTATAAGATTACATTCAAGGTCATATTCAGAATATATTCAAGGTCACATTAATAATATATTCAAGGTTACAATCAAGGTCGTATTCATAACATGTTTCAAGGCCATACCTTTGCTATTCAAGGTTACCTTCAAGGTCGTATTCATAATATGGTTTCAAGGTTACCTTCAAGGTCGCATTCAAGGTCACTCACATCTTATAAAAGGGACTGCGCCACACCATTCTAGTCATTCTAGTCACTCACAATATGAGCTACAACGATCCAAGAATGGAAAAAGCTGACGATAATAATAGCATTTATCAACAATCTTCTTTGATGTATTCATTAAAGAAAAAAATAAAAGAGTTAAACAATATAGTGGATCAACTTTGTGAGCAGAAACATGTCACATGGGATCATATACAATGTTATCGTTGTGGAAAGATAGGACATTATGCGACTACGTGTTCAGAAAAAGTAGGTAAAGATGAATGTTTTCATTGTCATGAAAACGGACATTTCGCAGCGAACTGTCCACAAAAGAATCCTCAAGTACCACCACAAGGAATGAGTGATCAATTCATTGTTGACTCAGCCAACCAAATGGATCCACCGCAAAAGAAACGAAAATACAAAAAGAGAGAGGACAAAAAGAAAATGGACGATATGAACATTTGATGTGTTGGAACATTTGATGTGTTGGACAGTGTTCTTGAATAGTTCTTAAATTGTGACAGTATTTGTAAGTTACTTTGTAATTTTTGTATTATTGTAAGTTATTTTGTTTTTGCTGATTGTAAGTGATTTTGTTGTAAAAATAAAAACAATGAAAAAAATAGTTTTTGTTATAGAGACAGTAAAACTTATCTTAAATATATGGTGGCCCTAAAAAGGGCCGTTGAAATGTATTCAATATTTAGCTTCAGCTAAATACAAATAGCGCCAATAATTGGCGCGTAACTCATCATCATAATAGATGGAGAGATCCGGATATAAATTCCCCATCTTGATAGGTACACTATCTTCCTCTACAAAGATTTCTTCAGGGGCACGTAAACAATTTCCCATGTTTTCAAAGGATTGAATGTAGAACACACAGTCACATACGTTTATATACACAAAAAGTAGGTCAATCCGATAACTTTATAAAAAGTAGGTCAATCCGATTTTTTTCTTGATATTAGGATTGAACAAAACACAAAAATGACGTGACGTCATTTAACATGTTCTCACACAGGTTCGCGCTTGCCGTATAAAAAACCATTGTCACTCTCGAAATTCATTTCATCCTACTACAATGTCTCAACGAACTCTAAGAAACATCAAGGAAACGTACGCCTCCTTAGGGCTCTACATAGAGCAACTTGAGATGCAGTTAGAGGAGCTGCGTCTTGAAGTCAAAGAGTTGCGGGAGGCAAAGAAGACGGAGGGCTTTGCGGAGGAGGTGGTGGTGGCCAGTTCTGGGGAAGAGGACTGGGGGGATCACCCCCAGGAATCCACCCCAGCTGAAAACTGGGAGGAGGACAATGAGCCTCCTTTCAGGTTGGCCTCCACCGCCACGGACAGAGATTTTAGAAAGTGGGACAAGTGGTGTCCCGCTTGTATGGGTAGATGTGGCCAACATCATTAGGTCACTCTACCCAAAAAATGGCCCTTTTCAGGGCCACCATATTTTTGCGAAATCGATTTTTTCCTGTGTCAAATTGTCTTTTTTTCTAAAAACAAAAATCCCCCACACACAAACAAACAAATTAAAAATAAAATTGAAAAAAACAAATATAAAAAAAGTCACACTGTATTTTTTGTCTGTATAGTTTTGTAGGTTGGTTATGATTATGTTTTATTCTGTAAGCTGGCTGTGATCGTGTGTTTTTTGGGCTCCAGCATTTTGGCTGTGATCGTGTATTTTTTTGTACGTTTTTGCTGTGATTATATGTATTCTGTAAGCTGGCTGTGATCGTGTGTTTTTGTATATCAGCATTTTTGGCTGTGATCGTGTATTTTCTGTAAGTTTTTTGCTATGATTATGTTATTTTTACTAGCATTATTTGGCTGTGATTGTATGTATTCTGTAGGCTGGCTGTGATCGTGTGTTTTTTGGGCTCCAGCATTTTTTGGCTGTGATCGTGTATTTTTATTGTACGTTTTGCTGTGATTATTTTATTTTTTGACTCACAATTTTTACTGTGACTGTATATTTTTGTTGGTTGGCTATGATTGCGTTTATTCTGTAGGCTTACTATGATCCTTGGGTTTTTATTTTGTTGTTATTAGGATTAAAGAAACACAAAACAAACACAAAAACTAACACAAACACTAGCGAACAAAAAATGACGTGACGTCATTTAACATGTTCTCACAAAGGTTCGCGCTTGTCGTATAAATTGTCAGGCGCAGAGCCATTATTTATTATTTAACATGGAGACATACAACATGCCGTATGACATTCTGAAAGAAGCGTTAGAATCGTCTGAGTTGATAGGTCAAAATGCTGTTGGACCAGTGTATGGCACTAACCAGCCACAGTACAGTCAGCCACAGTACAGTCAACTCCAATACAATCAGCCGAATCTACAGGGGAATGTACAGCCAGTACAGTCCGTGGTGAATGGACAGACTCATGGACAGCCTAATCCACCGACTACAGAGATGGCTATGCTACAAGAACTCAAAGGAATCAGGGGAGAAATAAGACAGCTAAAGCAAGTCATGCAACTCCATCGTGAAATCGAGTTAAAAACAGACAAACTGATTGTGCCTGTACACTTTGTGACTGACGAATGGGATAGCCAAGAGCCCCAAAAAACAGAGGAGAAAAAAGACTCTAAAAAACGTAAACATGAGACCACAGAACCAAAGAAACCTGAGAAAAAGAAAACTGACCATGGTCGGGGTCATTATGGTAAAGTCATGAAGAAATAAGTCACTGATCAAACTGATCAAACCACCAACGGCCCTTTTCAGGGCCACCATGTTTTTTGAGAAATTGACTTGGGTCAAATTGTCTTTATTTTGTGTCTAAAAAACAAAATCCCACACCAAACAAATTGAAAATTCAAAAAACACAATTCAAAAAATGGTACCCCAAAACACAAAATGAGGTACCCCCACCTATCCAAAATGGGTACCAGAAGAAAACAATAAATTGACCAAAATTTCACAATTTCACCCCTTTTTTTCACACATTTTGACCTCATTTTCCGAAAATTTGGTACCAGGGTACCTCCCATAGTGAGGGAAAAGTGGTACCAGAAGTACCTACGATGGTACCAGGGTACCTCCCTTCACTACTCATGTGCGATACACAGTTCAAACCACACCACCGGATTTTCTTATTTAAAATTTTCATCTTTCTTCGAAGGAGACTGGACAAAATGTCCCGAAAAATACGCCACACTATGACTGAGATGTGTTTTCGTATCAATTTAGTGTCAGCTGAAGCTCTATTCAAAGCGGCATTGATCAAATACATTTTTCGCATTTAGATGGTGTTCTATATAACAAACATCGGTATGACTTTCTTCCTCAAAGTAAGGTTCAAAATTTACGTAAAAATGCTTAAAATATAAAATACTACTTAAATATCATTAGCCCTTGTTTATTAATATATTTATTACAGATTACATGACTGAGCGGGAAAAAACTGACACTGATACAAACTCAACTGTAACTAAGGCAACACAAGAATATGAACTAATGGCTGGCGATGCCAGTGTCGGGAATTATGAGACAAAAGATGAGGATCAACCAGAAACAGAGTCTAGTTCAGGAGGTGTGGTATTTACTTGTAAGTTTTGTCTACGGCAACAAATGTGATCATTTTTGTTGTTGTACATAACACCATTACATTAAAACATTTAACGCCACGAACCACGTAGTGTATAGGTGACTTTTTCAAAATGTTTTTATGTTGTTTTCACAGGTGAGACCGAACAGAATGCTCAAATTTTATGCGTTTCCATACATTACTCTTAGAGTCCATTCGCACATATTCAAGTTCCAGAATGAAGTGCTTAAGTAACACTGACAAAGTTTTCACCTAGATTCATATCTCTGATGTTAATGTATGAATCTGCAATCTTAGAGCTCCGATTTTTATCTTAAACTGCGTGTGACGGTTAACACTCTGACCACCATTTTATTAATAATTTACAGTTTTATGATATCTCAAACAAATTCTGAGAATTCTGAATGTTTAGCGCCCTGGTAATGTTACAATTCCACTCAGAATCACGTATGTTAGTCTCGCGCACTCATGTGTACGCCATGAGACTGGCAATAATGCAGTATCGTCGAGTAACATCTACAGCCAAAACTGTGTTTGCAACCACCTCCGGATAAAGACCATCCTGTATATAAAGACCGTTCTTTGAAAACCCGTCGTGGATTATTTAGAACAAGCTGACCTCCGAATGAAGACCACCTGTCAATTATGGCTACATTTTGTATTTCCCAAGGGAGGTCATTGTTAGCAAGTTTGACCGTAGTTCTAGATTTGAATCTGTGTATTTCTTTTAAGCCGAATATTTTGGTTGTAGGAATGGGTAAAAACAAACCTAAACAAAATACATTTACATGTACTTTTATGGTGGAAAATTACCATAAGTTGTATATTTCCTTGTTGAATTTTCTTTAGGCATGTATATGATCCTTGGATTTGTGTCCGGCTTGCTGTGTGTTCTTGCTATTGGACTGATAGTGTATCTTATATGCAGGTGAGTTCCAAGAATTGTGTATCAAATTAGTAGTGTCTTCTTACAAAGCATGATAATTTTGATAGACTAAATTTACCATATGTGTGTGTGTGAATATTTTATTTTGGATTTAGAAGAAACTGACATCCATGAAACTGACATTCAAATATATACTTTTAAGCCTGTGTTAATAGCGTGTTGTTGCTTCCTCGGATAACATGTTATCCGTACAAAGCATTATAATGTAGAAAACTTGACCACTCTTTTCAAAACTGTAACACCATTATCAACTACTTAAAGGAAATCGAACTTTACAATAACCGTGACAACTTTTTATACACTTCTTTTAACATTATAAACTATAACACACGCTTATATATTTACTTCATTCTATTTTATTTTAAAACCCCGATTGCACGTTTGGTCTCCGTTAATCAAGTCATGCCAAGCCAAATAAAAAGTATGCACATTTTTCAGTAGAGTAATAAAGTAGCATAAGCGATGATATACAATGTATTGTAAAATGCAGGAATTCTTTTGAATGTTGATAGGTGTAAACAACCAGACGACAACATGCCACAACGTCTGGATGGTGAACCTGGACGAACTGATGCCCACAGTATTTCATACAGCTCCAAAGACGAATCTATTCACATTTCTCCGCCGACATCGGATATAACATACGACACTGTGTATGATCTAGAAAATGAATCCCCGTTCCGTCGCACTCAGCGATTAATTAGAATGGGGTCCGCCAATTCTTGGAGGCACGCGCCAACGCGGCGTACAGACTCAAACGCAACGCACTCACCAAGAACCGGATATAAGTGGCGTGGAATGATTGGAGGAGGAATAGAAATCATAAACACTGAATTACGTCAATCCTCTTCTGACCAATCAGATTACAGAGAGGCCAGTACAGCGAGCTTATACGACGGCGCTTCATACAACCGAACGCGTGCTGTCATTGAAAGTCGACGAAGTTCGTCCCCACATGACTTCGACCAGGTTGAAGTTTTGTACGACCTTCCTGAAAGGTCGGATAGTTTTGACTACGAAAGCAGAAAAGCTCAGCAAGAAAAGAGTGCACAAGCGGAAGGTGGCGCGAGTTTTCTGGAACTTCGAACCGCTCGGAATTCTGGCTCGCATGAAGAGAATATATATGCTACCATTAAGAAAACGTTTCAAAAGATCGAGGAAGAAATTGCTGAGCAAGCAAGAAAAGACAATCTCGATATTAGGACTGATAGTGATGATTGAATGCTTTACTGCATCAAACCTGACGTACGCTTTTTCAGGATTTTCGGGTTTTATTCCTATGATGTCCAAAATTAGAATCTCTAAAAGGAGGGTACAGATTTTTGGAACCTTCAAAATTTACCGCGAGATTTTTCAAAATTAATGAAAATAAAATATAAAATACTTGATTATAATGACAAGGCGCAATTGCAAAACAAGCAGCATTATTCTGAAAGCTATATTTCTGGAGTTTTAACGTAGAATTTTAATCAAAATTATACCTCATAGTGCTCAAACTCGAAATCTCAAAGTAGCGCCCATTGCCGATTTATATAACAGACGAGGTTGGCGCCGCTCTGCGGAGCTCCAACTGTGTACATGTGTATTTAGTGTGATATCATATTTATTGCAGATTAAATCTGTTGTGTAAATTTTAAAATTACCCTCTTTGTGAACATTGATTGTATGGACATGCAAATTATTAATACTTCTACACTATTATATTTAATGTATGTGATCATCATTGTTTTTGTTTTTTACACGATAATTGCGCATACATTGTGCATATTTGTTGTCTTATGCAAGGGAGGTAACTATATGTCAACATTTTACGCATATTTGCGTTTACTCTCTTAATATACATGTATATTTATTGATAGGGGAATATTATGCACCATGAGTTTCATCCGAATAATCATCTATTATTATGTAAATGGAATCATTTCTTGCATAAAAATTTCATTAGTCATAGGGTTTGGACAATGATGGGAATGCAGGGTTCGTATATTGAAAAATATTTTTAATAACTTTGTAAATAGTTTGTAAATCACCATACAGGCACGAAAACACCGAATATCCATACTGTTTGGAGCCTCAAACGTTTAATTATATTTACTATATTAATTTGTTGAGATTTACCCATATACGGAATGGTCTATATCAGTGCAGTCGCGGCTCACCGTCAAAAACCTTGCCACGCGTACAAATGTACAATATTTATCATTATTGACCAAGGTTTGTTGAATATAACTAACACCGGCCGTTCGATAATCTTAGCCATATCACGAGAATAACCTAATTATATTTCGCAAAAGTTCGTTAAATATTAATGTTGTTGTTCATAGTATCAAAGATATTGCATAGTTCGGAATTTCCTGAATTCCCCACAGAAATGACTCCTGGAAGGAAATATTTCTCCAAAAGAAGAAATTCCACTTAATGTTCCATAACGTAACTATCCTGAGTAAAAGCATGAGTTAACACAGTTGGGAATGAATTGCATTTCATGAAAATATTATTAGATGCGGTTGTAGTTCAGTGTTAAACAGGTGGCAGGAATATGCCACCATACTTTTTTGCGTTAAAACACCAGATGTTGTAAGCTTAACTGAAAATTTATTGTTATATACTTCATGTTTATATAGACCTAAATTTATAAACAACAAAAGCTATATATTGTGCACCATTATAAAAATATACAGTGCAACCTCTCCAGAGCAGCCCTGTCTTGAGCAATAACCTCCATTAACTACATGCATTAATTTAACCTCTCTAGAGCGATTACTTCTCAACAACAACAACAACAACATAATTTTGCTTCTCGCAAAGGGTGTTGCTTTGAAGAGGTAGTACTGTAAATAGTTTATAACCTGCTTTGGCTGGTTATTGTTGTCACTGGCAATTAATTCATACTTTTGTAATTTAAGATATTTACTGTATATATATATGGAATTCATATAACATCCTGTGTTATCGCAAATCTAAGTGTTTCGCATCTTAACGACGGACTAATTTAAGTGATAACCTCTCTCATACGGAAGTATATATAATGAGTCTTGTGATACACAGGACCGATAGATACACGGAAACTTCATAGTTTGGTTTAGCCGACCTCGGTCAACTATGGACTCGTTTTTAGTTGCAATTTTACTGTCCGTATTCAGCAGTGGGTGTTTTTGCTTGGAAACGATCGTTCTAAATGGACAATGGAACGTTTCAAATGCGAACGGAAGTAAGTAAACGCATTTGATTATTATTTGGTAGATGTTGTTTGACTAATTTTTACGCGTAGTAACGAGGTCAATGTGGAATTTGATCTTTGACACGTTCGACTATTACAAATAATTACATACATTTACCGAACACTAACATGGGTGCTGCATTTCATTTTTTCGTATTCTGCAATACGTTTGCATAGTTTTCATGCTGGTGACTGCAACAATAGCTGTCGCTAAGGGATAGACTTGTACAGTTGTGTGTATGCTTTATTCCAGAACCGAACGCATTCCAACCAGTAGACTTCCGAGAATGATGGGGAATGATGTTGATCATACGTTTACAAGGATGTGCTAATTTTTAAAATCTGTCTATACTTTCTGATCAATGCTGGCCTACCAATCATGTCTGGTATGATTCTTAAAACGAATAAATCATAAACCATTGATGCCCAAAAAAACTACGAGCTGAATTAAAACGCCTGAACTACAAGTGTCCAAGTCTAGTGAAATCATACATGGAATTGTATTTCCAGGTTATCTTGTACCCGGCACTGTACCAGGATCTATGTACACAGCCTTGATGGCAAGTAACAAGATCGGGGATCCATACTTCCGGAGAAATGACCAAGCTTATAGATGGATTGGACAAGATGACTGGTCATTTACAAGAAACTTTACAGGTACAAATAATACTTACATTAGCACGTACTGTCGGTGTCAGTCTTATTTACTTCCGATATTAGTGCTGTAAACTTCCGGCATCAATATTGCGTACTTCCGGTATTTGCAGATTCTTCTGGAATGAATTAACTGACAGCATCGTTAGCAAATACATGTATAAGTTGTAAAAGTCTTAATGTTTATGCTAGAATACATCTACAAAAACGTCATGTCATGTCCCTTTTAGAACACGGACTTCCATAATTGACATAACATTGAAAAACAGACTATGATACAATATATTCTATGGCCGCTGCGTATTAGGATATTACTTGTATAAAGTACATGTATGTGTCGTGTATTTCTAGTGGGACCAAATGTCTTAAATTTCCCGGCTGTGATTCTTGTATGTGAAGGATTGGACACAATTGCAACCGTCTTGATCAATAATAAAACAGTTGGTACTTCAGACAACATGTTTGTTAGATATGTGTTCAACATAAAACCAGTCCTGGTGGTAAGTTTGTTTGTTTCACTCGGTTTAACGCCGTTTTTCAACAATTTTTCAGTTATATACGGCGACCGGTTCACCTAACCCGTTTTCCTGGACTATATACCAACCGGTACTAACTTACCCTTCCACAAGGAGCTGGCAACTTCTCCACTTATAGAGGAAAATCGACATTTTTGTCAAATTTTCATGGAAGGGTATGACCTGCAGCGGCCGGGATTCGAACCAGATCTCCCGGTTCCAAGTCCAGCGCACTAACCACTGGACCACGATCGCGGTTCCTGGCGTTAAGTATGTCATAAGTGTCATACAGATTCAAGATAGTCGCCGATCAAACCTCACTTAGAAATAATTTCGATGTAATGACCATTTTCCATATTTCGTTCATGTTTTAATTAGACTCAGATCGAATACTTTTGTCCCAAATGTGGTCTTAATATCAGGGTTTACTAAATATACGTTACATTACAATAATACCTTTTTGCAATAGACATATTTGAAACTGAGGACTCTCTCGTATTTGTGAAAAATAAATGCTTTATTACACCCTTACATTGAAAGCATGGCAGAATCTCAAATCTGATTGCTTTTCAATTCTCCCGGACTCATAAATCCTAGTACGTTTTCAGGAGGGGACAAATTCGATACGAGTGGCGTTTAAATCAGCGGTCTTGCACGCGAGGGATAAAGCCCAACACTACCCGTACATTGTCCCACCAGTGTCCAAACTCGTAACGCAACATGGCGAGAGTCACGTTAATATGATACGAAAGTGCCAATGTTCATTCTCGTGGGACTGGGGGCCATCATTCCCTTCACAAGGAATTTGGTATATTGCCACAATGCACGCATTAATTGCACTTAGCAATCCTCACAAGATATTGTTTGCTTACGCTAAATCTTCAATGTTATGGATGCAGTCAACTTTCAAACACATACTTCTAGCTTTGTGTTATTCCTCGGCTAAAATATCATATGCGTGCTTTCTTTTCTTTCTTCCTTGTTTTCGTTCTTTTATGTTTGTTTCCGTTTTATTCTTGTTGTTTACCATATGTGAAGAAAACAACAGTCGTAATAATAATAAAGAAAACAAGACTATGTACACCATGCTGTTTTAGAAAGTATTGAATCAAGTAGACAGATTTTGTTTTTCTATAATATGATGGCGATCAACAAACTAACAATGTTTATAGGTTGGAACGAATACCATTACAGTAAACTTTCGCTCAGCAACGAAATATGTTGAAGAAAAGTCACGAAAAAGATCATACCCTGTTCTACCATTGTGTGTGGTACCAGAATATCACGGTGAATGTGGGGCCAATCTGATTCGTAAGACTCAGTGTTCATTCAGCTGGGACTGGGGTCCGTCTTTCCCGACACAGGGAATATGGTATATATATTCTACACGTAATGTTTGTAATATGCGCAATGACTCGAACTGTACAAAAAACCTATTATCCGCTAAACGTTAGCTTTACACACAAAAAGAAACACTACTTACTCCATGTATTTTACTTAACTGCATCACAAATTTGTCCTTTCATTATGCCGTCCCCTTAGTTCAATATACTTAGTGTTAGGTCTACGAGTGTCAGGATCGTATGTTTGAACATAGGGCGTGGTTAGTGTTCGCTGATTTTGGTTCAGTTAAAAACGTTTCGTCTAAAACTATTCATCCTCCACCGAACGCTGACCATTCATATGAAGAAGTTAGCCGTTACTTGTGGTGATCAAGATTAATACTGGTGCAGAATTCTGGAAAACTGCCGTGATGTACAGTGTATTATGTAGAACTGAAGTACTGCTAACAAAAATATCTCTGTCATTAAGTTATGCATGTACACAGCATGGGTTTATGTACCTGCATGTTGATGCGTTGTGAAGAAAATTCCCATAATTAAGGTGATATATCTATAACGTTTCTTCCATGAGTTTTCATTGAAATGGATCTCCCTTTTTCTTTAATCTTCGAAAAATGGCCACTCCCAAGGACTTCAATGCAAATAAAAAGGGACAATAACTCATGACTGTCCTTGGTTTTGAAAATTTTCACAGTAAATCATTTTCATTCACAGAAACCTATAAAAATGATAAAGCTTTTGTCTTCTCCTTTTTGAGATAACAATTTTGGACATTGTGGGTATAAAACCTTAATAAAGATGAATTTTATTCTGGTTTACATGATAAGTATTATTGGTATACTGTTGCATAAGATAAACATTTTATGGGTAAATTCCTTATGCTATTTCTTACAAAACATTCAAGTTCCTAACTTTAACTCAAATTCCGGATCAACTCTCCAATATTTCTATCAATTCTTGAGTAAAAGAGTATCAATCAAGTGCTTTTGATCGGAGAGATGTTAAATATATAAAAACGATATTAAATATCAACTGGTAAAAAATTGTTTTTATTAGTTTTTTGATTAACAAATACCGTAATACAGTAATAAATGTCGAACAAAAGTCATTATTATTATTAGATAAAAATGAAAATCAAGAAATTTAGCTGAGAGAGTGTCATTGTGATGCGGAAATAAAATTTGACAACATTACAGGAAGGATATCTACATCCAAGCTTATGATACGGCAGTGTTGATGGATGTTACGTCAGAGACAATAAAAAGTAAGATTATTTAATACTAAGTTGTGTTTGTGTAGTCTTGCATCTATCATCATTGTATCATGTACGTACATTAATCGCATTTGTTTTTATGCGTTTAATTTAATGTTGATGATGTTTAACTAGCCGGGTGCTGCACGGATTTAGTATTCGTAACACTTCCAATCAAACACTTCTAAACGTCGCCAGTGTGAAACATGTCCTCTACCTTATTTCATCATTTTGTTCATCAGAAAATAGTGTCCTTATTGCTTTGGTTTCTTTCAGATAAAGACGGTTCCTGGCTCCTTAAGGTCGACGTTTTTACCGAGGTTCCAGCCGGATCCAGTGTTCAAGGTCATTTTAATGTCAAATTCGAAAACATCACTCAGTCTACGTCGATGACTTTGACATCGAATAATAATAAGGCTACATTTAATCTAACAATTCCCAGTGTAAGTATATCATAGGTAAATAATTTTCATACATTCTGTTTAAATACTATTTTAGCAGGATCGGCCGTATTACTAATTACCTACAAATAAGAAATCAACCCATACATTATTCTGCGATAAAACACGACTGGCTGTTCCATTTTACCCCTCCGATTGTAGCCTAATGATTACAAGTAAGATTTATCCCTCGATGTTGATACATGTATAATGTGGGACAGTAAACGGGTTCTTTCCCCCCCCCTTTACAGACTATGGGTATAAAGGAATGGTGGCCAAATGGTTATGGGAACCAAACTCTGTACAACCTTAGCGTGTATTATACTGATGACTATGGCACTACAGATAATAAGAAGATCCGGATTGGTTTCCGTACTGTGGAAATTGTTCAAGATTTTGTCTCCGCAGACAAATCTAAAGGTATGCTTTTCATTGACAAAATATTTCCGGCTCCATTCAAAGATTCTGATGGATTTCTTTAAATAATCAAAATATTTTGGTAATTGTCCAGTACTGCAAAATCTGCGATACCCTATTACGCCTGTTCATGGTTTAAGTCATTTTCCAATATTGCCACCCCAAGATGTTTTTTTTCTTTCGTTGCAAAACTTATACCGAATCCACTTTCTTATGTAAATTCATTTACTATTCCCCAATCAGGTAGGACATTCTACTTCCGGATCAACGGACAATCAATCTTTCTGAAAGGTTCTAATTGGATCCCTGCTGATAGTTTCTTGGAGAGGGTGTCACGTGACCGAGTGTACAACTACCTGAAATCTGCTGCCGATGTTCACATGAATGCTATGCGGGTTTGGGGCGGCGGCGTCAGTATTATTGTTCTTCATGTTCAGTCTTATTTCGCCATGTTTCTGAAAATAAAAACCGCATATTCCATTAGAATAAAATGGATGTTTTAACATTTAAAGAAATGCAATTTGTGATATCATGATATAATACATTTATCAATGATTTACTGATAGATGTAACGATCAAAAGCTATTCAAGCTATAGACTGGTTTTCTGACAATAATTATACATGTACTTGCATGATTTTAGATTGTAAATGCTGGGATGCTCAGCAGAAAATAGATTCGGTTGACAACATTTTGTTGAAGATAAAAAAAAACATCAGTGATCATTTCATACTTTGTAACATATTGAACGTTTAACGCTTAGACCCGTTTGATAATTTTGAATTCCGCTCTTTGTTTCTGTCATAAGTCTGGGGAGTTCGCAAGACTACGGAAATAAACGGGGAACTGGCTTTTATAGTTTCGGTCTTTTTTGTCTTTTTCAGATATACGAGTTTGACATGTTTTATGAGATAGCAGACGAACTTGGAATTATGATCTGGCAAGACTTTATGTTCGCTTGTGCCATGTATCCAACTGATGATGATTTCTTGTCGTCTGTGCAAGAAGAGGTCACGCACCAGGTCAGTATGTGTTCATATACACTAAGATCCGTTTGTTGTGTTTTATTGCGCTAAACAGTCGACCAATGTCAAAATTTACTTCACGCGAAATATTAACAATAATGTAATTTCAGTGACAAATCTTTGCTGAGACAATCGCCTGAATTTCAAAATCTAGCAAAATGGCGCATATTTTACACAATTACTTTCAATGGCACTGAATCCCAGAATTAGCCAAATAGATTGCTTTAAGTTCCAAATCTAACAACTTACCTAAGATATCATTATGAAACGGATTCTATATGATTACAGTCTCTGTGACGTAAATTCAGTTTTGTTGGATAACGAGATAAGAGTCAAATTATAGTATCTTTGAAGTGAAAATAGTAATACCTGAATTCCAAAAATTAAGAAATCATGTACAGTAAACCCTCGTGATCTCGAGAAGTCATCAGAACAGACTAAATGCTCGAGATAAATGTGGTGCTCGAAATAACGAGGTATTTGTTTGTGAGTTGAAAATTATATACGACTAAGTGCAAAAATTGACAGGACTTTAAGAACGGCTCGAGATAAGTCGGGTGATTGTGGTATTGATGATCGTAATGTGAAGTTTTACTGAACTGGTATTTTATCTTACATCAGTCGTGTATACCAGTCATTCAGGTATGGCTGTATTGATAAAAAAATGATAGAATTGATAATGAACACACGTCATAGTTTATTACTATACTTGAAGGTTCCGTTTTTATAATGTTTGTATTTACAGTTACGGAGACTGAAGCACCATCCCTCAATTATCGTACTAAGTGGTAATAATGAGAATGAGAAAGCTCTAGTACAGGATTGGTACGGTACGGACATCAACTTCACGCGATATAAAAACGATTATCTAAAGGTAATACAGTGCAACCTCTCCAGAGCGGTCTTCTCTTAAGCAACAATCTCCCTTCAACAACACTATACTATCCCTCTACACGATTTAACTATTATTTTAACCTCGCTAGATCAACAACCTCTCAACAACAACATAATTTACCTCCCAAAGAATGTTGCTTTGGAGAGGTTGCATTGTATCGTAATAAAAGCTGATAAACTTCTTTCTACTTATTTTTGAGAATCATCTCACATATTTCATCTTTGTTAAAAAGACTATGAGTCAGTGAAGACAATCCATGGTACCATGGAACGATTAACTTTGATATGACTTATAATTACACAAACATACTATGAGAGTTTCTAATTAACTTTGATAAAAATTGATGCAATTTTTTCATGTTTTACGTGAATTGTGCAGTCCAAAAGTCGTTTAATGTGAATTGTCCAGTTCAAAGGTGAACTGGCATCGTTTTTAGCTAACAAAAAATCGTTTAATTCATCTTGCTTGGATCGGCCTATCCTAGATGTTTATTATAAATCATTATCATAAAATGATAAACGCGTCATGGGAAATATGCAAAAGTTGTAGATTTGATTAATATTGTTTCTTGCAAATCAAATAAGCAACGATTATGTAACACAATTCGTGTAAAGTACATTGAACTTTTCCAGCTGTATATAGACACCGTGTATACAATAGTACAGAGAGAGGATACCAGCAGGCCCTTTTTGTCATCGAGCCCCTCAAATGGAATAGAGACTGTAGAAGAGGGGTGGGTTGCCAAGCAACCGTACAGTACATTTTATGGCGACAGTAAGTGTTATTTTAAATCAATTTATTAAGTTTTCTCAGTCGTCAAATACCGAAATTCTATCTCTTCAGTCAATACATAGTTAGTCAACACTGCAATAGAAATACAGTGCAACCTCTCCAGATCGGCCCCTCTTGAGCAACAACCTCCTTTCATCAACAACATGACTTTTTTCCCCATTTTATTATCTAACTATTGATTTAACCTCTCAACAACATCAAAGGGTGTTGCTTTGGAGAGGTTGCACTATATTTCGAATTTGAAACAGGCATGGCTTATCACTTGTTTCATGTACATGATCAGCTCTATAAACTACTCATAGTAAAACTTAAACGACAGTTAGTTCTGGCCCCAAGGTTCTAAACATGAGAACACTCTCCGAGCTCAAATCTCAATTATTAATATGTTCTAGTTGAAAAGATGTAACTGTTTAATATTTAAATATGTGCATAGGTCAATTTTGCAGTCAGAATAAAATATCATTGACATCAACACTTTTTTTGTAAAAATTAATTTACAAACATTACAAGATAAAACAGGAGCTTTAAGCTTGGAGACCGAAAGTGTTATAACCTCCGTGCCAGGAATACTAACTAAAATACATGTAACTTCCCGCAGCTACATTTAACTAAAACACTGTTAAAATAACATGAAATCCGAAAAAAATGTTTTATTTTAGTCCATGAGTACCAGTATCTGGTTCCGTTCTTTGATCCAAGTCAATACAGAATACCGCGTATGTCGTCTGAGTATGGGCTTCAATCTTTTCCTAGTTTTGAAACACTGGAACCAGTATATGATGAAAGTGATATGGATTATTGGTCAGATCTGAATGACTACAGAAATCATCATCCATTTGGTAAGTAAGTTGTTTCTTTTTATCAGAGTCTGCGCATGCGTATGCGTATTTTGGACTCTTCCAAATTAAATAAAAATATGCACATGATCAATTTATTTAAAAATTGGGTTTTATTTCTCCGACAGAAAGGAATACATTGTGGCAAAAGAAGCCATTGCTCTTTACAAGCATGTTTTCAAAAGACGTCTGCTGCATATTCAGGAAATTGTGTTTTACGCTGTTGGACGTACGCGGCTTATACATTAGTTTGAAGGGACTGCGTAGTCTTTGGCTGGTTATCACTAGCTAATGCAAATGAATTTCCAACAAACTGTAGAAACATTGTCCTTGTAGACTTCACATGGTTGCAGCTTGATTTTAACATTTCATATAGAATGTGGCGAGTGGCGTGATACCAACAGTGTGTCTTGTAAACATACTGATGTTTTTTAAACTATCTCGACTCTATATTTCAGGTAATATAGAAATGATGGCTGAGGCAATACAGTACGTAAAACTACCCAATAAATCAGACAGAAAACAAAGATTTAAGGATCTAATATACGTGACACAGGTACGGCAGTCAATTTTAAGTTACACATATTATACAGTATACAGCGTACAGGGAGAAAGTATAAAATGGCCTTTTTTCATCTGGTTTAACGCCGTTTTTCAACAATTTTTCAGTTGTATACGGTGGCCGGTTCACCAAACCAGTTTTCCTGGATAGTATTCTAACTAGTACTAAATTACCCTTCCACAAGGAGCAGGCAACACCTCCACATATAGAGAAAAATCGACATTATTGTCAAACTTTTATGGTAGGGTATGACCTGCCGCGAATGGGATTTGTACATGGATCATCGGGTTACGAGTCCAGCGCACTAACCACTGACCACTAAACAGTCCTCGCTGATTTGTATGCTTCCTAAGTAATGTTTGTAAAAGCATTTCGTTTAAGTATAAGAACATAGTCATTCGTACGTTGAAAGTATAACCACTAAAATTATTTAAAAATACTGGCCTGGTGGTAGCTGTCACAAACCTAATATTAGATATTAGATCACTCGAATGTCTGTATCCGGGCTCTTTAAATCACCTTTGTTAGATAATTTAAGTATCAAACTTATGAATTCAGATTGACCATGCTATTGGTATGAAAACTGAGACAGAACATTACAGACGTTGGCAGAACAGACTGGATGATAAAGGTCAAGGTAACACTATGGGGGCTCTGTACTGGATGCTGGCAGATATATGGCAAGCGCCCACTTGGGCATCAATAGGTACTTGTACTTGTGACTAGAATAGTCAAATGAATACAGGGCTGATAAAGATGTTACAAATTTATGATACAATAAGCAGTTCTTTAAGTACTGTGGATTTATTCACTGAAATTCAGTTAAGAAAATTATTCCACCTCACCCATTGATGACCGACTCGTTCAAGAGTGCACCATGTTTACTGCAACTAATATGTCAGTATATGTTGAGATTTGTCTCGTTTTTAGCCACAATAATTAGAATTGGGTCATTTATTTCATTCCTTTCTTTGTCAGCGTGATTTCAGCGTAGAAAATAGTTGTCAGATAAAACCAATCGCCATTAAGTCAAATTCACGCTTGGAAATTATCAGTGACATCATGTTAATTTTGAATTATAATTGTATGAATTCTTTTTAACAGAGTATGGAGGAAAATGGAAGATGCTTCACTACTTCGCTAAGCATTTCTTTTCCCCAACACTGATATCTCCTGTACAAGATGGAAATATGCTCGACGTTTACGTCATTCTTGATGAACTTCCGGTTAAAGAATGGCGACATCCGGTCGATCACACTTTACAATTCCTACCTAAAACGAACCCAAGACCTTTTAGTATTTTTGATATCTCGACTTGGGGAAATGATTTGACGAAAGGGCAAAGTTTTATACCGGGAAGTGTTCATGGGTTTACAGGAAATCTGTACATCGAAATATACTCATGGGACAATATGCAAGCATTAAAAACGTGGAAAGTTCCGTTCACGGTAAGTAATATTTTACGCATATGATAGGCTACCCTGACATTGTATTTTTCAACTTTCATATCGCAAGATTAGTGACATTCGTTATATCTGAGATAGACGAACAGCGCATGCTTGCACATGTTCAGTCACTTTACCCTTTATTGTTGTTGCTGTTGTTTATTCCTTAGTTTAAAATCTTGTGTTTTTAAAAACCTAGTTGAGACCTGTTACAAGGGGGCACAATGGTATCATTATGAAGATTTATTGTTCTTATTTATCAGTCAGTAGGATCATATGACTTGAAAATGATATACATGTAGATAGGCCTACATTATAATTATATATGGAAGAACTAATTTTATAATACACCATTGAAATCAAAAGTTTAGTTCTAAATTTTACATCCTAGGAAATGTAGTCTTACATGTGATTTCATGTGATTATAGCAATGGTTTCATATCCATAAATGTAGTGAAAGCGTATGTGAAGTTCTTGCAGATTGTTGCACCATAGACCTAATTAAAATCTAAATACTCGAACTTGAATTGATCATCGGATAATATCGGTTTATCTAAATGAAGGTCAAGGTTCAAGATTTGGTGACGCAAGATGTAAAAATACCTTAATGATCTATTTTTCAGGTCAATACAACCTCACAATCTGTTTATCGTCAAAACTTAGGACAGATGGTTTCCGCTTCCGGTTGCGTTCGATGGAAGAAATGCTTTATGATATTCCATTTCGGAAGTACTTCCGGTCCGACCAACTGGCTTCCATTGTCACAACTCAATGCAGCTGAAGGTTTGCGGAAAGCTAATATTAAGGTATTGAAGTATGACAATTATCAAAAATTAATTCATAGACATTAATTACATTCATTTTAAAGCAGACGACATCAACGGCAAGGCACATATATAAGGATGTAACATAATTTAATAAACCTATGAATTAAGGTCAAAGGACCAGACGTCGTCTGTACCTGTGGTCGCCATTTTTCATGGGTTTGACTTAAACACACATACAAAAAGTTATAGTTGTTTACAAAATGTAAAAATGATGAACATATGCCGCTTGTATTGTAAATGCCATCATTTAACTATTGATTTAGCCTCTTCAGAGCAACAACCTCTCAACAACAACACCATAATTTGCTTCTCCCAAAGGATGTTGCTTTTGAGAGGTGGCACTGTACTACAACACAAATGTTCTTCGTACTTCAGATGACTAATGTTCAAGCAACATCAAAACAAAACGAGTTCACACTGACTTTGACGACAAATGCTATCGCGCCATTTGTCTGGATTGAGGCGTACAAGGTCAAAGGTCGTTTTTCGGACAATGGATTCTTGATGTACCAGAATGAGATGACCTTGACATTCTACGCCTGGGAGACGGTTGATGTGGGTACACTGACAAATTCGCTTTCAGTGAAATCGTTGATGGATGTTTATGAATAGATGCTGGTGCTTTGTATACAAAAACTTTTCGTAAATAAATATGATTCAATGATAGCTGTGTGATTTCATTTATTAAAACTTAGAGATGTGATTATTGTTTCAAAGAATCATACACAAACGTCCATCGACTTTTATATCCATGACCATTAATCGCATAAATATTACACAACTTCTATAATTTCAAATATTACAAATTAACAAATAACAGGTATAGAAAATAGCTTCTATAAAACTCGGAACCTTAGTCATAATTGCATGTTTAGTGGTCTCCTCTACTCGTGTACAAGTTCTCGTGTCACCTTAAATGATTTTGGTGGAGAACAACAGCTTGTTTCATCACTAATAAACCTTATAATCGTATGCATCTACTGCAGTAGTGTTCTGTAGCCAAGCATGCACTTGGTAAAGGTGGCCTGATTTTTATGCAAATATATAAACAAAGACCTATACTATACATATATATATACTTGTTGTGTGAGTCTTTGCATATAACGCTAAAAAGCAGGGAGCCTGGAGATAGTACTTAGACTACAAACAACTTAGAACAACCAACAGACCATCATCTATAGACATCTGTTTCCAGATGTGGTCGTTCGGTGTAGACTTTCTTGAGTATACCAAATATAATACGTTGAAAAAATTAAATTTACGTCCCTAATTTTATACTCAGGCTTTAAACATAGAGATCAAATTCTCAGTATCAAAATAGTTGACATTTGTTATGCTTCTATCATCTCAAACATTATTTTCAAGAGGTTTCGTCTTAGAAAGGTCGCCAGACCAGTATATATGCCAAAGATGAACCACAATTATTTTCTCGAACATCTTGGTAAGAGTAACGCTGATTTCACGAATTTTATCTTAAAATATATGCTAAATGATGACCGAAAAATGGGAATTATTCAGGATGAATACGAAAGATATGTAAATAGCATTCTGGTAGTATTTCGAAGGAAAATATGCAAGGGGAATAATCCAGGCTAAGACCGGTTACCGGTGTTTTCACCATACTCATAATCCGAGTAATGCCGAATCATCTCGAAAAGAAACGAAACATCAACAACAAAGTCTAAATCAATATCCCGCTACAAATATTTGTGTTGATAACTGTTGTAGTCTTACATCGTCCTTGACATTGATTTTATCTCATTGAATTATTCGCATTTGACTTGTAAGAAAACGGAAATAGCCCAGACTGGTCTAGGCCGACAAAAGTTAAACAGTTCATTATCAAACCGAAAGTAAAAGTTGTTCGAAGTCATATCGATTGCATCACGTGCATTACGCACGTCCACAAAGTATTTTGCAATACAGAATTATTCGCTTTGCAAGGTCAATACAAAATCTCTACCATCAACTTTGGGTCATTATTTTCTGCTCCAAAATTCGGATTCTTAATATTTAACATGTCGGAATTTCCCAGATTCATGGAACCGGACACGCAAAAAGACATAACTGGAAGAATTACTCCAAGGTAAGTCAGTCTTATTATTTTAAACTAATTAATTTGTGTGTGATTCAACGCAGATATGGTATACTATGAAATATGTATGAAGGTCATCTAATAAAGCTGTAATGACAACATTTGTATGACTATTTCTCAATGTTGAAGATAATTGGTGAGTAATATATTTATCAGAGCATGAAATAATTATAGGCTCCCCTGATATATTGTTGAACATGGCTGAGTGGTTTTATTTTATTATAGCCAAGTTGTCTTTTTTAAGATTTACTCTTCTTTATGTATGCGTGGGTTGTGTGATTTTAACTACAGTTAGCAGACAATGAGTAACAGTGCTAATCAAAGGATTTATTACTCTACCATATTTACTTTTTGAGTTATTTCCATTTTTTTTAAATTCCAGTGATAAATATTGTCTGCAGCATAACACCAAAACCATTTAAAATATTTATTTGAAACTTCAACCAATGTTAGTGGGTGATAAGTACAGGACATAGTTATCTTAACCAGGGCTCGACAAATCCACTCGTCCGCTTGTAATTACGAGTAGAAACTGGCTCAGGACGAGTTGAAATTGCTGTAGAGCTAGTTAAAATTCTTAGCTGGTTGTCCTGAACGAGTAGCCTGAAAACAATAGTCAAGCCGTGATAACTCTACCTTATCTGTTCTGGAGTTGTTGCCCTTTATTTAATTTCAAAGATGAATTTTCTGTGAGTCCATTATTCCAAAATCCTTGAAGGTACTGAAACATAAATTATATTGAGGGTAATGACATAAAGTGTCCTTTTTTGACACAGTCTTGGGGGGATTGACCATGTCAGCTTGGCTCTTGTACAATTTCAGTTTTGTTGCATACAAAGTCAATTAACCAAATATGTAGATGTCAATCATATTTTATTTAATCAATACTGAGGTTTATTGACCTTGTGGAGTATTTTTCATTAGATAAATGGCTAACTTGCATCAGTTCCCATGAATAATTCATCAGACATATGACAATGTAGTGTCCTCATCAAAACAGAATACTATTCATTAGAGGTGAAACGATTCAAAAAATTTCGATTCGATTCGATTTCGATTTTTCATCCCACGATTCAATTTTTCGATTCGATTTTCGATTTTAAAAGGAATTAAATAGGACAAGAATAAAATAGCTATCCCACTAGTTTACGATGGAATGTATTTTCTTAAATACTGTAAACAATGGAACAAACGAAACATAAAACTTGTGAATAGGAAAAACTGAAACAGTAAAGAGCCTGACGACACGAGAAGAATGCTGATCTCGTTAGATTTCAGTCATTTTGACTCGCATACTACGGAAAATGAAAGTAGGTATTACCAAAAAAAAATCGAATCGAAATTGCCGTCATTGAATCGAATCGAATTGAATCGAATCGAGCATGAAAAATCGCGGTTCGCAATGGATCGCGATTAATCGTTTCACCTCTACTATTCATAGTATTGATAATTCATTTTAGTAACATTATGTATACAATGGAACACTATTATTGTAAATTCCTGAGAACCTGAATAATTATTTCATTATGTATGTTTCGTTTCATCTAATAAAATGAAATAATGAAGGGGATGTACAGGAAAATATAAAACCTTTACTGTATCTGCATCTTCAAGTTCACTGTAAGCTCGTTTTTCTGGATGCTAAATTTTCTTTTGTACTAAATATACAAGCGCCAGTTGGAACCATTCACAGTAGGTATAATTTTATAACTTGTTAGTATAAAGTCATAAAGTTAATTAGCCTACCACTTTACTGCAGCGAGCCATAATTAGACATGAATATTAACTCAAAACAGAGCACCTCACTACCCCAGTTAAGCTCTACTTTCACCGATTATGACAGTCTATGCAAAAGAGTATCAGACTGCAATCTTCTAGCAAAACTTTAGGTGATATTACGGAAATATTGAGAATTACTGACCCACAAATCCGGTGAATTAGCCATTTTTTGTGAGATTTAAAATACAATATATTCATTTCATCCTGTCCTATAACGGTTTCAATTTTGTCAGTCATCTGGTCCAATAATATTCTTTCACCAAAATTGTTGTGTAATGTCAAGGTTTTAGTGGATTGGCCGTAATGGACAAGTCAAGGTATTTAGTAATCATTATTGAAAGTAAAAATTCACTTTGACATGTCAATATTACTGACACTTGCTCTACATGTACTCTATGATATAGGTCAGAAAGTATTTTTTATCAGCCAATTGTGGTAATAAATTGTCTTTTTTACCTGACTCAGTTTTATCTTGCTATCAATTTAATGCTGTTTTATGACATGTGATATTTGAGGTTGGGACGATCTAGGTCATAGGAGATAAAACCGAATGTTATTGGATATTTTCCAAAAGGACATCAATGTTAATTAAAAGACACAATGTACATCATACATCAAACATTGAATTATGAGATTAGAACTTTGAGAATGATCTCAAGTTTTATAAACTAGAACCCTGGTTAGTTTAAATGTCCAACCCTACATAGATAAAGTATGGTTGATGAATAGTATTGCACCCTATATAAGCAAACAAAAGGCAAGCATGAACTGCAACAAACATATAAACACATCTTTACTGTATTGTACTTTTAAAAAACTTATCTGGAAAGAAATCATTGAAGTTATACAAATACAGGTTTTTTGTCCTATTTATGTAGAATGCGTGTGTAAAAATGTTGTATTTTTGTACCGATTGATTGCGCTTTTAGTTAATTTCCACTTGAGCGTATCTTGATTTATATGAATGAATTCAGGACATGATAATTCTCTGAACGAGCTCTCATACCTCTCCTTTTTCCATTTAATGACTTGTTGTGTGTTTTATGGAATCTTTTATTTACGATAAGTTTGCGTATGTAGTGTACTTTGTTTGATTTTAAGAGTAAAATTGAAGAATTATGGATAAAGAAAAAGGAATATTTTGCTTTAATCTAATTGGGATCTCTGACAAGAATTTGGATGAAATGTAAGCATTGTAATTTTACGTGTCTCTGAAAAATTCTATTCCGTTATTAAGGATAAAAAAACAGGTACAGTACAACCTTTCTAATCCAAATTCGCACGGACGGACAAAAATGTTTTGATTAGAGAAATTATTGGAATACAAAGGTTTTTTTTAGCATTGAATACTAAATAAAAAGTCAGGACCAGCTGACATGTTTGGTTTAAAGAGGATTCCTGATGGGAAAGCTTTGGATTAGATTCAACTGTATCTGCTCATATTCACAAAAAAAATATAGGGTCAGCTGGCTGAGAGAACTTTTTTTCAAATATGTTTTGCTCCGAATATAGTTATTATGAAAATATTTCCTTGAACAAATTTTAAAGTAACCCAAAAAAGTGAAGGGATGACAGGAAAAGATAGGGTCGGTACAGTGGTAAAGCCAGGAACTTTTTGTGCCTAAATTATGAAAAAATGCAGTAAATCACTGATTCAGGTTTGTTTTATGAAGACAACATAGAAGGAAGATAAATTAAACTATGGATGGAAATTTTATTTTAGCGAATACAATTCACCAAAATTTGGATCTAAACTTCCAGTCTGCCATTTGCTGCAAGTTACATCAAGAATTCATTTTAAAATTAAAAAAGGGAGGCATCGTGGTCTACAGATTGAGTGTCCGACCTCAAATCCAAAGGTCCTGAGTTTGAATCTCGGCTTTGATGGGTTTCATTCATGAACTTCACTATCTCATTTTTCAGACACAGTACTGGTGTATTTATTTAGGAAGTGGACTCAAGTGGGATTAATATTAGCAAAATTGCTTGTTTCACAATCGAACTAAAATAAATTTGTATAAACTAAAAATGCAATTGAATTTGTTCAAGCTGAAATTTAAATAGACATATTTTGCTTTCTGACGTTTTTGTTAAAACTGTACTGTTAATTGAAAGATATCAATGAAATGAGGTACATTGTATTGTATTGCATTCTGTTATATGTTATTTAAATCAATTTCTCTGCATCAATGTTCAATAGTGGGGGCTGCATGATCTTAGGCTTAAATTAAAATTAAGTTTGTTTACACTTTACCTACCGACAATAAAAATTTGGAGAGGTTGAACTGTATATCCTAAACAAGATCTTCTATATTATAGGGATGGTCCAGTCACAGTAAAGAATCCACACATTGATTCTCTATCTGAGGATGTGTTGTACCACCTTGACCTTAGTGATAAAGCTAATGACCTTCCTACTATGTTTGGTGATGTCAAGGTATGTAATTGTTACCATGGTTACAAAAATTAAAAAAAAAACACTGGAGTAAATTTTACTAGCCTTGGCTATATGTATCTTAGTACAGTAAAATCTCAGTATTACAATCACCTCATTACAATGACCACTTTTTTTTACCAGTTTTCAACTTTTCCTCTATATTTCAACCTGATGATCGGGCCACATTAATATTAAGACCATTTTGTTTGTGTCCAAAAGGGGGTCTTAATATCAAGGTTTTATTTTATATCTGTGTTATCATCTGACTTTCTGAATTAAAAAGAATTGCTGTTCAAAGTTGGATGTCAAGTGAATTAAAATTACATCAGGATTAAGTTTCATGTATTATTTTCGGTTTGTTCATTGGATTTTAATGTCACACCAACAGCCAAAGTCATTTGGCGACTTTCCAGCTTTAACGGTGAGAGAAGACCCCAGGCTTACACCTGGGTAGAACCACTGACGTTCCATAAGCTAGCTGGACACCTTTCTCACTTGTAAAATTTGGTCCCAGGTGGGATTCAAACTTACAGCAGATTACAAATCAGAGATCATGGAGGCCCCTTATTTTTTTCAGTTTGTGTGTTTTGGAGGGTCACCAAATCGTATGAAAAAGTTTGCTGAATTTATGGTTGGTCAGATAAAGTACAAGATGCCTGCAGGTTTACAGTTGATGAATATTTCACGTGGATCAGATAGATATGTCTTATATAAAGTTGGACCCGTGCTGTCTGTCAGTGTAAGTAAATGTTCATTTTTACCTGATTTCTTACAATTATAGGATTTCTCCGGCACAGTCTAACATTTATTCATTGTTAAATTAATTCTTGAAGTTCAAATTTTGTACCAGACATTACCTTTTAGATTAATAAATCTTATATCATAATAAATTTGATTTGTTTGAAAAATGCTTCTAAAGAATTCATGATGAGTTAAAACCTTACTCATTTCATACTGCAAATATGAATGACATTAATATTCAGAATGGCAGTAATCAGTGTGACTACATGAATTTCATGTAAAGTGCATTTGTACATAAGAAATGATATATATTTGGCAAAAAGATAAACGTAAAAAGTTTAGACTGGTGTTTTCATGGGTTGCCTAAAATTACCCCAAATTTACTGCTATCGCTCATTGATTTTTTGGTTTTATGACATGCTTATCTTGATATATTTGAAACAGTCCCAAGGAACCAGTCAATAGCTCCGCCTATCTACTGAATATTCAGTACACAATTAAAAGTGTTGCCTAAGAATAAGAATTTATTGAACATTTTAAAGTGTCTGAACTATGCTGTCACAAAAAAACAAAACTAGTTTATAATAACCTGTTTATAGCGTATTGTTGACAAAAATCGGCAAGCTAACAAAACTATCAGAAAAATTTTCTTGAAAAATGCACATGCGCAAACGAGAACATGGCATACATAATATACCATGAAAACTCTTTATACCACGAAAACCTGTTACTTGACTATATAACTATCAAAGTTTGTTAATTGTCAATTTCTGACTACTTCAAGCATTGTTGATTGTCATATTTTAGCATGGTATGGGCATTCCATCATTATCAATTGTGTTTCATGAAGTATTGAAGTTATTCTATCATGCTAAATGTACTGATGTGAAATTCTTCCGTCTGGGTACAAGTGGAGGACTAGGTATGTAATTACTACAATAGGTCATAAATATAATGAATTGCTGGGGACCTGAATAATTACTTCATTAAATCCATACTTTACTATATCCATGACAATGATTTTCACTTAATATCTGAGTTCACTATAACTATGTTATACTGTATATTGCATTGAGATGTTTAGTATTATCTTGATTGTAGGTCTGAGATACCTTAAACTATATGCTCATGACCCCTGTTCTAACCTATGAGAATTCAGTATTGAGAGAAATTATCTTTTACTTGTGTTACCTGTCTTAATCACAAAAGTGAATTGAAGGTATGACTGTACTGAAATAAAACTTACCTTGAGTTATGTTACTGTCTTTATTTGTAGTCATCACTGACTCTCAAAGGAATTTTTATGAAATGGTGATTTTGAGGATAATTTCCACTGTTTTGGAATTGATTTAATTAAATAAGTTTTAGTGTTTTTGTGTTTCATAGTAAGTAGGTAAGTGACCTTTTTTGGTTACCAGCACTCATTGTTAGTATATTACAGGACTGGAACCAGGAACTGTGGTTATTACTGATGCTGCTGTTGATGGTTTGTTACGCCCTTATATGGAAGTTGTAAGTAATTCTAGAACATTGTAAGATAAGATTTATATGAGCCCCTTGTTGCATTTATTGTATTGTTGCCACATTGTTTTTGAGATGACTGGACTAGGGGCTCATGTCGTAGACATAGCTAAATACTCCTTTTAAGGCTTAAAGATCTGACTAATATTAATGCTAAATGGCTTTTGCAATTTGCAATAATCCCCAAACAAACAATAGTGTACTATACATATATTTTTTCACACATATAGAGTGTCTAGATTTTAAAGTTGAAAAATTGCTATCTTAGGTAGGACTTGTGTATGAAATGACCTGGGCCCTGCATGGTGGAGTAGTTATGGGCTCTGACAAGCTATTACTAGCCCCCATCACTGTGAGTTCGAACCCCACTCAGTAATAATTTTCACATATGAGGAAACTGTCCAGCTAGCTTGTGGAACTTATACACAGGTGTATGACTGGAGTTTTCTTATGCCGTTAAAGCTGGAAAGTTGCCAAATGACCTTTGCTGTTGATGCAGTGTTAAACCCCAGTAAAAAAAAGAAATGACCTCAGGTTTATAACTTGTACTTTATGTAGCTTTAATATATGGTCAAGATGAGAGTTTGATTAAGTGTTACGGCCCTTGTTCATTCTAGTATTTGATGCTTTTTTATACTTCATTTTTGTCACCTCAGGCTACATTGGGTATGATCCTGCAACATCCGGCATTTTTGGACAGAGAATTATGTGAAGAATTGTTAGAGATAGCAAACCAGGAACAAAGTTACACAAGTGTCATTGGAAAAACCATGTGTACATATGACTTCTATGAAGGTAATTACAGTCTCACCAGATTTTTCTGTTTTCTTGAGTCAATGAACTTCACTGTTTGATTAAAATTTTGTTTGGTCAAATTTTGTAAGAACATATTCTATTTTACTGAATAGTAATCGAATTGTGCTAGTTGCATGAGGGAATAAAAAAACATGATACTAAAAGAAATTTTTTTTTATTCAATGGATACAAAATACAGAATGTTCTTGTTGATCAATGTTTATTGTAGTGTGGAATCATTTGTACTTTTAGTTTTACTCATTCAATAAATTTCTTCTGTTTAATTTATGAATTTTATAATTAAAACACGGAAAATTAATGGTGAATACTTGGCCTCGGCTGAATGTATGCTGAATATAGAGCAATGTCTCATTACTGCTTTCCATTTTTTTTATAACTTAAAAGATGATGAAAAACAGCAAATCATTGATGAATAAAAACTTTCCTAGTGTATGTCAGCAACCAATAAATTCGGACTTAATTATCTCCAATAAAATGTTCTCCGTAAAACATGGATAAACTGCTTTATATCCACCGTTGCTTTTTGTAAATGTTGACTGTTTTCTGTTGATTTATTATACAGTTACAAAAACCAATTTACCAACTGGTATTTATTTAATGGAGCAATTGAATTTCAGCTAAAAACAAGAATTTTGAAATTCTCGTGTAAATGTTTGTAGGTCAAGCTAGACTTGATGGCGCTTTTTGTGATTTTTCCGAGGGTGATAAAATGGCGTTTTTGAAGAGAATCCATGATCATGGTGTGAATAATATAGAGATGGAATCTTTGTGTTTTGCTGCCATGGCCCACAGAGCTGCCATTAAAAGTAAGTTAACTGTTATTAAATGTATGGTAACTGTTATTAAATGTAAGTTAACTGTTATTAAATGTAAGGTAACTGTTATTAAATGTAAGGTAACTGTTATTAAATGTATGGTAACTGTTATTAAAATGTAAGGTAACAGTTATTAAATGTAAGGTAACTGTTATTAAATGTAAGGTAACTGTTATTAAATGTAAGGTAACTGTCATTAAATGTAAGGTAACTGTTATTAAATGTAAGGTAACTGTTATTAAATGTAAGGTAACTGTTATTAAATGTAAGTAAATTGTTATTAAATGTAAGTTAAATGTTATTAAATGTAAGTTAGATGTTATTAAATGAAAGATAAATGTTATTAAATGTAAGTTAACTGTCATTAAATGTATGTAAACTGCCATTAAAAGTAAGTCAACTGTCATTAAATGATAGTTAACTGCCATTAAATGTAAGTTAACTGTCATTAAATGTAAGTTAACTGCCATTAAAAGTAAGTTAATTAATATCCTCATTGAAAATGAATGTCTCAAGTGAGTTATCAGATGTTTAAATGGGTGTGTTGTTAGTGGAAATGAACGTAATGATTTACTCAATAGTAATATCTACAATTACAGTCTTTTTGAACAACTTGAGTAAACGTGTGTATACAGAAAGACTTCCGCTTAAAAAATATTGGTTGTAATTGCAAAGATGATTTATATGTGTATTCATTCAAGAAAAAATTTAATGTTTCTAGTACAGTTTCTTCAATTTTATCAAGTATGTTGTAAAATTCCATAATAATCTGTAATAACTTGAGTCAATGACTTACACATTATATGTGATAACTTTAGTCAGTGATTTACACATTATATATGATAACTTGAATCAATGACTTACACATTATATGTGATAACTTGAGTCAGTGATTTACACATTATATGTGATAACTTGAGTCAGTGATTTACACATTATATGTGATAACTTGAGTCAATGACTTACACATTATATGTGATAACTTGAATCAATGACTTACACATGGTGCCTTACGATAATTTTGTGTACAGTGAATACTTAACAAGGCTATTAAAATGTCATTATTTTAGGTGCAATAATTTGCTGCACAATTGTGGATCGATTAAAAAGTGATCAGATAACTGCTTCACACGAGACACTTGAGGAATGGCAAATGCGTCCCCAGAAGATCATCGCTAAATATATACGTAAACATATGGGACTAGAATGATTCTGTCAGAGTTACATCCTTTTAATGGTTATTGTTTGTATGTCATAATTGTTATATATATTATCATTTGAAGCTTTTTGTTGTAAAATTTTTGTGTAGTGCCATTGTCCATTAATGTACTAAAGCCTGTTCAGAATTTCATTTTAGAAATATTGTAAACTAAAGCAGTTAGTGTATCACAATTACAGAAACCAGGCTTTTTTGTCTTATGACATTTTGTTTATCAAAATTTTCTTTATTTTATATTTTTGATACATTAGTTCAGGTTCAACATATATATGATATTTACAGGTTTCTTGCAGCAATATTAAAAAAGTTTTCATTGTAAAATTTACTCTTTTTAGTTTACAACAAATTGTCTGGGTTTTCTGTGTATTTTTTTCATTATTCACATTTCTGTAAAAAATGCCTGATTTTTAATAAATTCTTAGGCCATCCCTTACTACTTATCTTATTTCACAACCTAACCAAGCAGAATTATGTTGGTAGATATGCTTAGTGAAGAAATTAAGGGTCACAATCGTACTCCAGTTGTTTTGTGCGCTGGACTTGTAACCCAGCATTCAGGGTTCAAATGCTAGTCAAGACAGGTCATACTCTTCAATGAAAATTTGACAAAAGCAGTGTTGATTTTCCTCCATATATGCCAGCTCTTTGAGAAAGGGTACACAAAAAAATCTGTGTATTGCTCTCCTTGATAACAGGCGGAATTATTTTCAAAATGTACAAATATCTCCTTTGTTGAGAATGGCAATATTGCAATTTTATCATTCAATTTTAAAGAACAGAAAAAGTATGCCAACAGTTTATCCAAACTGGTCAAATATTATATACATGTAGATGTTTTTACTTTTTTTTAACTTGGCATTCTGTGTCATTATCTAAATATCTTTTTTTACATTTTTTTCCATATTACCACTAATGGTTTGATTGGTATATTACCTTTCAGGTGAAATATTTGTTGTTGTTGTTGTTGTTTTTGTTGTTGTCGTTACAAATATTGGGACTCTGTGTTAATTTCTCATAGTATACACTATCAGAAAGTTTGAAAATCCATTCCATACTATTATTTGTTATTTTGTTACATATTTTTGTAGTGTTTTTACAGTTTCAAATGAAATCTGCTGTAGTTGTTGTTACCATGTATTTATGCTTAAAATGTTGTTTTGTTAATGATATACAAGGTCATGTTTTCTTATTCTAATGTGAAATCTACAAGCCAAATTCCTACAAATATTGTCTGATATAGACTAATATAAATACAGTAAAACCCCATTTAGAGACAATTTTAATATTAAGACCACCTCATCAGCCCAGCGAAAAAAAAAATGTTGTGTTTATGGTAAATTGACGTCTACCGCTTTTTTGGTGCCAACCCTAATGTCTGGGGATGAATGCTACCTTTTGTAAAAAATTAAAATTAAAAATTGAAAAGTTTTTTGACCCACCCCCTACCCTGATGTTTTTGGTCAAGTTACATCAAACATGACTACAGTCAAACCTGTGTACAAAGGCCACCCTTGGGAAAGACAAAATGTGGCCTTTATTGACAGGTGGTCTTTATTTGGTGGTCAATTTGTTCTAAATAATCAATGGTGTGTTTTTTAAAGAATGGCCTTTATTCAAAGGGTGGTATTTATTCAGAGGTGGCTGCAGATTGTACTGCATATTTGACTATCACTTATTAAATTCTTAGACATAAAAAGGGAGAGACTTGACTGAGAATAAGCTGTAGTTATAAAGAAGTGGTCGTAATATTGATGTGGTCACTAAGTGAGGTTTTGTTGTAAATTTAAGGCAGTGCATTATAAGACAAGGTTTAATTCTATTCATACAGTAGCTGATTCATTATAGTGTCATGTAGTTTGTAACTTTTTATATCTATTCAGTGTAGTATCTAAATGTTACTATTATTGTTTTTCTAAGAACTGTATTTATGAGTGTACATGTATTGTGATATAAGAGTAAATCACATGATAAATGTCAAGTGCTTGTTCAGAATAGCCTGCGTCATATGTCCTGTGAATTATGGTGTTTCTATCGCGCATTTCACACTTGTAAGTTGCTATAGTAAGCTTTACTATCTTTCATCCAAAGTATCGTACAGTACTGTAAATTGATTACCCCTAATTTTAAGATCTCTTTAAAACAAATATGAGTCGACTTTGGCAATACTGTCTCTTCTCAGAGTTTGAATGTTTGATTTATTGTCCGTGCTATACTAACTTTATTTCCAGATTTTATTATTTCTTATAATGGGGAAACAAATGTTTAATATTGCAAACAATGGCTTCTTTGCCACAATGTTTTCAGAAGTTGTCTGCTTCAGATGCGGGGAAATGCGGTATCGTGAGACAAAGGGATAAATATGGGGATGTTTCAAAATTATACAGAGAAAGTGATATACAAAACAACCTAGTATCATTACCAGTGTCAGACTATATAACAAATGTTCAACTACTAACACTAACATTATTTATGCACCAGATGTGATTTTCATCTGATTTATCTTAGTTTATTGTTGCAATATTAAAATGGCAATATTTGTATAACTTTAATTTTGTTCACACTCTCTGTAATGTATGTGTATTTATATCTATGTAACATATGCAGTTCTGATACAAATAATACATATTTTAGTCTACAAAATTCATTGTATTATTTCAAATCATGACTTGGGCTGATGAGCTGATGAGTCTACTATTACAATGAACATAACTATATACAATGAGTATAAGATCTTACTATAATAATGCTAATAATGTTTACTCTAAATTTTGCTTTCTAAATAACTACAGTGTAATCCCTTATAACTGGTCTCCCTGAAAACTGGAATTCTCTGAAAATCGGAAAATTTTTCAAGTCCTATTTTTTCTCTTTTCTAGTAATTCTCCGAAAACTGGAATTCTCAGAAAACAGGACTTTTTGACATTTCTTTATTGATTAAAATCTCACTATCTACCTGTATAGTGGTTGATCTCACGTTTTAATTTGCAGGATGCAGAACGACATCAAACTAGTGATAATGAAACCATTTTGTTGCAAGAAAGTTTCTGATAGCTTGTTAGTGGAAATCTTTATCGTTTATGTTAAGGGTCCATATTATTTTACAATTTTACTGAATTTTTCATTTACGTAATTTTTAGTAAAACCTCTCTGTTTGTATTTGATATTTGATTATTCATATTCCAGAACACACGGCTTGTACGGCATTATTTTGGTCATCATTTCAAAATGTAGCGTGTTATATGTATTATGCTTCAGGTCACAAAAACATGGTATTAAAATTATAGCGCTGTAATTTTGTCACAAATATCTTACATTTTCTATGTATGCTCAATGTCCGAGGCCGTGGTCCAGTGCGCTGGAATTGTAAACTGGAAATCCGGGTTCAAATCCCAGTCGCGGCAAGTCATCTCCTTCAATGAAAATTGACAAAAATGTTGATTTTCCTCTATATATGGAGAAGTTATCGGCTCCTTGTGGAATGGTAAATCAGTACTGGTTAGTATACAGTCCAGGAAAACTGGTTAGGTGAACTGAAAAATTGTTGAAAATGGTGTTAAACCCCAGTGACTATAAGTCACACAAAAACAATAATGATTATATTGTTATATTTTGTTAGGGCTGGTGGTCTGCACCATGAATAAATGGTTGTTGTAGAAGAGTCTAGGATTTGTAAAACAAAAAGCATTATTTTGGTCATAATTTCATTGGGCTAATTTGCAATAAAACCCTTTTGATGGAATTCACTGAATATGAAAACCAATACTTGCCATCTTATCTGTCATATTTACTTTGCTGAGTGCAAGATGATTTTATTGTGTCAGAAAGACATTTCTGTATTTAACTGTCTATTTGTTTCTGTTTTTTATCACATATATTTTTTAAATAAATGTGCAGTCATGAAGTAGGTCTTTCATATTCTTAATTCCTCTTTTTCATAAATTTATAAAATGTCGATTTTCCTTCACATGTGGAGAAGTTGCCAGCTCCTTGTGGAAGGGTAAGTTAGTACTGGTTGGTATATAGTCCAGGAAAACTGGTTAGGTGAACAGTCGACGTATATAACTGAAAATATTTTGAAAAACTGCGTTAAACCCAGTGAAACAAACAAACAAATCATAAATTTACATCGCAGTTAATGTCAAGTGGATGTGGACTTGAGATTTCAACAAAATCAAATTCTCTACAACACTGATACCCTTTTTTCATCACTTTAAAAACGAACAAACAAATAAACAAAATAAGATCATGTAAGGGTTTACAAATTTTAATAATATTTACATGAATAAGTGTTCAGTTCAATACAATCAAATTTATAATAAAGATATCTTGCTTCTCAAAAAAAGCAAGTTAACAATATAAATAACCCAGCTATAAAACAGAAGACATACGTAACTACAAATGTCTACGTCACAATTACATACACGATCACTAAGGAGACAACTTTAACAATGATGAGACACTAAATGAGTTCATTCACACTGATGCACCATTTAAAAACATTTCAAGTCTGTCAATTTAATCTACGCACACAATGCATACATAAAACAATAATTTGTATAATTACAAAATGGCTTCTAATTCATAGGATTCTTTTCCAAATAGGTTAAAATTTAGAAATAATTCTTCTAAAGTTATTGGATTCTTTTATAAATAAAGTCTAACGTCATAATCTGAGAGTCAATGCCAAGATATTGTGATTTTTCATGAATATAAAACTTAACTGAAGGCATCAGTACCTTTCTGAAGTATCTCAATCCTACACAAAAATGTTCATAATAAAAAAAATAGTAGTCCAATTATTACCATGTCTTTGATGTTATTTGCAACACATTTTGAAATTTTGTAAGAGTTGTTGCCCTTGTTGAAAAAAATTCTATAGATATTGAATGGTGACCTCTACTTTTCTCTATTTAGTTAGACTGGTACTGTGTTTTTGCATCTTTTTTAATGCTAGTTTTCATTGAAAACATTTCATTGGACATTGGGCAATAAAATACCTTAACGAAATAGACAAGAATAGAAAAGTGGAAAGTAAAGTATAATAAAACATCAAAATGAAATATGTAAATGTATCAACTTCAGATAGATTGTTGTCTTTTTTTAACCAACACTTTATATCTACAATTTTTAATGTTAAATATATCAAACCTGAAGCAGAGGTAAGGACTGCTAAAGTTTTATACAGAAATATGTAGACAATATCACACTTTCTACGACAAAAAAATTGCACCAATTATTCAAGAGACAAAAACATTAACACAGTACACAAGATACGGTGTATTTCTCTGAATGCACCAAATCTACAGTACAAATAAGAGACCCAATGGCTCTCACTTACCTTAAAATTATAAACATAAAACTGACTAATGTACAATAATTCTCTCTTTTTATGAGTTCCCTAGTGCCACTAATGTGAAGTAGATCTTTACCACAAAAAATCAATATTAAGTACACATGGTTTTAAGAATGGCAATGAAACTGATCATAAAAAAAATTCTCAATACAACATTTTTTTTAATGCCAGTTAAAACTTACATCTCAAAAGCCTTTTCTTCATATAAATTGCTGCTAGATATGAGATTACTTCGAGTACAAGGACAAAATCTAAAAGGAGAGTCAATAAAATGGAGATATTCCACATTTCATGCTTTGACTTAATATTGAAAAAAAAGATAAACAAATAATATTTTCACAGTCCTAGCAATTAATACTGACAGGTTAAAATAATTAAGAAATTTTAAGACCAATATTTATGTTCATAAAGTAAAGACACTCAATAGCAAAATCTAATCAGAGAGCATGTGTTTGTTCCAAATTCATAATCGTATCATCAATAATGTAAGAATAACACAATCAATCTGTTCATTGACACTGGTGTAAAAATGAGGACAGACAGAGTAAAACCAACAAACAAAGAAGTGAGCAAGCAATTAAATGGAACTATTTTATCAGAATTACAAAAAAAAACATCTGCACTTTGAAGAAATACAGTTATACATGAATGACTATGCTATCTAATTGCCATGACACTAAACATTAAAATTATTACCAAAGAAAAGATATCAATCCTACGCCACAATATTCCAACTCGGCTAAAATCTGGAAACACTGACCAGTACATACACATACCCAACCATTTAAATAAAACAAACAGATCATGGACTGACAAGTAAAATGTTTACTTATGAAATGGAATTTTCAGACAATTTAGCTTGTTTTCCAAAGTTATTTTGATCATGAACTGACCCCCAAAAATCATTCAATCAGTGAAATAAATACAATATTGAACATTGAGATTCGAACTTATCCACCATACAGAGTGATACAGTAAATAAAAGCAAACAGTATAATAAAACTGATATCTACAAACGCACTTAACGGCACTTACCACTCACAAATGATTTAAGTCAATTGAGTTACCACATCAATGAAAAAATGTCCTACTTCAATACCAAAAAGATAAAATGCTATGAACAGTACAAGATTAATATGTTACTTTGTTCTACAATTTAGGTAACGTCGTATGATTATAAAATAATGCGCAGGTTGTGGTCGGGAGTCATCCAATTCACAAACAGAACTGAAGTAGTTACCCATAGATATTACACGCCCTATACATTTTATAATGCTAATATAATTTGAATGTATACATGTCCGCCTTTTGAATATCACAAAATAGAACAGCACAATTCATCAATTTGATTCATTATACTAGTTTCAGTTAAACAATTTTGACTGTAAACACTTCGATTTCCGTAACCTTACATGCAAATTTACAAAATTTCTAAAAAAGTTTGTTAGTGAAAAAAGAAATTTCATTTGAACTGAATTAATTAACAAATTAAGAGAACATTAACTTGAACATATATACATGTACATGTAATTTATCACATTAAAGATTTGATACACTAATTGACTAGTCTTTATGATACCAGACAAATAAATTAGCTATTTGAATTATTAGTCATATTACAATGTGTTAATAGTTCTGAAGCACATCTGTTGATCATATAATTCACTTCAAAATAAAAAAAACATAGACCCATAAAATCAACTACAGATTTGTCATGAAATACATTCTAACAAGAAAATATTGAACAAATTTGGTTATAAAACTCCCCTATCAGATCCAGAGTTTAAAATACTGTCAACACAGGCGGACACCTTCATGTATGGACCTCTTTTATCCAGGTATCACCTAGATCAGGATAAACTTGATGATCCCAAATTTTTTATTCAATATTTTTCAGTAAAAAACCCTTAATTGGGATCCCTTTTCAATCATGACGTTCACCCTAGTCCTCATCAGCTCAGATGAAAGAGGTTCACTGAACATTCTGAGTTCTATATTAATCTAACAATACAATAAAACACCCATAACCATAGTAAAAAGTAAACTCACACTTTTTCATTGAAAAAAAAAGCTGTCAGGAAGTTAAACAACAATATAATCTCTTAACTATACATTGGACAGACATAGATTAGATCATAATATATATGTACATAGAATGTTAGTAGAATACAGTACAAATCAAGTATGTATTACCTTCATAAAACTTTTCTCAACTTACAAGAAACAATAAACAGTGATGTATATAATTTTACATGTAAACACGCTGCACTTAAATATTTCAACATTCATACTAATAATGAAAAACAGTGATAAATAAAAATTGGTCGTTTAAGATATATAATACAGACCTCTCTCTGAATAGGGTGCTGTAAGTAATATCATGTCATTAATGGCCTGTAAATCTGAGCAAATTATACATTCATTATTTCGAAGTCTTTAGAGGAATATCTGTTTTCATAAGAATACTGATTCTGTTAGTTTTAATATTCAATATCTTTTCATAAAATTATTTAATACTGTATAACATCATATTGGCAAAATTCAGATGATTTAAATCTATGCCAATATTTAAATTCTAATATATTAAGAGTATTCGGCAAGGAATAAGGATCACTATCCATTTTGGTTAACTATGAATAATCAAAAATGTAAAATTGGACACCATTTTTGAGTCTTTGCATTTAAATCAAACTCAGAATAGTCCCCAAAACAGTAGATCAAGTTCATCAATTCAAAACATCCTTAATACTGTTGTAAAATGTAATCTAACTGAACAGAATCAGACCAAATGAAATAACATTACATACTTCAGGATTAGAAATCTTCCCCTCAGGAAAAATCATATAGTCATAAAGTTTTCCCCGAAAATTCAGTTCACATCAAGTTTTTATTTCCCTGTTTGCAAAAATACTGTGTTATTTTTTTCCAAAATTAAGATAAAGGCCCCTTCCAGTTCCTGTGAAAAAAAACCTGCACTTCAGCAAAAAAAATGTCAAAAATCTGGTCAAAGTATCTTAATGTCTAACATTTGATCATTTATAACACAGTATAATATGCCTAATACATAAATATACATGAAATATAACAGTCTGCTATACAACAAACAGTAGAATTCAGAAAGAAACAAGCCAGACATTACATATTACACACCACTAAACAGAAGGCAAGATAAAAAAGAATGGATCAATGGCATGCCGAGTTACCAAGACACACAAAGACACCACATTAACTATCAACTCAATATATGTCTAATGTTTTTAAGTAAAAACCAGCAACAACAACAACAACAACAACAATGGTTACATGAAGAATGTCAAATCCATCCTAATACAAAAAAATGCTAAGTGGACAGAAATGATTCAATTAACAATGAGATAATTGTGCTGATTGATACAACAAGACAAAACCGTATGAAAAAATACAACAGTCATATCATTGCAGTATAATAGTTATGCTTGGAGGGCGAATCCGTGTATGTTGACAACAAAAGAATGGAAGGAGCATCTCAACATTCAATAAAACATCTACCAGTACTAACAAAGGACAATAAAGTTGGTCTTCATTCCAACCACACAGACTCATCAAATAGAGAAGATACTGAGTCATTTGTGAACAAACATTGATTCACTGAGAAACTGTATTCTATCATAAAATGTACCATCATCCAAGTAACTCAATGGTATAGAGATGACTATCACTCAATGAACATGCTGAAAGTAGAGTCTTCAATTTCAACAAAAGCTTGTCACAAATCTGGTGGTCACCACAGCTTGTTTTCATAGTAATAATGAATCTTCAATAGTACATTACCACATAATGCAAACACTGCTATACAATGTTGAAGTAGCTGAATATGTCTCACAATGCAATTGGTTGAAAAAAACAAACTCCCAATTACATACAGCCTGCAGTTAAAGCATTCAGCAATGTACTTTGAAGAAGGAATTTCCTATAATGCATCAACGCACTAGTAGAGTGTTTGAATTTCCAGTAGTTCCAATATGAAAACACTGTCTTAAAGAAAGCCCATAAACAGACGTATCACATGCTGTCTGCTAGCATCCTAAGACTGCTTCACTCGTTTCCTTGGGGGTCCCAAAGGAGGACTTTGTTGACTTGCTAGAGCACGGAATGCATCCGCTATTAAGTGAGGATGACTCATAATTAAAGTCTTCCAGCCTTGTGTTTCCATCACATCTGTCGCATGACTGGAATGAAATGCACACAATATAAGTAAGTCATTGTTTAAATACAGATAAAACTCAAAATTAAGCCACACCTAAATGGTAATTTATTTATTTTTGTATCTTCTTGATACAACCTCCTCAAGAAAGTAGAAGTTAAGTTATGCATATACTGTTCCCTCATATCACATGCCTAACAGAGTCGAACAAATAAAGGCCATCTGTCAATAAAGGTCACAGTTTGTCTTTCACAAGGGTGGCCTTTGTTGACAGGTTTGACCGTATACCATATTTGCAGCAGTTAAATAATGGCCGAGCTTGACAGTCAATCAGAATTAATGAATCTCATAATGGTCAAGTTTTTTCATCAAGGCCGTGTTTTTTCATAATGGTCGAGTTTTGTGTTCATGATGTGACAAATATCATATCGGCCCTGCATTTGAAGTGAAAAGGCGCCTAGTATTGAATAGTTAATTAATTAGAGAAAACGATACTTAACAGTTTTTCCTAATACGTTTTATAAAATCAATACAAGAAATGCGATATTTATCATCTAATGTTGTTTCAACTAATACGTCAAAATGTAGATAACATTTAATTGAATTTTTTCATTATTCATAACAACATGACATGACCTACATTACAAGCAACTTAACATTTGATCAATATACTCATATACTACAGGGAGTACAGGGATGTTTAAATAACAACAACCAATTGCACTACAATCCTTTACAATTCTAAGAATGTTTTAAAACATACAAGAAGGAGAAAATCTAGCACGTACCTATTAATAAAATCAATCGCATGTGTCTTCAGCTGGTCAGCACTATGTAAATCCGCCAGCACTAAGATTTCACACACATTTTCTATACTTAAGTTTGAACACAAAGCTTCCTCACACATCACTTTTAACCGGTCAAGTGCATACTGAAATCAGATCAAAACCTGTACATATAAATCTATCTTACCCCATACAAAATACTTGTTGTTAACTGGTTGAGCCAGGTTACATGCTGACCTAATATTTTCCCGTATTAGGTCAGTAGCAATTCATAAATTAATAAAAATGGCTGAGATGGCATAAAAGTTCGGTAATCGATTTATGAATGGCACCCAGTCAGATAAATTTGTAACACAGCTTCTTACTGACCCGATATGGTGAGCAAATCAGCAATAGCTCTAGCCCAATATTAATTTACTGCATCACACCATATCAGGTCAGTAAGAAGCCACGTAACTACATGTAATAATACTACTTCTTCATTAAAAAAGAATTCTAACAAGCAGACTGTAAAAGGGAGCACTTACCAATCTTTAATTGCTTATTTATTGTCTTAAAATAATTTTTTCCCACACCATTGAATGGTTATACTTCAGGACATGTATATCAAGATTCAACAAAAAATCAATGAGGCCAAGATAAAACTCATTTACTACAGACACATTGTTAATAATAGACAATCTTTTACACCTATAACCTTGTCCTTGAATGGTATAATAGCAATAAAACTAACTATCAATGTTTTTACAAAAGTATTACATTTGCTATGTTAATCATTCATTCATTCATTCATTTATTCATTCCTATATTATGATAACATGTCTGCTTTCACTATATTTATCAGTTCACCAGGTATGACATAAAAAGATAAAATTACAATTCAAGAACATTTAGGAGTGTGGTATTGAGGAAATTATCAAGCAGTAAGATTATGTTTAGGTCTAATTCTTAAACAATACAGTAAATACTGAATTTATCAATTGATACCTTATCAGCTGCTGAAAGAAGATCGTCAGCCATTTTGTCTAAATTTGGAGCTTTACCAGTATAAATAAAACGTAACATTTCTCTCATCACGTCATGATCCACGTCAGCTATATCAACACGATTCTGAAATAATTGTACACATAGCATTTCAATAAAACATACTTTTAAATGTTGTATTGAGGTTTTCCACTGACAAGCACCTGATATTTTTCTGTTTATAAAATTAGAAAGCTAATACTAACATAACGCTACCAATAGTTTACAGAGTTCAAATAATACTCTTTGTCTCTTTTTATCAAATATCAGTACTTGAGGTTAAACCCTAAATTGTTTCATAAAAAATCACATTTATTAGGGAAAACTTAACAAATCAAAATACAAATGGGAAATAATGAATGTGAATCTTTAAAAATGTTGAATGACTTGACTAAAACTCACTTGTTTTTTCTCCTCCATTTCATGTGCAAACATTGCATTGAAAACAACAGATCTTGCTGAAATATAAAATATTTACACAAATAAAGAACTACTCGTGATTAACTTAAAATATATAAAAACTTAAATAAACAAAATAGGAAATGGGGTTTACCGAAGTCAAAGCATCTAACAATGAATGTGATGTGTCAAAATCTTGTTTCAATCAAAATTATTTGAATTGAAAATTTAACAATTAGCAACAATCCAGGTTAATACTAAAAATTGAAATGTGTCAATAACAGAGTAATGCTGCTTTATTAACACAACAATCAATAAACACTAACAGTCATCATCACAATTAACACCTTGTATATGATGCATTTTATTTAAGACCAAACTTAACAAGGTATATATAAATCAATTAGTGCCTGACAGATGGTTAATTGCAACAGTCAAAACATAAAAAAATATTTTTTCATTAGGTTTTTTGACACACATGTTTATAGTGAATTGTGAAACATGACAGGACTATTCAAAAACATAACACATTTAACATCAAGTCTGAGATAAAAGTAAATAATAAAATCTTCAGTTTGGCTTCACTGGACAATAAATGTGTTATAAAAATAACATAAAAATAGTACAATTAAAACTGTTGTATAAGATGAGGCTAGAAAAAAACCTCATATTCAATATTACAAGACTAAAAAAATTTAGGGTAGGCAAGATGCAAAACTTAGCTTTTTCTATTTTGTTCTTAACATACTTTTTGTACTTTGAAGGTACAATTCATCCCCAAATACTTTCATATTTTGGATTTTGCAGTTAGAAACTTAAGGGTCAGCACTAAAAAGTATGGTTGGCCAGGTAACTGTAGACAGGACCTTTTTTCTGGCCTGATAATTATTATCAGTACAGGAAACAGAATTAATGAATAAGCAACTTTCATGACCTGACCCACAAGGTAATTCAGCTTAAATTATGTATTCTTACTCTTAAGGCAAGTTTATAACAAACAAATTCTACAGCATGTATTCATTTTCATTGTAGTACAAATAAATTTCATCCTTAAAGAGCGTAACACAGTTATGAAAGTTTAATAATTACTTCCAATTCTTATTACATGATCAATACAGTTAAAGATGTTAAAGTAACATGCTGAAATTTGGTCCTATATAAATAAACTGTATGATCAATATATCATCATTTAAGACTCACTCGAGTTTAGTGCACCAGGTAGTATTGATTAATAGCAACAAAACTCTTTGTCAAAGTCAGATTTAAATGATTGCGAAACAAATAAAAGCCTTGATTAACTTAATGTTCTTGTTTTTTTTTCAGCTCAATAAAACAGCTTAAGTTACACTAAAAAACTAACTCAGAAAGAAACTGGAGCTTTTATTCGTGATTTTTTTTTTTGTAGGAGGAATTTTATCAGGCAATTATTTCAAATGTAAAACAATGGATTATAACATTAATTTTATTTGTTCATTGTAGTATTATAGTTGTTATTACCACTGAATTAATTTCGCAGACAGATAGTAATTCCATTGTAAAGTCAAACCTGTGAACAAAGGCCATTCTTGGGAAAGACAAAATGTGGCCTGTAGTGACAGATGGCCATTATTTGGAGGCCAGTTTATTTTAAATAATCAGTGATGGTTTTCAAACAATGGCCTTTATTCACAGGATGGTTTTTATTCAGAGGTGGTCTCAAACAAAGGTTTGACTGTAGTTTAATCTCATGAAAAATTCATGTCAGTATAGTTGAATCAAGTAAGATATATTCAGTTTCGTACCTATAAACAGCAATATAAAATATCACTATAGACTGAATTTTTCATGAACAAAACTGGGATTTATTGTAACAAATCTAAGTTAAAGCATTAGATAGTATTTTTTCCAATTACCTGGGAAAAAGTCTGATTCTTGGAAACAAGACATTTTTCAATTCATTATTTAAAACCATTTTAAGTGCAAAAATTTCTCGAACAGAAAGTCAAAAAGCTTTTCTCTGAAAACACAATAAGCAAAAAACTGTAATAGCAAAAAGTTTAAATAAGTTTATCAAAGAAAAGTAATCAAGCCAGCAAGACAAATGTGCCAAGATTTTCATACCTGCAAGGATTGCTTTATGAGCTTGAAACTCTCTGCCACCAACACATAAAGTAACGTCGCTAAATGATGTACGTTCATACAAACTTCCCATGTCATCACTAAGTCTACACTCAGGAACTTTAACTGGAGTACAATTAGACTGTCCTGAAACATTCACTGTATCACCTACCACACTGACCTGAAATATGACGTGACAAAGTGCATGTTAGGCTAAAATTATAAAATGCTTTGTCTTCCCTCTATTGACCCTAGATTTTATGAGAGGGTCTGTCGGTCGGAAAAATATTTTACTTTATTCAGAGATTATATTTTTTAACTTTAAATGAGACAAAGCACGGAAATACTTTATTAGCAAAAATATGAAAATGAAAAAAATATGTTTTAGATTTCAGCAATAAAATTTTTTGAGACAAGATATTTACAGTCGGTCATCCATGGGCAAACACACTTAATTTTAATCTAAGCCTCACTGAGAGTTTTCGCATACACAACAGGGCTGTCATTTGACCCTTAAAACAACATTTTGACTCTTGAAATGAGTCAAACAGAAGGCTCAGGGTGAGCTAAAAATACACACAAAACAGGACATCCAAGTTTGGGCTGGAAATTAATCCCGCGTTAGAACGTGACAAAAATCACACCACATGGACAACAATTTCATTCTCTCCATCATTAAACAATATGTACATTAGAAGCTGACAACTGTATCTCTAGTACATGCTGACTAATTAAACAAGGTAAAATCAACTATTCTTGTTGTCATTGGATAAACATGTCATAGCAAAGATGGTATTTTTCAAAACTTAAAAAGTTTACCAAAGACATTTAAGACGTCTAACATAAACAACCAGCAATAAAACCTAAATGCAATCGATTGAATAAAACATATCTTCTTAATAAACAATGGGTAACAAGATAACCGTGTCTGTTATGATGTCTGTATAAAATAGAGGTATCATTTACAAGACGATCAAATGAACCCAATTAAGGAATCAGTATGTATATCCCTTCAATATAGACTGATTTGTTGCTTCACTCTCAAACATATTAATCATGGGTGGGGCAGGCTTCCTGAAAGTTACTGGACAGTCAGACATATCAGACAAATTTCGAGCAGGTCCAATAACTTTTTGGCAATTACCAGACTGGATGTCTGGCTGTAGGGCATGATTTTACAACATTTATTACCTATTTATAATATATTTGGTCTGACAAATTTTTGTTTGGTCATACAGAAATTTTAACTTTGTCTGACCAAATGTCAAGCAGGTATTCCAGTAGTTTTGAGAAGCCTGGTTGGGCTGAATATTTTAATTTACAGGAAATTATTGAACCCCATCTAGTTAAGGTCTGACATGTATCAATTTACAACTGCATGTATGTTCATTGGCAGTGTAGGACTTCTGAATGAAAACACACCCAGTGAAAATAACAGTTAACAAAACAAGTTAAACTGTTATTATAATTAGCTGAACTGAACATTTGTTCCTATGTGTGGCTATACTGTGAATCTTTTCAGCATCACTTTCAATAACAAACTGTTCTTAGTTTTGAACACAATTTCTCAAGTTTATTATATTACTCTTTGATAATGCTTACTTCACAGAATATTGTCAGTTTATCATCTGGTAATAATCCATTAACATCATCCATGAGAAAGTCTCGTCTTATGAACTTCTTGAAGCCCCAATCCTTGCCTTGAACGAATCTGTATGCTCTCTGACTCTCTTTAATTGAAAATAAAACAAGAATTTAATGACTAACAAAGCAGATGTATGTAGATGTAAAATGGAACTGTACCAAATGCATTGCAATTATTCATTGTGCATCACGCTGTTTTTAATAAAACAAGCAATTATTTCATGAACATTCACATAGTATCTCTTAATCTGGCAAGCACTTAATCGAAAATTGTACTCATTATCCAAATATTTATAGAAAATCTCAAAATGACACGAAATGAGGTAATAATGACAATTTGAGAAAATGAAGATAATTTCACATAAAACACACTTTCAGCTTAGATAATGGGCAATGTGGTCCAATTATTCAATATATAAATCATACAGGACAGATGCCATTAAATTGTACTCAGATGAAATTTCAAATTACCATTGAATGAAAATATAGATTTTATCTCTTTTATAGACAAGGTCATTAGTCAATGTTCATTTTGTGAAACTCTAAATCATGTCTACATATATTAATCAATCCTTATAATTATGACAGAGCTGTAAATTATAATATATTAAAATTTAGATGTAAGGAGTACAGGGACAGGATAATAGCAGACAAATGCAGAAAACTGGTACTGATATTTCTTGATTTTATTTCAGTATTAAATGAATATATTAATTGGAGCTAAAACTTATTTTTTCAAAAATCTTTTTTGAAATAAGTACACGATTTTCACTAAGCATCAAAAGCTGAGGGTCAAAACTGACCCTTGGCTGATGATTATTTGAAAGGACAATAATTTTTTTTTCTAATTTTATTGCAAACTTGACCCTTTGGTACAAATTCTCAAGAGTCAGAAGCTTTAATTTACTGATTTCAAGAGTCAAAATGCTGCTTTAAGGGTCAAATAAATGCCCTGAAATCAATACAAATTTAAGGGATGCTTCATATTAGAACTTTACTTCGTATACGTCTCAATGACAATCTTACCCATAGCTTTGGTCTCCTCTCGTTTGGCATTCAGTATGGAGAATTTGAATTTTGCCCGAACTTCACTTTTGTTACAAGCGACAAGCAGCAAATATAAAGATAAATAATCCTTGCTTTCTTCGTCTAATCCTTTAGGGTTCACTCTGAGGCACCTATAATTCAACACGAGTTAATACGTTTATAAAACAATAATAAATCAGATAATAATGATGGCAGTTATGTCAAGCCTACTTATTACCTTAACCATTTAAACTACAGGCCTGATTCTTGTGCAATACACATGGTCTTATTATGACAACCATTTGGGCAAAGTAATTTCAAAATTCCCCCATAAATGACAGAGATATGGTTGAAACAAAAATAATCCAGACAGACACATGCATACACAAATTAAATAGTGCAGTGACTATGAAACACACATGAAGCTGGTTCCAGAAAATGTGTTTTAATCCCATTACTTTCATTACTGAATGATACAATGAGAATTCATATCTGAATTCTTTACATTCAAATAACGGGCCAATAGATAGCAGTGGTATTCCTCAGCAGCATGTAGTCCAGCTCATGTTTGTTTTTTTGAAATTATAAAAATTGGCTGATAGATCAAAACAGACAAAAATTGAGAAAGAAAATTAAATAAAATAAATGATGTTATTTATGCATGAACATCACTTCATTCCACAATTTAAATTCATCACGCAGAAAGAACAAAGGTTGGAAAGCATAAATTAAATGTCATGGTAATCATCAATGTTCTCCATGATTTGTGAGTAGATAGACTCATTTTGCTGTCAACTCTCCACAGACATACATGAAAACATCAGCTTCAAACCATAAGTACTATCATAAGTGTAAAATTATAATAATTCAATTAGTTTGTACCATTTCAGTTTATCATTTGCTCCAGCTGAGAATGTGGAACTCTTTAAAACTTCGCCCATTTCCTCACGACAGAAACTAAAGTTGTTTATGGTCCAGATGTAGGAAAACTTAACTACTTTTACCTGTAGCAATAAAATATGACATTCTATGAATTATACAAAATTTCCCATTAAAATATCAGTATTTGAAATAAATAATTGATAAGTCATGTTGGCCATTATGTGAAAAAAATTACTTGACTATACAGCAAAATTAACATTTTCCTTAAATAAATTATCTACAGATTATTATCAAAATATTATCAAAATGTCTTTTACGTAGAACTGTAAATTGTAATTGTAATTAATGAATTACCAATAATAAGGAAGCAGCACATTACCTGTGTGTAGCACCAGTTCTCCGCAACTGGACATGACATATCTGGAGGTGGCGGCGTTGAAACACGGGAGACAGAGAGCCTACCGTGATCCAACGACGTCGAAGACGACTCCCGTTCTAAAGCTTCGGACGACAGTTTGGCGGTTTAGGTGGATACAAACTAAGTGACAACTTGATTTATGGAGGGTTTATTTCTGAATCTGAAAGAAAGAAAAACATACTTATTCATAGCAAAACAAATTTTCGGTCTTAACTGATTTGCAGAAATGCATGAAAATCTTCAGATATGCGCCAAGTGAGTCTGATACCAGCCATTTGACTGGATTAAATACAGATTAACAGTTGGTTCATAAAGGCTGGAATGTAGTTCAATAATTATAAACAAGTTAGTTGAGTCTGACAGTCAGCTGATCTAACAAGAGCTCCTGCAGAACCACCAAGGTATGAACTGAGAAGAGGCTGGGAGTCCAAAACAAACATATAATTAAAGTCAGCAGAAAGTAAAAATCTGTATCCCAACTGAAGATAGAACCCAAGGCACATTAAGGCCAGTAAAAGTTTATTGCATATATATGTAAATATAAAAAAATATTAAAACATTAACCTTTTAAAGTGTTTCAGAACAAGGCCTCTTAGGCCATAAATGTTGATCAAACTAACAGTAAACACGACCTGCTTTTTTAAGATTCCATGAATAATTTAAACTGGATAATTAACCAAATATGAAGAAAACTTATGTCCAAATATCTTCAGATAAAGTTAATGAAACAAGATGTCACTTGCAGCCTAAGTACTCACGACCTGTAAAGTGTAATAAAACGGGGTCAGTCTTTGTGCCCTGACGGTGACCCTAGGTTTCACGAGAAAATCATGACTTACCAATCAAGAAATGGTTAAATTATGTCGATCGAAGGTTACATCTTGAATTTTGTTTAAAATAATAGGATTAAATCCAATAAAATCAGCGAAAAGGTTGATTAACCAGGAAGATAGTCTGTGACCGATTTTTAGACAGAATACTTTATTTATTTCCGGTTGCCCGAACATGCGCACTGGATCAAGTTTTTGAGGAAAGTTCGGTGTTTTCCGTTAACAATCGGAAATAACAAAGCGAGATAACTCGCACACAAGAGTGAATCAGTTTTACAACAGTTATCTTTCTTTATTTTATGTATGTATGCATGTTCGCATGTATGCATGTATGGTCTGATACCATGATACACATTGTGTATAATGGTCTCAGGTGTGATCGATTGTCTTCATCGAAAATCTGAACATCTTCATGTTTTGTGAAATATGTTTAATACGTGTAAAATGCAAAAATAAATATCTCATTTGAATTGCATTGCATTGCTGTTAAGGATGAATTATTTTATTAAATACTAACGCAACATTTATTTTGATTGTATATTTGAACAAGAAAGCCGACTACTTCATGTTATACATGGAATGAACATTCGGTTGAAGCGTTGTGTTTGCTTCATAAACAAAACATTCAGAACATAATTTGAGGTACACAGTCTTTGATTGATCGACCGACCAACAGGGGGCTCGCACGTTGAAGGAATGGTGAATAATGGCGTATTGGGCTTAAATTGGCCACACGGACCAAAAATACCTATATTACATATATGTATATATATGTTATACGTGTTTTTGGTCCGTGTGGCCATTTTAGGCCTAATATGCCATTATACTCCATCCCTTCATCGTGCTAGCCCCCTGTGGACCGACCGACTGGTGCAAGTTTTTATCAACTGTGACCAACAAGAAGCGACAGTATGTGTAAATTTATTTTGTTGAACGCATATAGTACAGAAATTAACGAGAGAGCGAGTAAAATACAAGTGAAATACGTGTATAAGCACAGAAATAATCTTATATCTTGCTTAGTTTTCCCGATTGCCAATAGATGAGGTTAGTTTAGATGTGTGTTATAAGACCAAGGCGTTTATTTCTGCATCTATATCCACTGTATCAATTTTCTTGTCTTGGACACTGGTTCCAGAGTCAATATCACCACCGCCGGATCGTTCGTCTTGCTTTGAATCAGAGGTTTCTGTCTGTGTAAGTCTGTCAACTTGTTGACCAGTACCCAAATCATCATTTTCTGACGTATCCTCAAGTGGAGAAGTACCCGGTTCAGACAACGATTCATTCAGTGTCGTCTGTTTCCTCTGCTTCTTCGCTTGTCTACGTCTGCGTTTTGCTTCTTTAGATGTGTTCATCTGAAACAGTTAATAAACGTACCCTTAAAATAATCTTAATGTGTCTAAAATGTTTTAAAACTGTCAGTGACCACAATTGTGCAAAGAAACTCCAGAACAGAGAAATTTACAAACATATTTTGTAACAACAATTATACACATAGTCTACGTACAAACATACACATAGTCTACATACAAACATACTATATTTTACCAACCTTTGAATGCAAATCCTCATTTATTTTCAAATGTTTTTCAAAGAGATGATGCAGTTGTGACAAATCCCTCTTCAAAGTGCGAATATGTTCTGAAAAAAATACACGTTAATCAAAATATGTTTTAAGTTTTTACAGACATTACGTGTAGGCCGTTCAAGATTTTATTTTGTTAAGAACATATTGCATATTTTATTGGTGCGTTACTGTTCATATTAGCCATTTCATGTAATTGTCATAATTATGATATACATATAGTACTTACAGTCAAACATGTGAACAAAGGCGACCCTTGAGAAGGTGGCCTTTATTGACAGATGGCCTTTATTCGGAGGTCAGTTTATTCTAAGTAATTAGTGACGGCTTTTCAAAGAATGTCCTTTGTTCACGAGGTGGTCTATATTCAGAGGTGGCCTAAAACACAGATTTGACTTATCACCTTAAATAATAAGATATGCCTTCCAAAATACAACTTAATCATCCCAAGCCGAGATGTTCCGCATTGTACAGAGGTTACGGAAGATGGTTTTTAAATGAAGTTAAAGGATTTGCTCATTGTGTTACCTTTCTCCTCGTACACTTTTGAATACAATTCCATCTTTTCTCGATTGATGTCATTCCATTGTTTTTCATAAAAGTCATGAATGTAATGTACTCTCGATTCTACTTCGGTGTACATGTAGCCCCTGTATAAGAATATGATAATTTATCAGTGCTGTAATTGATTGTGCGATGACAAAGAAAAAATGCAGTAAGACGGAAAATAATTGTGAATATATGACCTTTGTATTGTCCGACAGGGCAAGCCAATGAAATAATCAGGACTTTGTGAATAAATGCCGCCACATGGATAACTTCAGCGCACAGTTATAGGTATGAAAGTCTAAGACTGTCTAAATCCTCGCAAGGAGTTCGACAGAAATGGAAGATAAAGTCAACCCTAATTAAAAGTAATATTTTCACTTAATTTCATGGTCTTTGTTCAAAGAATTGGCCGTTTTTTTATTCGTGTAGTTTCCCCTAAAAATTAAAAACTGGCTTACAATCTGATAAGAAAAACAGGATCTGAGGTTTGATTCGTAAAAAGCACAAACCTTAACATGTCTATGGACATGGTAACCAAAGTCTTGCCATCTTTCTGTGTGATATCAGCATCTTCAGGTAGATCTTTAAACTGTATTTCATCTTCTTCCATTAATTTGTCTAATGGCTTTCTTAACTTGTTTTTCTTTGTTGTTTTTACACCTCGTTGCTTTGGCAACTGGTCCTCAGGAGTTTTGCGAATATTGCCGACGTATTTTTTCGGTATTTTTGCTGAAGATTTGAAATTTTATGTGAATAAATAGTATGTTTGAGTGAAATGTTATGCCGCTAGTATTTTAAACTGTAACTATTCTCCTTATTCTCCTAACCATTATGCGTTCCCTAGTAATATAAGCACAGAACTATTTCATTGTCAACGGGCTTGTAGGCATAGCAAGTAGAGCATTAAGTCTGCGGCTTAATTTAACAATTACTCGCAAGGTACGAAGTTACTACTGGCAAATAATTCAGAAAAAAAACTCATAATGTAAAAAGATCCCTGCATATCTAAATGCAATAAAGTTGAAAAAGTAAAATCAAAAAAATAAACGATGTTAGTTTTTCATTTCTTAGACAACAGCTGTGGACCCAACTTGCATTTATTTATTTGACTCCCAAAATCATATAATATTGAATTTAAGTACGATTTCAAAAACTTTTACCTGTCTGATATTTTAATGGACAGGACTCGGAATTTGCAGGAAGGTCTGACCCGTCCGACAAGGTCACTGCCTGGTTGAAAATAATTTTGTTGATATATTTGTCCAGAGCCCGTTCATTTACCTCGTACGGCAGTTCAATTGGATCGTCATATAAATTTTCATACATATTTATATTATTGTCTTCGTAGGCATAAAGTCTAGTAAAACACGGATCTTCACTTTCTGTTAATAGATTTAGATAATAATTCGATATTTTACGTCGCATTAATGCATAGTTAGCCCTTAGCATCTTCTCCGAGACAGGAAGTGACGTTGTCGGTTGAGCAATAACATATCAACTGCAAAATTGCGACGTTACGTGTCCCGCCAAAGACTGACGTGTACAATAACGCAACGCCATATGATATAATGTCATTGGGTATTTTGAACATGCGTTGGAATGGAAGTACATTGTGTACTTCATGTAGTAGGGTATAATTAGGAGGATGGATCAAAGTACCGGAAGGCATAATCATCATGTGTGTAATATTTATGAAACATATAAACGCCAGACACAGTAAATGTCATTTTGTTAAATGATTTATCTAGTACTGAATATTTACGTCACGGAATCCGTTACGGAAGAGACGAAAACATAATGTTCATAATAATATTATGGCATTTAGAGATCGATGGTCCGGTTTTTATCACTTTATTGAAAATAATATTCCTCAAGAAGCTGGCAACTTTTCTACATATGGAGGAAAATAGACATTTTTGTCAAATTTTCTCTTAGAAGGGCATGACCTGCTGTGATCGGGATTTGAACCCGGATCTTCGGGTTACAAGTCCAATGCACTAAACACTGGACCACGGTCATAACTTCAGTATCTACATAAATTAATATTTTTTTTATTTTTCAGTAAGGGCAAAAACTCTTAGTCATCGGAACAGTGCTTGGCGTATACCAGTGCTCGGCGTAATGCTCAAATTTCGCTTATTTTGGATAAATTGCAACGTATATGGTAAACGTTTCCTCTCCTGATCAATTTCTTGACAGCTCGCCCATCAAGTAAAGTTAATTTTGTTAACTTCTGGTTGAGTCACATAATTTCACTTTAACGGACAAAAGGGTCAATAACTGTTCTTCCTTGATAAGCTTTGTGTTTTAAAACCGTTTTCTATATGAAAAGGTGAAAAAGTTAAAAACTATCAGATTATTATAAAAAAATATTAAAACAGTCATTTTTTAAACAAGATTTGACAAAATTTTAGCAATATTTTCATTTTTCTCATTGTTGTCAGTGACGATAAAATTCTACTTTGGCTATGGATACGGATATGATACTTATGAGTTAATTTGGAGTAGTCGTTCGTGGCACATACAGGCCTTTTTCTATGCATACCATGGTCTGACTATCGGACCCATTCCCAAAGCCAAATGTAGATTATTTTTCCCAATCCCATAAAAAATCCCCAAAATACCGCTTTGGTTATTTGTCGAAACCTCGATAATTCAATCTGAAAATTATTAAAAGCCCCCTTCCTGAGTCTTCTGTTGACATTTCTGTTGAATATCAACCAGTTGAAATTAAAGCCATCCAGCAGAACATGCACCTGATGTGGTAAGTACATTGACTAAATTCCTGCATCCAACCAAAAACCAAACTGCTGCAGACTCCCCTCGCCCTGAATCTTCAGCTAGGCAGTCTAGTAAATCAATATCAGGATTTCATTGTCCCCCTCCCTGCTGAAATACCAGACAGGTGTCTATTTGACTCAAATTAAATATGAGAGGTCATGCTCCTATTAGGGTATGGGCAAGCCCATGAACACTGCTTTTCTTGTAACCTGTTTTTTACCACCTGTTGTTAATGTGAAAAAAAAGTTAATAAAAAATTCCTATAATGGCTTTTTCGACCGATAACTTTTCCCAAATTATTGGACTTTACGAAAGCCACGACAACAAAACATCCATTCCCACTGTAACGCATGTAGAATATCTGAGGAGAGATATGACTAGTCATGTATTTCATATGGTCAGTGATCATCAATTTCAAGAATACAAATTGCTGTACTATTGATCTGTTTGTTGAGATATATAAAATACCGGACCAGATGTCTGGCATGTAACGACATTACAGCGTTATTACAAGCTAAAATGGGTGATCGGTTATTTCCCTGTAAATCTATGTTTTGGTTCGTCGTATGCCAACCATTTGTTGTCGACTCCACATGCAGTGCTCCCACTAGTTTTATTTTCTGGGCGTACATGTACCCCCATGGTAAAAAAAGGGGGTACACTGTCCAAATATGGGGGTACAAATTAGAAAGTAGAGTAACTATAAGCATATTTTATCCCCGATATCAAAACTGTATGTTGTTTCATATTTTAACTAAAAATATGATGCATATAACTATAAAGTTTACACACATGAAATGTACACTTCGTCAAATTAAACTGACCTGCCATACTCTAGTCCTGAAAGCTTTACATTAAGACTGGCCCGACATATCAAGTTGTGCGAAATCCCGTCCACTCACTGTATTTGTATTAGGAACAGAGGAGAGCATACGTACCTCATGCGTTTCCAGATCCCAATACTTACCTCCGGGCAATTGATCTTTGCACTGGCGCTCTAAAATAATGAGCATAGAACCGAAACAAATTTCAAGTGCCATCTGAGTATATGTTTCAATCAAAGGTTTGAAGGTGCAGACAGATATTCATAAATACTGTCCTCATTAATTTTTGAATCACTGAATACAATTTCACCAGACATGACTGCGGAGGCATCCTTTGACTAGGCTTCAAGATTAATTTTAAGCTGATGTGTGTATTAAGAGAAAGCACGCAAGGGAGTTCCTCTACAAGTCTCCATGAAGGCCCAATGATAATTCTATCTATATAAGACCAAGAGCCCTCAAACCAGCAATATAGACTGGCTCTTTAACATCAAAGCCACACTCTTTAACAAGTCATTGGGGTCAGACCATTTATGAATGAAGTCTTGAATGTCTGGAAGATGGTAATATGTAGCTCCACCTGCAAAAAATGGTTAAAGCGCTGATCCCTAAAAGTAATCAATTTGTTTTTCAAACCTTTCTCCTGCAAATAGGTTAAAAAATGACCTCCAACTACAGACTTTTCACAGCCATGGGTAGTAAAGGCTTTGCTTACTGTTCTCACGAGTCTTGCACATCCACTTTCAGTCATATGGTAAGAAAATGGATTGTGACCCTCAGATATGACTGTTCTTTCAAATTCCAGCAATGATTTATCTACCTCTGTAAACATATTAACAAAAGAAGCCAAAAACTTTACCTAGACTGGACTTGTCAGCTTCAGACATGTTTGCCCATCTTTCATATACTAGGGGTAAAAGATCTTCACGAAGCAGTTTGAATTTTTGATTGAATACAGGATTAACTGATCCTTGGTCTGACAATGTGGCAATGATGGACTGCACTAAACCTGCAACCTTTGCCTCTCTATTACCTTCCTTTATTGTATCTGCATTTTCAGGTCACCAACCTAACTTTTCATGCTTTCATTCTCTCGCCTAACTTCCTCTATCTCACTAACTTTCTCACTTTTCTCTCTTGTCAGTTCATATATATTTACTTGAAAAATTTTTTCTTAGGTTTCTTGTAGATTGCTTCTGTAACTTAAGTTTATTCTCATGCAATTCATCAACAGCATTCGAAAATTGCTTTGACATGGTGTCATACTTTTTTTCCCAAGATTGTAATTCTTCCTTGAGTTTATCAGATTTTTTAAGGTTTGTACAAGCAGATTTAAACTTTTCATTAGTTATTTCTAGTAAGTTTTGCAAGAGTGTACTTGTAGTGACAGCTTTTCAATTTGTTCAAGAGCACAGTCAATATCTCTCTTAAGATTTTGATTTTCCAGTAATATTCATTTTGTACTTAACTGTATGTGATCAATTTTTTTTGCAGTTCATTGCCTGTTGATTCATCACTTAAGTCTGACACATTATAATATCTCTGTGGTATTTCAAAGTGTGAGCTTAGGAGACTTCTAAATTCCTTATTAATTGTCAGCTGATGATGTGCCTTTCCATATTTTTAAATTGTCTTCATTAGTTGGGATTTGATTACTTCTACTTGCCCCTATAAAACAATCAGCTATCCTAATAATTGAAAGTAAAATTAAGATTGCCGAGTCCAGCAGCATCATTGAATTATAACAAAATAAGCTAATATTGTAAGGATATAGGTTTATATACTCTGTAGCTGTCCTGCAGCTTTCGTAAATTCATCTGAAATAAGCTGACCTGCAGCTGAGTATAACATTGAACTGCACAGCAGACTGGAAAAAATAGAAGGGACCGCAAAGCATCTTATTCGCTTAAAATAACATCAACATTGTCAGTTCTTATAAAAGTTTAATCATTAAATCATCATTTCATGATTCTAAAATTTTAACAATGTATTAAAGAAATGAATTGCCAAATAAATAAATGTTACTCAACTTTAATAATTCATAGTTATTTAAACTGAAAGTGAAAGTAGCTGTAAGTATAACTTCAACTTAGCTTTTCATTACGACTTTAACTTCAACAATTCCGTTTTGAAGCGTAAATTCTGAAAATATAGCCCTTCAAAACATAATTTAATTAGTTACACATAAAAAAGTAAATCCTACCCAATTCTACACCAGCCATGTCAGCGATTCAACATAAGAACGTCTTCGTGTTGACTGAGCCAGTACAACATCTAAAAAAGCATTAATCAATAAACAACAATGCATAACTGTCCTTAACATAGATTGTCGTTCATTAAAAAATAAAGTACCTGAATTACATCAGATGATTGACCAGGTAAAGCCTGATATAATCTACTGTAGTGAAACCTGGCTCAAATCCGACATCCATACTGCTGAGATATTCCCAGACAGTTTATGTTACACAGTCTATAGGGATGACAGAACATACAGTCCAAGGGGAGGAGTCCTGATAACTGTGAAAAGGACCCTATTGAGTCAGGAACAGCCTGATCTCAAAACAGATTATAATTTTTGCTGGGCCAAATTGAGTATACCTGGTTCCCAAAATATCTATGTCGGTTCATTCTACAAGCCCCATGAAAATGACCCAGATGCATTTTCTCAGTTATGGTTGTCTCTGCAGAAAGTCCCTCCTCCAAAAACAGCATTATATGGCTTGCAGGTGATTTTAATATGCCTGACATAGACTGGTCATCAGAATCTCTCAAGAACTCCTGTAAATTTGAAGCTTTGTCCGAAAACTTCCTTGAAAATATTGTCAGTCCCAATCTTGAGCAAATTTCCCACAAGAAATAATAAATGTCCTAGATTTATTCCGTAGTAATCTACCCTCCCTGGTATTTAATGTCAAATCCCTCCCTAGCTTAGGAAATTCCGATCATGATATCATCTTCCACGAATTAAGCGTAAGCAGAAGTCGTCACGCTCAACCTAAAAGGAAAATCCACTGCAATAAGAAGGTCAACTGGTTAAAAATGAAATCTAAATTGAACAAAGTTTCCAGTAAGTTCTGGGACTGCAAACATACAGACCCAAACATGGCCTGGACCGACTTTAAGCACGAACTCCATAGACTCTGTGGCTTGTATATACCAACTAAAATTACCAAATCTAAACAAAATATCCCCTGGGTTACTACTGATATACTAAAACAAATAAGGAAACGTGACAAGCTGTTTGCCAAACTTCTAAAGAAAAATGTAGTTCCTAAATCCGATCCCACTTCAAGGGCAATCATCCAAAGAAAAATTCGAAACTCGTAATGGTCATACCTAGAGTCAGTTATATTCGACGGGGATTCCCAATCAGGTAATAACAAAAAAAACGTACGATTTTGTTATGCATAACAAATCTGAAAACTGTGGAGTAGCAACCTTCAAGTCCCAAGGTCAAAGAAAAATGCAACTACAGCACCGGTATACAAAAAGGGCAATAAATCTAAAGCCAGCAACTACAGATCAATATCCCTCACTTGCATTTCCTCTTAATTAATCATAGTTTCAAATTTAATGACTTACTTTGATGAGCCCAGGATCCTTAGTCCATACCAACATGGTTTTAGGTCTAAACGTAGTTGCAAAACTCAGTTGCTAAGTTTCTCCAAAGAAGTCTTTGATAGTCTAGATAATGGACAAAAGACGGATGTCATTGTGATGGATTTCTCAAAGGCCTACGACAAAGTCGACCATCACAAGTTAATCCTCAAACTAACAAATACGGGTGTTGAACAGGTATCCACCTGGTTTAGGTCATGTCTTAGCAAAAGCAGCCAAAGGGTTGTGATTGAAGGTCATACCTCCGACTATTTGCCAGTGTCATTTGGTGTCCCTCAGGGTTCAGTCATTGGACACTGCCTGTTTCTGGCATATATTAATGACTTGCCTGAAACAACCAAAAGTAAAACCAGGTCATTTGCCGATGACACTACGCGGCCATATTACAAAATGACCTTCAAAAACTAGAACTTTGGGAACGAGACTGGGCTATGGTGTTCAACCCATACAAGTGTGAGGTGCTTAAGGTTAGCCGAAAAAATTCCTTAGAGTAACTATTTCAAAAGACCTAAACTGGACCCACCATATAAATAACATCACCTCAAAGGCAAAAACCTCCGTAAGATTTATCCAAAGAAACATCAAAACCCAAAACAGGCAAGTCAAAACTTCAACATATGTAATTTATGTAAGACTGCAACTAGAATACTGCTTGATAATATGGCACCCTTGGCAGAAACATCTAACCTATAAAGTTGAAAGTGTACACAGAGCTGCGGCTAGATATGTTTGCAATAATTTTGATTTCCATAGCAGTGTCACACAGATGTTACATAAACTTGGCTGACCGTCTCTAGAAAGCCGCAGACTCCATTCCTCTCTTATACCTCTCTACAAAATCCAGAACAACATTGTTTATGTTGATTATAACCACCTCATCTGAACTAGAAATTTGAACTACCTGATCCCCCAGTCCCATACCCAGTATCACCTTAGCTCCTATTTCCCCAGAACTATAAGGCATTGGAATCGTCTCCTATACCAGGTCAAATCCAGTCCCAGCCTAAATATCTTCAAGGAAAGGCTGGAGACAGCTCCTTTCTAGCTCCCTATATGTTTTTTTTAATCTTAACCATGCTGTCTGTATCTTTCGACTGAGCACTTAATATTTTTAACACAGCTTTCCTGACAAGCGCCTCCCAGTTACAATCGGTATTGATTGATTGGGAGTATCATGTAGATGTAGATAAAAGACAACTCTGTCGATTACTGGAATAAACTGGTCCCCGTTCCATGTTGCAGAGGACCATAGGTACACCAGAGTCAACGGGTACAAGTTTATTACTGGAAAAAAGTAAACTGGTCCCGTTCCAAGTTGCAGTACACGGGAATGTGTATTCCCCAGCCTTAGCGCCTGTAAATAAGAAAAATTGGGGTTTTATTTTTTTAATTTCGCAATCGATTTTAATAAAATGCATATCAAATGAAAGACGATGCTGTCAGCTTTCAGAAATTGTAAATAAATTTAATCAATCTTTTCCGAAAATATGTTTTTGAATCATGTGAAGTTCATCAAAATTTCGATAAAAAATGTCGCTTAATTTCGGGCCCGAATTTTACAGCCCTTGGTTCTAATTTGTTTATTTTTCAATTCATTTTTATTTTAAAGTTAAAGTTCTCAGCTTTCAGAAAATATTAACTTTTCTAAAATCGCTTCATGATAAATATGTTTTTGAGTACCTCAAAGTTGGACAAAGATTTTTTGCCGATCTATTTGCAATCAGATTTAAAAAGAGTTTTCTACTACTTTCTATTGTCCGTCTTGGATTAAAAAAGCCTGTCATGGCAAGTCATTTGTTTTCTCTTGTCCAAAAAGGGGAAGCGTTTATTAGGGGTGGGGCGTTTATAAGGGAATATACGGTATCGCCGATAATAGTAAACGGTAAGCATTTTTTTATTATGAAGAGAACAATATCAACTACTTAACAAATTGTAACGTTATTATTTATCCAGAGTCAACGGGTACCAGTTTATGGAAAAGAGGTAATCGCAGTTAACTCCCTTGAATGAATAAACTTGCTTTTCAACATATGTACTAGTAAACTGTATTAAGCATACATAGAGACTTATTATAAGTCTAGGAATAAACAATCCATTCTATATTTCCGTAGAAAAGTGAAAAATAGAAATCTTAGGTACGTGATGCAAATCGAGTGAACATAAATATATAAAATGTTGATTCACAGTTTGCTTCATGTTTCTGTATATATTGTATAATACAAGCTTTACAGCATTTTGAATACACAAAAGAAACCAAAGTAACCAAAGTAACCATTATATTATTTAGTCGGTCAATAGCTATACATAGTTAATGTTTGTTGAGTTGTATATATACCGACTCTTATTGTATCGTATCGTATCGTATCGTATCGTATTGTATTGTAGATTTAGCAGAACTTTAAATTGAATTGAGTTACTGGTCCTAAATGAAAATTTAGTCATCGTGAAATGACTTCACTCCACAAAAAATGTGTTTGTTAATACAAGCAAACAATAAAAGTGTCGATGTCTGCACAAATATGGAAAAACAACATAAAGCCAATTAATACTCCCCTGATACATACGTGGAAAATGACAAAATGTGTGTGAATGTGTGGCATTTTTACTTCATAGAAATAAACAGATTCAAATTGGATCATCACAAAATATTGCCGATATAAACTTAAACACAATCACTTATCAATTTTTTGTCGCTTAACCCAATTAGAAAACTTTATATTTCAATTTAAACTGATCAATTCTTTTAACAAGACTCAAGAGCACTATTAACAAAATTGCAGCGTTATTCATCCGTTCTCGCAAAATTACATCTGCCGTGAGGAATTCATCAATTGCTTACGAGAAGTTTCTAATCTTGCTGTGTGTAGTTTAGGTCTTTGATCGCAAGAAGCAAGCTAGGCTCGAAATGAAATTGCTAGATAAGAGCTGATGCTGGCTCAAAAAGTGACTAGGCCAACACATGTGCCAAATTAGGCCAAAATTTGGACTGGTTTTATTTATCGAATTACAATTATGTTGACAGCAAACCTGAATTATATATGATAGAAATATCACACGGACTGGACTGTCCAATACGAACTGTATTCTATTCCACTGACGATACTTTGGTAACGAATTGTTTTTATTCAAAAATATGTTTGCAACACAATCATGTGCCAAATTATTTAGGCACCAAATTTGTGAAATATGTGCCTTTGGCTAGGATAATGCGAGAGTGATTCCTGAGATTGTCAGATGGAAGTACAAGAATAGATACTGTTGATGTCATGGCAAATTCCAGACATGAGTTCGTCACACTATCTTCACGGGAAATCCGTATTGCTATAGAATGTCAATGACGGGCAACTCTTGTCGTTAATATGACATGTACGCGTAACTGTTTTCATTTGTCGTCTGCTCATAACAACGATAAAAGTCAAAAGAAGATTAAATGTCTTTTTCCAAGATCGAAAGTGATTCAATGAAAAGATCATTTAAAAGCTCAAGACAATGATGTATTGATTGTTCATCTGTCATCTTACTTTGTTACTGAATTTTCGGTAGATTTCATCAAAAATGCTTTGTAAAAAGGTTTTATTTACACAAATTAATTAGTATAATTTTGATCAATTAATGAATCATCAGATGTAATATATACTGTCGACTTGTGGAATCACAAGGAACAGCACGTAATTGTTCCTCGCATTTTGCCACAAAAATCGTAAGAACTAAAAGACAAATCGTTCATTATGCTGTCTACGCGTGTAATTAAACGAATCGAATAAACTGTCACATCAGACATTCAACTTGGCCGGCATTTTTAACGACACAGGAAGAAACGTTCATAGACGAAATTGTAGCATTTTATATGTACTTAACAAAAACGTGTACGCTAACCATGCCCTAAATACATGGAACTATCCTTATTCTACGGAATTAACGGCGTAAACGGAATTCTCCGATGTTTTACGAATCCCCGTAATTTTGCTATTTGCGAGCAAGTTATCTTTAAAATTCACTCAACCTTGAAATTGGATATTTGTAATAATCCGATGAATGTAGTTTACTAGAAAGTAGAGCATGCTTTATATTGTGTAATAATACAGGGATTAAGTTTTGTGTAGATGTATTAGATGTGTAGATGTGTTTATGTGACTAATATACCATAATGAAAACATTTTATTGTACTAAGAGACCCTTAGGGCGGGCATGCTTTTTGAATTTGAGTGAATTATGCCAAATCACGCGTATTTTTCAGGTGACTATTGTGTACACATACCTGATATCAGATGATAGACGCCACTCGAACGATGAACATCATGGTTTTGGAAGTGTTAGACATTAATTTGAACTGCATCAACGTTAGTATGGAATACATAAGTATATTATTAATGCTTTATGTAATATAGGAAATTTGCTGTTACGTGAATTTATTTTTTGTTCTGTTATCATAGTCGTGTATTTTATTGATAACGTGAAAAGTGCTATTTGGAATACAGTTTCTTTTCTTTAACTTATTTGAAGATTGTGCATGGACTTATTTATTTATTTATTTAATGATAAAAACGTGTAATATTAAAACAATGGCTGTGCACTACGTGGAGTTCAGATTATATAAATGAATAGCGCATACAGTGTTTTCATTGATATTTGTACTAAATCCAATAATATAGTTCTCTATTGTGTTTTGTTTCTAGGATGGTGGACCTTCACGTGTCACGTGGTCATCCAGAAGTCTGACTGAACATGTGGACGATATATAAGGTATGCATTACCGTCTACCTCTTCTATTATGATTCTGTTTAAGCTGTTTAATTGATTTTGACTTATTATACTGAATAAGTCAGTTGATTTTATTTGATTCATTTAACTTTGAGAAAATTGCTGTCGATAATTTCATTGTACTGTGGTGAAATTGTTTGTTTTACAGATTTTTTTCTGCAATATTGTAGAATAATATGTGGGACTAATATATGTCCTAGATAATAGAAAGAATGGAAGTAAACACAAACATAGCTCAGACATGGGTGGGAATGCAGATTTTATTAGGGAATGTTGACTTCGTTATTCAATATTTATACAATAACCACATGTTTATTATTCCAACAGATGGTGAGAGAACTGTCCTGAATTGTGTCAATGACTAACAGAATCAAGACAAGATGACCAGTCGACTACAAGCATTAACTAGACCAAATCAAATTACCAATGCTGAGACAACAAAGAGGAAGATTTCCGTAAGTGAACTTTGCATAGTATTTCTTGGTATATAGGATATATATTCCTTCTATTACTTTTTCAGGTCATAATCTTATCCTTTTAGACTGTTATGATTTTATCATTTTAATCTTTTATGATTTTACTCTTTTATACTTTTACTATTTTATGATTTTATTCTTGTACAGTTTTAATCATTTTATTCTTTTACGATTTTATCTTTTTAGACTGTTACGATTTTATCATTTTAATCTTTTATGATTTTACCTTTTAAACTTTTACTTTTTTATGATTTTATTCTTGTACAGTTTTAATCATTTTATCCTTTTACGATTTTATCTTTTTAGACTGTTATGATTTTATCATTTCAATTTTTTATGATTTTACCCTTTTATACTTTTACTATTTTATGATTTTATTCTTGTACAGTTTTAATCATTTTATCCATTTACTATTTTATGATTTTATTCTTGTACAGTTTTAATCATTTTATCCTTTTACTATTTTACGATTTTATCTTTTTAGACTGTTACGATTTTATCATTTTAATCTTTTATGATTTTACCTTTTATGCTTTTACTTTTTTATGATTTTATTCCTGTACAGTTTTAATCATTTTATCCTTTTACGATTTTATCTTTTTAGACTGTTATGATTTTATCATTTTAATCTTTTATGATTTTACCCTTTTATACTTTTATTATTTTATGATTTTATTCTTTTACAGTTTTAATCATTTGATCCATTTGTAGTTTAAGAGTCCACTTCAGGTTTGAAAATTAGTCAATGATCTCACTGGTGAATTTGGGGTTCATATCTGCAGCCCACGTTCTTGTTGACGAATCTTGGGTACATAACCACAGTCCACAAACTGACTGATGATTCAGGAGTTCATTTCTGCTGGTCATGTCTCACTGATATATCTAGATAACGTCTGTACAGTCCAATGTTCTCACTTTATAAGGAGGAGATTCCTGTAACACATGATTATCACGGGTATGTCTTTGTGATGTGTCTTGTAGTGTTGTTCTTTTTGATGAATCTAGAGTTTGTCCTGTAAAATCTTGCTACTCACAGAAGAGTCTCTGGATCAGTACTGCATATTATGGGCTTTCTGGTTTATCAAGGATTCTGTCTGATTGTCTGTCTGCAGCCCACTCTTATATTTAATCATTTTAATCTTTTATGATTTTACTTTTAAACTTTTACTGTTTTATGATTTTATCCTTGTACAGTTTTAATCATTTTATCCTTTTACGATTTTACAATTTTATCTTTTTAGACTGTTACGATTTTATCATTTTAATCTTTTATGATTTTACCTTTTATGCTTTTACTATTTTATGATTTTATTCTTGTACAGTTTTAATCATTTTATCCTTTTACGATTTTATCTTTTAGACTGTTGCGATTTTATCATTTTAATCTTTTATGATTTTACCTTTTATGCTTTTACTATTTTATGATTTTATTCTTGTACAGTTTTAATCATTTTATCCTTTTACGATTTTATCTTTTTAGACTGTTATGATTTTATCATTTTAATCTTTTATGATTTTACCCTTTTATACTTTTATTATTTTATGATTTTATTCTTTTACAGTTTTAATCATTTGATCCATTTGTAGTTTAAGAGTCCACTTCAGGTTTGAAAATTAGTCAATGATCTCACTGGTGAATTTGGGGTTCATATCTGCAGCCCACGTTCTTGTTGACGAATCTTGGGTACATAACCACAGTCCACAAACTGACTGATGATTCAGGAGTTCATATCTGCTGGTCATGTCTCACTGATATATCTAGATAACGTCTGTACAGTCCAATGTTCTCACTTTATAAGGAGGAGATTCCTGTAACACATGATTATCACGGGTATGTCTTTGTGATGTGTCTTGTAGTGTTGTTCTTTTTGATGAATCTAGAGTTTGTCCTGTAAAATCTTGCTACTCACAGAAGAGTCTCTGGATCAGTACTGCATATTATGGGCTTTCTGGTTTATCAAGGATTCTGTCTGATTGTCTGTCTGCAGCCCACTCTTATATTTAATCATTTTAATCTTTTATGATTTTACTTTTAAACTTTTACTGTTTTATGATTTTATCCTTGTACAGTTTTAATCATTTTATCCTTTTACGATTTTACGATTTTATCTTTTTAGACTGTTACGATTTTATCATTTGAATCTTTTATGATTTTACCTTTTATGTTTTTACTATTTTATGATTTTATTCTTGTACAGTTTTAATCATTTTATCCTTTTACGATTTTATCTTTTTAGACTGTTACGATTTTATCATTTTAATCTTTTATGATTTTACCTTTTATGCTTTTACTATTTTATGATTTTATTCTTGTACAGTTTTAATCATTTTATCCTTTTAAGATTTTATCTTTTTAGACTGTTATGATTTTATCATTTTAATCTTTTATGATTTTACCCTTTTATACTTTTATTATTTTATAATTTTATTCTTTTACAGTTTTAATCATTTGATCCATTTGTAGTTTAAGAGTCCACTTCAGGTTTGAAAATTAGTCAATGATCTCACTGGTGAATTTGGGGTTCATATCTGCAGCCCACGTTCTTGTTGACGAATCTTGGGTACATAACCACAGTCCACAAACTGACTGATGATTCAGGAGTTCATATCTACTGGTCATGTCTCACTGATATATCTAGATAACGTCTGTACAGTCCAATGTTCTCACTTTATAAGGAGGAGATTCCTGTAACACATGATTATCACGGGTATGTTTTTGTGATGTGTCTTGTAGTGTTGTTCTTTTTGATGAATCTAGAGTTTGTCCTGTAAAATCTTGCTACTCATTGAGGAGTCTCTGGATCAGTACTGCATATTATGGGCTTTCAGGTTTATCAAGGATTGTGTCTGGTTGTCTGTCTGCATTCCACTCTGATGATTCAATCATTTCAATCTTTTATGATTTTACCCTTTATAGTTTTACTATTTTATGATTTTATTCTTGTACAGTTTTAATCATTTTAAGATTTTATCCTTTTAGACAGTTATGATTTTATCATTTTAATCTTTTATGATTTTACCTTTTATATTTTTACTATTTTATGATTTTATTCTTGTACAGTTTTAATCATTTTATCCTTTTACGATTTTACAATTTTATCTTTTAGATCACATGATTTTATCATTTTAATCTTTTATGATTTTACTCTTTTATGTTTTTACTATTTTATGGGTTTTATTCTTGCACAGTTTTAATCATTTTATCCTTTTACGATTTTATCTTTTAGACTGTTATGATTTTATCATTTTAATCTTTATGATTTTACCTTTATGCTTTTACTATTTTATGATTTTATTCTTGTACAGTTTTAACTATTTTATCCTTTTTTACGATTCTTATCTTTTAGACTGTTATGATTTTATCCTTTTAAATCTTTTACAATTTTACTTTTGTACAATTTTTATGATTTTATTCTTTTACAGTTTTAATCATTTTATCCATTTGTAGTTTAAGAGTTTGAAAATTAGTCAATGATCTCACTGGTGAATTTGGGGTTCATATCTGCAGCCCACGTTCTTGTTGACGAATCTTGGGTACATAACTGCAGTCCACAAACTGACTGATGATTCAGGAGTTCATATCTGCTGGTCATGTCTCACTGATATATCTAGATAACGTCTGTACAGTCCAATGTTCTCACTTTATAAGGAGGAGATTCCTGTAACACATGATTATCACGGGTATGTCTTTGTGATGTGTCTTGTAGTGTTGTTCTTTTTGATGACTCTAGAGTTTGTCCTGTAAAATCTTGCTACTCACAGAAGAGTCTCTGGATCAGTACTGCATATTATGGGCTTTCTGGTTTATCAAGGATTCTGTCTGATTGTCTGTCTGCAGCCCACTCTTATATTTAATCATTTTAATCTTTTATGATTTTACCTTTTAAACTTTTACTATTTTATGATTTTATTCTTGTACAGTTTTAATCATTTTATCCTTTTACGATTTTATCTTTTAGACTGTTACGATTTTATCATTTTAATCTTTTATGCTTTTACCTTTTATGCTTTTACTATTTTATGATTTTATTCTTGTACAGTTTCAATCATTTTATCCTTTTACGATTTTATCTTTTTAGACTGTTACGATTTTATCATTTTAATCTTTTATGATTTTACCCTTTTATACTTATAATATTTTATAATTTTATTCTTGTACAGTTTTAATCATTTTATCCTTTTACGATTTTATCTTTTTAGACTGTTATGATTTTATCATTTTAATCTTTTATGATTTTATCTTTTATGCTTTTACTATTTTATGATTTTATTCTTGTACAGTTTTAACCATTTTATCCTTTTAAATTTTAAATCTTTTACACTTTTATTATTTTATGATTTTATCATTTTAGACTGTTATGATTTTATTTTTTTAATCTTTTATGATTTTACAATTTTACTTTTACAATTTTTATGCTTTTATTCTTGTACAGTTTTAACCATTTTATCCTTTTAAATCTTTTATAAGTTTACTTTTTTACAAATTTTATGATTTTATTTTTTACAGTTTTAATCATTTTATCCATTTGTAGTTTAAGAGTCCACTTCAGGTTTGAAAATCAGTCAATGATCTCACTGGTGAATTTGGGGTTCATATCTGCAGCCCACGTTCTTGTTGACGAATCTTGGGTACATAACTGCAGTCCACAAACTGACTGATGATTCAGGAGTTCATATCTGCTGGTCATGTCTCACTGATATATCTAGATAACGTCTGTACAGTCCAATGTTCTCACTTTATAAGGAGGAGATTCCTGTAACACATGATTATCACGGGTATGTCTTTGTGATGTGTCTTGTAGTTTTGTTCTTTTTGATGAATCTAGAGTTTGTCCTGTAAAATCTTGCTACTCACAGAAGAGTCTCTGGATCAGTACTGCATATTATGGGCTTTCTGGTTTATCAAGGATTCTGTCTGATTGTCTGTCTGCAGCCCACTCTTATATTTAATCATTTTAATCTTTTATGATTTTACCCTTTTAAACTTTTACTATTTTATGATTTTATTCTTGTACAGTTTTAATCATTTTATCCTTTTACAATTTTATCTTTTAGACTGTCACGATTTTATCATTTTAATCTTTTATGATTTTACCTTTTATGATTTTACTATTTTATGATTTTATTCTTGTACAGTTTTATCATTTTATCCTTTTATGGTTTTATCCTTTTAGACTGTTATGATTTTATCATTTTAAACCTTTATGATTTTATCTTTTATGCTTTTACTACTTTATGATTTTATTCTTGTACAGTTTTAACCATTTTATCCTTTTAAATTTTAAATCTTTTACACTTTTATTATTTTATGATTTTATCATTTTAGACTGTTATGATTTTATCATTTTAATCTTTTATGATTTTACAATTTTACTTTTACAATTTTTATGCTTTTATTCTTGTACAGTTTTAACCATTTTATCCTTTTAAATCTTTTACAGTTTTACTTTTTTACAAATTCTATGATTTTATTCTTTTACAGTTTTAATCATTTTATCCATTTGTAGTTTAAGAGTCCACTTCAGGTTTGAAAATTAGTCAATGATCTCACTGGTGAATTTGGGGTTCATATCTGCAGCCCACGTTCTTGTTGACGAATCTTGGGTACATAACTGCAGTCCACAAACTGACTGATGATTCAGGAGTTCATATCTGCTGGTCATGTCTCACTGATATATCTAGATAACGTCTGTACAGTCCAATGTTCTCACTTTATAAGGAGGAGATTCCTGTAACACATGATTATCACAGGTATGTCTTTGTGATGTGTCTTGTAGTGTTGTTCTTTTTGATGACTCTAGAGTTTGTCCTGTAAAATCTTGCTACTCACAGAAGAGTCTCTGGATCAGTACTGCATATTATGGGCTTTCTGGTTTATCAATGATTCTGTCTGATTGTCTGTCTGCAGCCCACTCTTATATTTAATCATTTTAATCTTTTATGATTTTACCTTTTAAACTTTTACTATTTTATGATTTTATTCTTGTACAGTTTTAATCATTTTATCCTTTTACAATTTTATCTTTTAGACCGTTACCATTTTATCATTTTAATCTTTTATGATTTTATCTTTTATGCTTTTACTATTTTATGATTTTATTCTTGTACAGTTTTATCATTTTATCCTTTTATGGTTTTATCCTTTTAGACTGTTATGATTTTATCATTTTAAACCTTTATGATTTTATCTTTTATGCTTTTACTATTTTATGATTTTATTCTTGTACAGTTTTAATCATTTTATCCTTTTACGATTTTATCTTTTAGACTGTTGCGATTTTATCATTTTAATCTTTTATGATTTTACCTTTTATGCTTTTACTATTTTATGATTTTATTCTTGTACAGTTTCAGTCATTTTATCCTTTTACGATTTTATCTTTTTAGACTGTTACGATTTTATCATTTTAATCTTTTATGATTTTACCTTTTATGTTTTTACTATTTTATGATTTTATACTTGTACAGTTTCAGTCATTTTATCCTTTTACGATTTTATCTTTTTAGACTGTTACGATTTTATCATTTTAATCTTTTATGATTTTACCCCTTTATACTTTTAATATTTTATGATTTTATTCTTGTACAGTTTTAATCATTTTATCCTTTTACGATTTTATCTTTTTAGACTGTTATGATTTTATCATTTTAATCTTTTATGACTTTACCCTTTTATACTTTTACTATTTTATGATTTTATTCTTTTACAGTTTTAATCATTTTATCCATTTGTAGTTTAAGAGTCCACTTCAGGTTAGAAAATTAGTCAATGATCTTACTGGTGAATTTGGGGTTCATATCTGCAGCCCACGTTCTTGTTGACGAATCTTGGGTACATAACTGCAGTCCACAAACTGACTGATGATTCAGGAGTTCATATCTGCTGGTCATGTCTCACTGATATATCTAGATAACGTCTGTACAGTCCAATGTTCTCACTTTATAAGGAGGAGATTCCTGTAACACATGATTATCACGGGTATGTCTTTGTGATGTGTCTTGTAGTGTTGTTCTTTTTGATAAATCTAGAGTTTGTCCTGTAAAATCTTGCTACTCACAGAAGAGTCTCTGGATCAGTACTGCATATTATGGGCTTTCTGGTTTATCAAGGATTCTGTCTGATTGTCTGTCTGCAGCCCACTCTTATATTTAATCATTTTAATCTTTTATGATTTTACCTTTTAAACTTTTACTATTTTATGATTTTATTCTTGTACAGTTTTAATCACTTTATCCTTTTACGATTTTATCTTTTAGACCGTTACCATTTTATCATTTTAATCTTTTATGATTTTACCTTTTATGCTTTTACTATTTTATGATTTTATTCTTGTACAGTTTCAATCATTTTATCCTTTTACGATTTTATCTTTTTAGACTGTTACGATTTTATCATTTTAATCTTTTATGATTTTACCCTTTTATACTTATAATATTTTATAATTTTATTCTTGTACAGTTTTAATCATTTTATCCTTTTACGATTTTATCTTTTTAGACTGTTATGATTTTATCATTTTAATCTTTTATGATTTTACCCTTTTATACTTTTACTATTTTATGATTTTATTCTTTTACAGTTTAATCATTTTATCCTTTTATGGTTTTATCCTTTAAGACTGTTATGATTTTATCATTTTAAACCTTTATGATTTTATCTTTTATGCTTTTACTATTTTATGATTTTATTCTTGTATGTTTAACCATTTATCCTTTTAAATTTTAAATCTTTACACTTTTATTATTTTGTTGGTTTCCTATCATTTTAGACTGCTACATTCTACTATTTTAATCTTTTATGATTTTTACAATTTTACTTTTACAATTTTTTATGCTTCTTTTATTCTTAAATAGTTTTAAACCATTTTATCATTTTAATTTTTTATGATTTTACCTTTTATACTTTTACTATTTTATGATTTTATTCTTTTACAGTTTTAATCATTTTATCCATTTGTAGTTTAAGAGTCCACTTCAGGTTTGAAAATTAGTCAATGATCTTACTGGTGAATTTGGGGTTCATATCTGCAGCCCACGTTCTTGTTGACGAATCTTGGGTACATAACTGCAGTCCACAAACTGACTGATGATTCAGGAGTTCATATCTGCTGGTCATGTCTCACTGATATATCTAGATAACGTCTGTACAGTCCAATGTTCTCACTTTATAAGGAGGAGATTCCTGTAACACATGATTATCACGGGTATGTCTTTGTGATGTGTCTTGTAGTGTTGTTCTTTTTGATGAATCTAGAGTTTGTCCTGTAAAATCTTGCTACTCACAGAAGAGTCTCTGGATCAGTACTGCATATTATGGGCTTTCCGGTTTATCAAGGATTCTGTCTGATTGTCTGTCTGCAGCCCACTCTTATATTTAATCATTTTAATCTTTTATGATTTTACCTGTTAAACTTTTACTATTTTATGATTTTATTCTTGTACAGTTTTAATCATTTTATCCTTTTACAATTTTATCTTTTAGACCGTTACCATTTTATCATTTTAATCTTTTATGATTTTACCTTTTATGCTTTTATTATTTTATGATTTTATTCTTGTACAGTTTCAATCATTTTATCCTTTTACGATTTTATCTTTTTAGACTGTTACGATTTTATCATTTTAATCTTTTATGATTTTACCCTTTTATACTTTTACTATCTTATGATTTTATTCTTGTACAGTTTAATCATTTTATCCTTTTATGGTTTTATCCTTTTAGACTGTTATGATTTTATCATTTTAATCGTTTATGATTTTATCTTTTATGCTTTTACTATTTTATGATTTTATTCTTGTACAGTTTTAACCATTTTATCCTTTTAAATTTTAAATGTTTTACACTTTTGATGATTTTATCCTTTTAGACTGTTATGATTTTATCATTTTAATCTTTTATGATTTTACAATTTTACTTTTACAATTTTTATGCTTTTATTCTTGTACAGTTTTAACCATTTTATCCTTTTAAATCTTTTACAATTTTACTTTTTTACAAATTCTATGATTTTATTCTTGTACAGTTTTAATCATTTTATCCTTTTACGATTTTATCTTTTTAGACTGTTATGATTTTATCATTTTAATCTTTTATGATTTTACCCTTTTATACTTTTACTATTTATGATTTTATTCTTTTACAGTTTTAATCATTTTATCCTTTTGAATTTTAAGTCTTTACAATTTTACACTTTTATTATTTTATGATTTTATTGTTTTATCATTCACATATTTTATTGTTTTACAGCACCTTTGAACTGCTCTATTTTACAACACATTTTATCCATTTGTAGTTTAAGAGTCCAATTTAGGTTTGAAAATCCGTCATGATCTCAGTGGTAAATTTGGAGTTCATATCTGCAGCCCACGTTCTTGTTGACGAATCTAGGGTACATAACGGCAGTCCACAAACTGACTGATGATTCAGGAGTTCACATCTGCTGGTCATGTCTCACTGGTATGTCTGGATATCATCTCTACAGTCCAATGTTTTCACTTTATGAGGAGGACATTCCTGTAACACGTAATAATCACAGGTATGTTTTTGTGATGTGTAATGTACTGCAGACTGTGGGCTTTTTGGCTTATCAAGGATACTCTCTGATTGTCTGCATCCCACATTATTGCCGACGAATCTGCATTGTATATGGCAGTAGTCTCTTATGATTTCATCATTTTAATCCTTTATGATTTCACCTTTTATACTTTTACTATTTTATGATTTTATTACTGAACAGTTTCACTCATTTTATCCTTTTAAATTTTAAATCCCATCATTTTTATTATCTTATTATTTTACAGTTTTGATAATTTTATCTGCCAGATTAATTCAGTATTTAAAATTTGTTTTGTCAAGAAATTAAAAAGCTTACTTTTATGTAGAAAATTAACAAAAAGTCATAAACTGATATGACGCAATACATTGGAAGCTATATTGTCAGACTGGATAACAATATATATTCATTATACTGAACTTTAATTTCAATACTGGTAAACTTTCAAGTTTTCTTATAAAACAAATATGACTATGTATTCAAAGTGAAAATAAAACATTAAAATAATGAAGTATTGAAATGTCTAATTTGTGTTAATTCGATTTACATTGTTTCCCTCACACTTGAATATAAACTAAAATGTAAACGTCAATGTTAACATTTTTCTTTAAAATTTTTAATAAAATGCTACATTTACCTTAAACTTATAATCTTATCAAGGCACTGACAGAGGTGTATATATGCCAGGGTAGAAACAGTATTTCTTGACAGAAATTGAATCTATGCATTTCTGCAATACACATGTTATGAAGAAAATAATGTTCATTGTAAACTATCAGCATGAATAACATTTTTATTAAAAATTTCAGGAAGTATCTTTTGTGATTCAAACATCCGCAATGATGAGAACGGCAAAGATGATAGAATAAACATATATCATGTGATACTGGACCACTGGATACAGACTACATGAAACTGAAAAACACTCTTTCTTTGATCTTGTTCTGAAGTACTGAGTAGAATTCTGTTTACTTGAAAGTTTGGTTAGAGAATGGAGTACTTTACAAAATTGATGAATTGAGGAGTGCGACATGGAAAAGTGACATTTACTAGTTATGACTTTACTTATGGAGATATAATACAAATATAATACAAATTTATGTAATATGTCCAGTATGGTGTTTCAGGACTGAACCAGAGTGTTTAATCATGATTAGTGTTTGTGTTTGGGAAAGAACAGTCCGGTGCAGTATTGTGTGTTGTTGAATATTGTGAAACAACAAACATATCTTCATGTATTTATGCTCTATTTGTACTGGTTAAATTTCTTGTTGACATTCTCATATGAAATTTCATGTATTGAAAAAAAAATATTTTAGTTCAAGACAGTCTGTTTAACACGGATAAATAGTTTATTCTGTCATTATTTTACTGTATTTATTAAATTAATTTACATTTAATAAGAATCACAATAAATAACTATCACATACATTAAATTGAATTTATCTATATGTCTACTGTCTATCTGTATATATCTCTAAGCTTTTTTTTATCTTTAAACTAATTTGTCCAAATTAAATAAGAGTTAATCCAACAGAATAGTTTTTAGTTAAGTTGCACATAAAATAACAATAGTTTTTCCGAATAAGCTATACTTATATAGTTGGATTTTCAAATTATTTTCGCACAAGCTGAATAGAGTATATAGTTATTTGCGTTTTGTAATGATATATTCAATGTATTGACATAATATCATTCCATCAACTGTGGAACACTTCAGTTTTTTTTTCATTTTTCATTTATTACATAATTAAACATGTACAGTGATTTGAGAAAAATAATGTTCTAGCCATCAGTATGTATGTGTAGCCCGTTCACATTAAAATTCAGATACTAGTACAATGTACATAGATTCAGATTGTTTTATAAAAACATAAATTCGTAAATTTAACAATGTCTGTTTCCAGGCATTCCTTTGTTATTTACACTTGTACTGTCAGTTGTTATACCAAAATAAAATCATTTTTAAAAAGAATGATTTTCGTTGTGATTAATATTTAAACTTTACAACCTATTTTCAATAAAAGCCTTTTGCTTACAAGGATCATAATCACCGACAGTTTGATCTGTGGAACCGTTACATGTAGAATCAAAGTCTAAGGATATAAATTATGGATTCTCTGATGATCTTTCTGCAGTAATCACTGTCACCCATCAACAAATAGGCTGCACACTGGAACATGATAAGGCAACTATATTTATGAACAGAACAATATATATTTTTGTATACAAAGTCAATTACTTTACAAATACAACACACGATAATAGTCGAACATGTGATAAAACAGCAATCTCTAAGAGATTGGTTTAAACTGGTTCCCATTAACTCTGGCTGCACAGCAATAATGTTAATATTACTCGAGAGAGAAACAGATGATCTTTCTCTTATTACATGCTGAACCACCCGATAGAACAATGAGTTCTAAGTATCTTTTACTTCTGTTATCAGATCAGTTGATGTTTCTTGTGTTTTACCATCATCCATTTTCTGTACGTCAGCATTAACTAACTCCTCAATTTCAATCTTTGAGAATCTGGATGATGACCCCGGTTTGAGTGTTACAATAACTGAGTTATTTTTCTTCCTGTCAGTCATTTTACTTTAAGTTTGGGGATTATTTACATTCTCATTATTGACACTAATTCTCTTCTTGACAGCTTTATTTTTTGACGATCAATCTTCATATTTCATCTTTAACTCAGATATAACCCTTGCTTGTTCTTCATTCTGTGTAAAAAAAAACAAAGAAAAAGCAAACACATTTGCTGGAATCAACGACTGTAATAGTATCAATGACTTTGACCCTAATCCAAGGGAACCCAAAAGCAATATGAACCTTTCCGTCTTCGTGCACTATTTTCACACCAAGTTTGACATCAATGTCTTAATCTTACTTAGGTTACAAACCTTATCTGTCAAAAACTGTATTCTGGATTCTTGAACCATAAGGTCAAATTCTGTGACAAACATTATTGCTCAAGTTCCCTGATTTTACATCTTAATCTATCCACATCAGACTCTTCATGGTAACCAGAAACAACTTCACCATCCTGAGACACAACAGAACCAATTATGAATCAATCAATGACAAGAGTTTCATAATACACATTTACCTGCTCCAAAAGGCACAAATTGGTTACTTTGGTAAACTTTAGCAACTTTATTCAATAACATCAAAAGATTTAGTGGACCTGTAAAGTGTGCTTTTTAAGAGACTAAACTATAACTAAGCATATATCATCATATTATGAGAGGGGATTTTGCAATAATATAACAATCATGATGCATATGTCTGTCAACATATTGACCTTTTCATCATATAACTCTTGCATTAACCCACATCATTAAGCATTTTTTGATACAAAAAAAATCTATAAATTTGTTCAGGGTTTATGCCTGCTTTCAACAATACTTCAGTTATAGTTGGACCATGTTCTCCACAAGAAACTGCCAATTTCTCCACATGAATAATCAGCAGCGCAGTGAATATAGCCTTATATATCATCAAAGAGAACACATGCCATGCCCGAGGTTCAAACTTTTGATCCATAGACCTAACATTCTAAGTGGCCACTGTAAGCATTTTGTTGAAAACATAGCATCTAAAACAATGACAAGAATGCTATCAAGACACTTTTCAATCTATGTAATATATGTTACCTAAGCTAATGGCAACAACCAGGCACTGTTATCTTCCCAAATAATTATGCATCACAGAATTCTGTTGTTCATTGTGTATACCACCATGTCCATCACTGTAAGGAATAACATAATGATGCCTTTTGCTTGTGTTTCTGTACCGGACACATATTTTTTCATGGGCTTATTGATCCTTCACTTAATGCTGTAACGAAACAAGTCATCAAAAAATCATAGTAAGTTTTCAAATTCTGATTGGACTGAAGATGTAAAAATATTCAATATTAACTATGATAACAGCTCATAAATAGTATTATGATCTCAATAACCATAAAAGCATGATTACAAAGAAATGAGTGTGTGTGTGTCAAATTGTCAGTTTTTGTGTGTATTTTCACAAAAGCTTGCAGATTCTTTCATATAACACAATATGTCAAAACCAATATATCTAAAATTGTGCAGGGAAAAATACACATTTCATTTTCATCAGCTCATTAATTTATTTGAATTACTTCCTAAATGCTAGGCATGTAACGGACATATACCCATAATCAAATTTCCAAACATGAGGGCCATGATGGCCCTTTTCAGCTCAAATGAGTAAAAACTGCAACTTCTAAGGTTTTCCATTGATTTGACCTATAAATAGAAATTTAACGTCCAAGTGCATCAATTTTAAAAGCTGATGTGTGCAACAAACATTTTATAAAGAGTACATGAAAATTGGTGAAGTGCTAAATTGGTGAAGTGCCAACCAATATCTCTAATACTCGATAAAATCATATGTAGTCAAAGTCACTAGTATATGTGAATTTCAACAAACATGTCAATTCAGTCTTAGCTTTATAAATATATTTCACAGACCACGCACCTAAGTCTAATTGAACTTGCTTTAGAAAGATAAAAACATGCACCATTGGCGTGGTGAATAAGCTCTTCCATTCAGTGCCAGTAATGATTTCCTCATCAAAATCATGATCAGATCCATAAGAAAAATCTTCATCTGAATTTGGTTCTATATCAGACAGACTGAACCCAGAAAAATCGGACTGGTCAGAATCACTGTAAAACATTCAGCCATTTTTATAATTTCTGAGAATTATGGAAACTTTTGTCAACTAAACGATGTAATTGCTTTCTTTGATACTGCCTCCAAAACAGGCAGTGTGTGACAAAGATCCAAGACTGAGTTGGATTTGGTTTTCAAGATACAGAAATTGGTGGGATCAATCTGTATATAATGGTCGAAGCTTAAAATGAATATAGCTTTCAGTAAAGTAAGTTTTTTTAATACTTTGAACTCTTAGGCCTAAAAAAAGAAAAGATTTGTTTCCGGTTACATGCCCAAAAAAATATGGGTCGGTAGGTAGGCACTTTTCTTCATTTTATTTTTTTTACATATATCGGCAACACTGTATGGGAATATGTGCGCCGTAATATCAATGTATTGTGAAAATATAGCCCTACAATTTGGATGCCGTAAAACTTATGAGTGGGGAGGTGAAATGTTGGGTCGGTTGTGTAACCGGAAACAAACCTTTTCTTTTTTAGGCCTTAGCAGTATTGGCCAATAAGTTTGTTTTTTACTGTATATAAAAGAGCACAAAGTGTCCTATATTTAGCCAAATTTGTCCCATATTTATAGCAAAATTGTGGAAATGTTCTACATTTGTCCTATATTTGGCCTCAAAAATGTCCTATACATGTATTTAGATAAAGGTTGGGTTGACAGCCTGCATTTAGTAAGCCCTGCCCATGAGAAAATTAATTCTGTTAGTATACACATGTCTGGAAAATGTCACACATATAAGATTGAAAATAATTAAATCCATAAAACCCCAGGTGACATTCAATTTTTGATGATTTACTCTCATTCAAACTTGAGTGCAGGATATATATATCATAAAATAATAAAACTGTGTACTCTATTTAATTTGTCTTTACTACTGCACAATATAAAATAAAAATGTATACCACTCCTGTAATATCCCAGTACACAACTATTATGGGCAACTACTTGCATGCTCTCTTGCACTCTATCCACTTATTACATTTTATGGGGGGGGGGGGTATTTAATCTCAATGCAGTGATAGGTCTAGTTTTAATGAGAACTGACTGTTCTAGATTCCCATCTTTAACATAATGCCTCATTAGTTTTACAGTGGGATTCTTTATAGAAACATCTCAACTCTGGGTAGAAAGTATTTTAGCTGTATAACTAGTTTTGTACATTATTAATCATATTTATTGACACATTTTGTCCCTTTTAGTTTTAATTTCTAGTACCGGTAGTTATTTTTATGGCCCTAAAAAGTTCAAGTTTTCGTGTGAGTTCACCCCAATGATATCATTTTTTATGTTCTATTTATTTTCACCACTATGTCATTTACTATACCAAGAGTAAATGTCAGTTTATTACAAATGTACTATCAGTCCTGTATAATTCATATCTTTTAGATACATGTTATTAAAAAATTATAATTTAGGTTCTGGGGGTTATTTTCAAACCATCATACTTTCCAGTATGTATCGATGTCTTCATCGAACTCATACAAATGTGGCTGGCCACAGAAAACAAGTGGTTCTGATTATCATATGAAGCAAATGTTACAATAATAATCTAAATTTTATATAAATTTTATTAACTAAAATAGCTATGAAAATAATACAGCTATTAATACTTTTAGATTGAAACAAAGTAGATACAAGTAAAACAATATAGACATCCCCACTTTAATATTATTGTAATAGTCTGATTACATCATTATAACGAAAAACTTAGACCCACATACAAACACTCCCTAAAATAGCCTACACTTACAATGTTATTTTAAAACTGCTCTTATAAAAACAAGCTGTAAGATTATTGTTAAAGTAAGTGAATGCTCACCCATTATCCCAGAGGTTAGGGTAAACAGACTCATTATATAGATCATATCAGAGGAGGTAGCCAATATACTCCAGACCATATATGACTGACACTATGTTAACAATATGCAACTTAGATCATAATCCAACTTCTCTTTCTGTTCTGTATGGCAAAAAAAAATAATTCACTTAATAAAAATCAACTTCAAATGTATTGATTTTCAAAAGATATGGAATAAATGAAAAGGAAATACAATTGGTGAAATATTTTATAGAAACCTTTACCAATTAGTTTCATCAATGATAAATATAATTTTAAAGTACTTTTTTGTTATAATGGGAAGAGTGCCTATTGATAACATAATAGTAATCTTTTTGTTTCTGTATTAAAATGACATGGTGCAAACAAATTGACCTATCAGAGCACCAGATAAATTAGACCACACCTGTTACTTTGGTGCACTGCAACATGTAAGGGAACCAGTGTATGGCATTCATTTGAGTTATTGTCCATTTAAATTTACATTGAAGTCCACAGGAGTAGCCCACTTTTCAAACATTAAAGGACAAAGAAGATCCATTTCAATGAAAACTCCAAAAAAATGCAACAACACAGTATCAATCTAATTTGATAGAGAAAAATATAGGTCACTAAGCAATATCTACAGAAATTAACATTTTTCTATTTTTCAACAAAGTTTTCCAGTAGGTAATCTGATAAAAGCTTACGTTTGATTTAAAACGTGACTAAAAATAATTTTGTCTACATGTTGTTTCACAAGCTGCACATGCAATGAAGGTACAGAAAGTGATCTATTGAAATATGTTCTCTATGACCAAGACTGAGAATAGATTTTATTTTTATAACTTAATTTTGTGTAGATTGTAGTTCATTTAGAATTGTGTTAAGCTTTTACACCAGGTAGAAGAAGCGTAATCATAGTGGCATTAAATAAGAGAGGTTGCAAGGAGTTTTTGTACGTTCAATCAAGTATTCTCTCGTGTGATACAATATTTCAATCTTGGATGCAATATTATATAATGCATTATATAATCTGCTTTTTAAGGACTAAACATGCCTTTGCTTCAAATGACAAATGTTTGTCAAGAGTAGCACCAAGATATTTAACTGAAGTAGTTGGCTGGAGAGAATGCCCAATACATGAAATATCAAGAGAACTGTTGAATTTAAGTATATGCTTAGATCCAAAATAAGATTGATTCAATTTTTTCCAAATGTAATGATAGCTTAATTGTTGTCAGCTGACCATTGACTGACTGAATTTAAATCATCAGAATGTAATTTATCAATCTCTGATATTTTTTACCTTCTACCAGAATTGCTGAATCATCTGCATATAACAAAGTATATTCTTCACCAAAACTGACCTGTCGTTACATAAATGAGAAATAAAAGTGTGCCAATTATGGAATGTATTAGTTAACAAACTGGCATATGTGTCCAGTTTCCCTCTGGTATCTATGTTAAAAGGCATTCATTGGGAGTTACAGCACCATTTTTGTGAACAACATGTTAACTGTCTTACATAAGTACATGCACTTAAACTAATTTATCAAAAGGTAATTGATGAATTGATTAAAGGAAATACCATAGCCCATTTCCTTTATATGAAAAAAGCACATCATTTTTGAGACACATGTATCTTTCTTCTTCCTAGTTTCTGTCCTCTCCAGGTTGATTCTTCCCCCAACAAATTCCAGTAAAAGTTCATGTTGTACTAAGTTTTTCATTGTGAAAACTGCATATCCTGAAAACAACAACATGACATATATATAAATAAAACAAAATTTTCCTACTCTTCTTACAGTTCTTCTTTTAAGAGAAAATGTATAATTTTTTAAGTTTTTCTAAAACAAAATAATATAAACAGCCTAGAAACCTCAAAAGTACAGTTGTATGATTTTGTATGATTTTTTTTATTCTTCAACAAAGTAAACCCAGTTGAATTACCCTTAGCAAAGCTATTTTTAAATACTTCAGTCTGGTCTAATAGGCATCACTGACTTCATGTAAAAAATAAATCTAGATACTGATAAGAAAAATAGGGGTCAACCATGCATACAACATTTGATAAGGAATAGGGTATCCCCTTTTGATAATGACATGAATTAAGTTTGAAAATACCACAAAACCAGAAATCTTAACTTTAGCGCCCTGAAAACAACAAAAAAAAAAACAGTTTGAACTGGACCACAGAAGGAATAAAAAAACAATACCATCCAACCTTGAAAAAAACACAATTTCTGAAAAAAAAACAGATAACTTTAACCCCTGTTCTGATAGGTTTAAGCAGTTTCCAATCAGAGTGTTGAGAATAAAACTTGGAAATATACTTAACATATCATGTACCCCATAAGCATGCAAGCCATAACAAATAAGCAATTTCTTATGCATTTTAACTGAGACCATTATACGCATTATATTTTGTATAATGGTCTCAGATTTTAACCATAAAACTGATGCAAACTTTCACTTTCATAATTAATTCTTTGAATTAATTATATTTACACTATCATATTAAAATATAATCTGGATACAATTAATAGATTCATTAGCTAGAAGTATTATGATCAAAAGTGGCTATGAAAGGCTAAACCAATACCGAACAAAGATGAGCATCAAATGAGTACGAAATTCTAAAATAATTGAGTACGAAACTAACCAAAAGTTCTACATCAAAATAATGCACTTATGCACAATGACATCATTTATATATACATACATTTAAACAACAATACTTACTTTATCAAATCAAACCGCCTAGAATGCCAAAATATTCTTATCTTGCGAGAATTTAACGTACATGTTGTATCAATAAAACGAAATCTGACTTCAAGTCATGACGATAAACTGGTACCCGTTGACTCTAGCCTTTGGTGCACTGCAACATTGAACGGGGACCAGTTTATCATGAATTACCCAGATAACCTCCCTTGGTGACGGTCTTTAACTGTACGATGGAGCGTAAACTGGGTTATAATTGGTACCCGTTGACTCTGGGGACCCTCTGGTACATTGCAATATGGAACGGGGACCAGTTTAGATGGAACGAGAACCAGGATGTAGTGTGGAGCTAAACTGGTCCCATTCCACCCTGCAGTGCATCCGAGTCAACGGTAAACTGGTACCCGTTGACTCTGGTGAATTGATCCCCGTTCCATCTTGCAATGCACCATAGTCAACGGGTACCAGTTTACTCTGGGGGATGGGTGCTCTGCAAGATGGAACGGGAACCAGTTTAAGTCAACGGGAACCAGTTTATTTGTGCCTCACTTATCGAAAGAACTGATTGGTGTAATTATGGTTTGTTTCTCTTATTTATTATAAACATTGCTTTTCTACCACGGTGTATTAATTCTTTGTAAAGTAATGTTTAATCATGCTTAGAATTGATTACTAGTTGTTCATGTTCACTATAAAGTATCAAATTTCGCGTTTTTTAAAATACTTTTTCGGACATGCTTATTATTCGGACAAGTTATTTTTGAAGGACAGAGTTACACCACTGTGCTCATAAAATGAGAGTGTTGGATATTTGGATCAACCGACTTGCATGGAATATTGTTGCCGACATAATTGTTGATTATTATGATTGATCTGTGTGTCACAGCTTGGTTTTTAACCATGTATAGGGCTGGGGTCCTGCACCAACCTTGACCGACCATCCTGATCTCCGTTGTAGGTAGTGGTAGTTATTGGATACATCTTAGCACAGTATTGACTGTAAGACCTTGTCACGAAGTACACTCTAAATACTAAGACCTTACGCTGGTTACTCTCTTTCTTTTGTTATGGTAATTAACCTTGGTGATTGACCAATCGATGTCGAGACACCGATCATAACTTGTGTGGTGATGGATGTCTTGAACATCGATTGTTCATTGTTGTTTCAACTGTAGTAAAATATATTGTTATAATATATTTTGCAGGTAATTGCCATATCAATATATTGTTATAATATATTTTGCAGGTAATTGCCATATCAATATATTTCTATTACTTTCTTTGCATTTTGGGTTGTCTAAATGTGAAGTTAATACGTATATTTGTATGTTTATACCATGGTTTCAACCGTCCGTCAATTTGTCATTGCCATTGTCGCCTCTTTATATGGTGATGTACATGTTATATACACATGAGAGATACTTGTGTGGTGATGGATGTCTTGAATATCGATTGTTCATCGTTGTTTAAACTGTAGTAAAATATAGTGTTGTAATATATTTTGCAGACTTGTTGTTGTTTGTGCAATAATATACTTATGGTGAGAATTACACGACTCTTAGATTGTAGGCTGTCTGTACGATACCCTCTTGTAACACAAGCTACAGGCAGACCAGAGGCAGTAGGAAGAGAAACGGCGACATGTGCTAACATTTATTATTTTCTATGTAGATTGCTCTTAGAAATGTCTGAAGAATTCAGTCCATGATTGATCACTTCAAGATGGCAGAAGGTGGGATGGTTGAAATTTCTAATACTCTGAGAGAGTTGACAGTAGAGGAGAAGAATAGATTAGACAATGACACCAGATTGGTGACAGATTATAAACAGAAGAAGTTTGAGCAGGATGCACAGAAAAATTGGGATCTCTTTTATAAACGTAATACAACAAAATTCTTCAAAGATAGACATTGGACTAAAAGAGAATTTTCTGATCTTGTTCCCAGGCAGGTGAGATGTCATTTTTGTGAAGTGGTACAGTTTATAATACTAAGCTGATTTTATGTGTTGCTATTAGAGAAACATGTTTTACGTAATGCCTATTCTCAGCAATGAGGAACACAATCCATAGAACTCAAAACAATGAGTGCATCAATGCCTTCTGAAAGATTATATAACAATTGAAAATATCATGGTATCATGGTAGGCTAGATGATTCTGATGTTAACAATAAAAGATTGACAAGTACGATAGAGGTTTTTTTTGTATATGTTGTGTGAGTTATATATAATCTCTTCACATGAAATTGTAATGGTAAAACATTTCAAAATCATTTTATGCATTTCTTTACAAAACCATATGGCATGCATTTAATTGTATACAGGATAAAAACATTTGGAGTAAAACTTTTATACATCAAAAATATGTGCCTCAATTTAAATCTTTAACATGAACTTAAATTGAAATTGATCACTACCATTTTTAAGTTCTTAATAGTAGAACCTCTTACAAGGCTGTTTACAGAATAATTGGAAAAATGAAACAATTTCCAGATTACACACAAGCCCACCAGTAATGTAGGTATTATCAAGGAGCTTTCTGTGCTGTTTAATTGTGATTATGACAGTTATAAAAAAAATTTTTCAAGTGATATTGTAGTTTCAAGCACTTCAGGTTACCATGCTATGACCTATGCAACAAGTACTTGTGGTATGTCAGATAGTATATAACATAGGTATTGAATTCTATAAGCTTTTGGATAGCGACCTGTGGAAGATTGGTTTCTGTAATGATCTCCACGAATTTATTAAAGACAATATTGATGAAACAAATTACAGATTTATTGATATCAGGAGGGTAGAATAAATAGTACACAATTTATAGTACATACCTTTCGCTTACATAACCAGTAACATAGGTATGCTGAAATCAGGTGACAAAAGGAAAATTCAATTTAATCCATGATTACTGAGTATATTTGTTAGTATTGATTTTAAATACCAAATGCAGGACATGATGTACTGCCTTGAAATAAAATAAGTGTTATCTGAATATGTACAATGTTATTTAACATCAGAAATTCGGTGTGTGTTGCTTGCAACAGGTAACATGTGCATCATTTGGCATATTTGACCGTAAAGTGTAAATTACTGCAATTAGTGAGGAAAATTTTATAAGCATCAATCTAAAGGAACACCTGTACCAATATTTCTGGGCATATTGATTTTGGACATCAGCATTTCATTACATCACTAATCTGCTGTGATATGTATTTTTGCAAAATGTTCCTTATTACTGAGAGTAAGCGATCAAGTGTTGTTCTTATTTTTTTCCTTTCAAATAGATAAAATACTAATTAGGTGCAAGGATTCTTGTCTATATATTTCAGGACCACAAATACATATGTTAAACAGACCAATCAACACTACCATTTGTTTAAAATCTGTTACCCTTACAATCATTTGATTTGATAATTTCTGACAAACTTGTTTATGGATTTATATTTTATGCCAGTATCAGTGTAGATGATGAGATGGTCAGTGAGATTATTTCTTGTATATATATATAAATGGATGATTATATTATGTATATAATTATTGTACTCTCTAATTAAGGGCACAGAAAAATTGGTGATTTTTGAAGTTGGTTGTGGTGTTGGTAACTTTATGTTTCCATTGCTAGAAGAAGAAGAGAATATATATTTCTATGCTTGTGACTTCTCAAAACGTGCTGTCGATATGGTTAAGGTTAGTCATTCTTTGATTGTAATAAGATTATGTTCTTTCATCATGTATTTTTGTTCAGCTCTCTTTTGTTGAGCGCTACATTGTTGCTATAATGGCAGCTTGTTGTATTGTGTGGTCCCAATTAGGTCACCAGGAGCATGCACATTTTCAAAAGGAGAACTCTTAATGGAACAGCTTCCACACCCCACCATAAAAGCCATTCCAAAATTAAAAACTGCAACCTTATTGTAGCTGTGCTAATGATAATTGCAGACATATAACCGTTTTTAATACCAACCATATTGGCTGTAATCTGTTTTGCCTCAAATGTGGCAGTCAACTTATGGATATGACAACCTTGAAAACTGATTGGAAGTTGACCAAGAGCTACAGATATCAAGAACTACAATAAGTACACAACAAGTGTACCACTTATCCAGATAATGTCTGTACACTTGAGTTTGTAAACCTCATAAGTCATGGAAACTTTTTCTTGACATTCATAAATTATTTTAGTTTTAATGATCCGAGAGAAAAGAATAACCCTGATAAGTGACATAATTTATGTGAATGTCTGGTAAATCTTATTAGAATCCATCTGTAATCAGTGTACTCAGTTTATTGAATTTATCAATCTAGGTTTTCAAAGACAACTTCACCAACTTTACAATAATTGCGTCCTTTTTTTGCGTTCTCAACAGGAAAATCCGCTGTATGATTCTGAACGATGTCTGGCTTTTCATTGTGATGTAACAGCAGCAGATCTGTCTGAACATATTGAAACGGATTGTGTTGATGTGGCTACCTTGATCTTTGTTTTATCTGCGATACATCCTGACAAAATGGTGCAGTCGCTGCAGAATATATTTAAAGTAAATATAAGTTATATTACTATTCTACCTATAATTACTCAATTTCAGATTATTTGCTAATTAGTGTTTTCTTTAATGGAAAGCCTATATTTTTGAAAGATATAATTAAACGAAACTGTTGACTTCGTGAGGTACACATTTCATCTGACGTAAAACAAGTGAGATGTGTTGATAGACAATGAGTAATTTGTTACTGTATGTTTATGTTATAATTGCTTCTTGAGCTCAGACTTTGTTCAGCAATTTGCTTACGAAAGGACCAAGGGGAACAACCTCAGAACCTCAAGCATGCTTATTTTTTATTTCTATTTTATAATTGTGTTACTTTTCTTACATTGACAGGTTCTGAAAGCAGGTGGATGTTTACTGTTTAGAGATTATGGCTTGTATGACTATGCAATGCTGAGGTTTAATCCTGGACACAAAATTTCTGAAAACTTCTATGTACGACAGGATGGGACAAGAGCATATTATTTTACTATTGGTAAAAATATGTTTATTGTACTGTACAAAGCTTTATTTTAAAAATTAGAAATTCATCTGATATTCTTTTAGATTATCTGGTTAATGTATACAATAAAATTATTGAAGACTTTGTCATGATATTTTATACAGAAATTGAAGATTTCAATGTATATTTGTACATCATAACTAGCAGGTATCAGATAAAAAAAAATTAATAAGCTGATAACTTTGTCTACTTTCAGATCATCTTCAACAATTAGCCCATAGTGCTGGATTTAAGACTATTTCTTGTGATTATGTTCATAGACAGACAGTGAATAAGAAAGAAGGCTTATCTGTACCTAGAATCTTTGTTCAAGCAAAATTTGTGAAATGTGCTGAAATCAATAGTGATTGCAAGTCTTGATAATTGTTATTTTGCAGAACTTTGATTAGTCTGTGTACTTTCATCCCTACATGTAACATAATTATGTTTTATAAAGGCATAGCTAGTGCTCATGAATCACATGTGATAGTGTTTGAAACATGCAGTTTAAAGGCTGATGACACAGTATAAAATTGATATGGGCAGCATAGCGTACTGTTTAAGAGGCCTGGCATGGCACCATCCTAGAAAGGCCTGGAGGAAACATGTTTCTAATGATTCTGATCCTTGGACATACAGTCAAACATGTATTTGCAACCACCATCAAATAAAAGCCACCCTGTGAGTAAAGGCTATTCTTTGAAAACTGTCATTGAATTATTTAGAACAAACTGGCCTCTGAATATAGGCCATTTGTCAATAAAGGCCACATTTGTCTTTTCCAAGGGTGGCCTTTGTTCATGGGTTTTACTGTATGCATTTACTAAGTCATGAAAATGAACTGTTGAGTGCATAATGTTTTCATAATGGCTTATGCAGGCATTGATGGCTGATTTTGTAATTTGTAGACATCAAGTACCTGTGATATAAGATTCTCTGGGCAGGCTTACATGGGTCTCGGGGAAAATGACTACGACTTTGTCTTTGTGTTCATACTTCAAACACTTTTTGTTTGATCATGGATCATTCATAATTGTTCTGTTTAAGAATATCAGTTCTGAAATGTACGTTATTAACTGAATCTTTTGCTTGGTTTTGTGTTACAAACCACATGTATTTATTTTAAGTATTGTACCAAGTTTATGCAAATTTATTATGTTCTGTATTTGGTAGAATAATTGTAATTTATTGTTAATACTAAGTGTCAGTATTGACATTGACTTATTGCATAAGTGATATGAAGTCAAACACTTTATTGGGATAAAGTGTAAAAAGCTTCAGGTCTTTCAGGTTTATAAAACATGAGATTAATCTCATAGCTCAGATTTGTGTTTTCAATGTTCTTAAATCTAATAGTAATATTTAATCACTTTTCAAACAATATTTCATATACAAGCCAATCAATTAAAGCATTTTCAAACACTAATTACAAACATACATATTGGTCTGATATAGGATAAGAATGAAAATGAGATTAGAGTTTGGAGACAGATCTCAAGTTTTGTAACCTCAGCTCTCAGTTTGTAAAACTCGGACCAGAGGCCAAAACAAGAACTACCTGGTATCTACTGATATTTCCTTAAAATGAAGGGTTAGTAGGTTGGCAGAAAATTTTATCAAATTATTTTTTTTTAATTCAGAGATGTAATTCATATAAATGAATATATCAGTGAGAAAGTGGCTCAAAACCTTTGTCAGGGGAATTGGTCACGTCTTTGTGGTCCTGGTTTGCATTGTATTATAGGTACTACAGATGAACTAAACCTCTGAATAAAGCTCAACTGTGCATTTATACCATACATTTATACTGTACAAGATTATATTGTATGATGTGGATCTCCATAGTTGTGGTTATGGACTAGTACTCACTAGCCCCTCAGTGCTGCGAGTTCAAATCCCACCCAGGACCAGAAAAATATCACTTATGAGAAAACTGTCCAGCTAGCTTATTGAAAGTTGTTGGTTCTATTCAGTTGTATGCTTGTAATCTCCCTTAACTGCTGGACCAGGAAAGGTTGCTGTATTACACTGGCTGTTAGTGTAATGTTTAATGCTGAACCAGGAAAGGTTGCTGTATGACACTGGCTGTTTGTGTAATGTTTAAAGCTCTATTTTGGAATGATGAAAAATTATGAATACTATGTCACTAAATACTGAAATTAATAAACAATTTATGTACAGATTTGTGAATTAGCAAAAATTAAAATCCAAAGACATTGGTTTGGAATCAAATTATTCAATTAAATCATGTGGGAACGATAGGTATACAAATACATTATATATAAATTATTTTATTATAAAGACTTTTAAATGGTAAATATAAATATATATGCCAGTTAGAAATAAACATCACAGAAATATAAAAATATTTTATGTAAAAAATACTCAACGGAAGTCATGAACACATCCTGTGATTTTTTGTAACAGAAATATAAGAAACGATATCTATTAAACATTTACCAGTATGTGACACAGTAACAAGTCATGCAAAATCATGCAAATGGAAACTGTAGGTAGGAGATGGATTATTCTTAAAAAATAACAAGCTGTTATATATACACAAAGCAGGTGTTATAAATAACATTCAGTCTGGCAGAGCATAATATTTCACACAGGGCTTCAACACAATCATTTGAAAATTTACATGATCATATCGTGCATTGTTTACTCTTGATAAATGTCTAAAATTAGGATGTTTGAGTGAAAAGCACATGCAACAAAGAAATATGCATAACACGCTTGTGTTGTACAATTTATTTTCATCAACTTAAAGATTTCTTATCAGAAACTATGCCATTCCTGTACTTCTACAAGTGTATCTAGATTTGACAGTTTGAAACCGTCATGGTGCTCAGAGGTCACAGTTTTGATTGGATCTTCACCAAACCTTGTCAAAATGATTATTTTAATGATATCTTGGTAAAGGTTGAATATGGGTCATCTGCGGCCCTCTCTTGAGCAACAACCTACCTTCAACAACATGTATGATATTACTATTAATTTAACCTCTCTAGTGAAACAACCTCTAAAAAACAACATAATTTTGCTTCCCCCATAGGTGTTGTTTGGAATGGTTGCACTGTACATGCATAATGTTGTATCCAAGGAGATTTTTTTCTGATAAACATAAAAAACACAAATATTGTAAATATACTCTGACAAATGAACTGAATTACTTGATGAATACGTCTATTTAATATGAATATGAAATTAAAGTTTCAAGGCAGATAAATGCGATTTCAGCAACGAACGAACGAACTTACTTTTAAAACGTAAATGATTAAGTCAGACGTCCAAGTAACTATTCCTGATTGTGAAAACTATGCGTGGATTGAGTGGCATTGATGTTAAATTGTATTTACATTTACTTAACTGCTCAAAAATCAACTTTAAATTTCCTTTTAATAAGTTGAAAAGTCACTGATAATTTAGGACAAATTGACGCCTGAATAAAGACCATCTTTAATAATGGCCACATTTTGTCTTTCCCAAGGGTGGACTTTGTTCACAAGTTTCACTGTATATTACATATACATGTATTATGTTACCAACGTAACAAAACTCTTGTCTACCTTGATTTTGTACCGGTATATAAATTACATATGAACATTCTTACTGCTTTATGATGAAAAAGAAGACCAGACATGCTATGAGAACAATAAAACTTTATTTAAAAAATTGAACATAAACCGATGGGATACATTGTTACTGTTCTTTTTCTTGGATATAGACAACAGTAATATGAAGTATAATAATGAATATTCATAATTAATCGACCAATGATGGAAAATACTTCTTGGAAAAAAAATCTCTGGAAAAGCAAAACATTTTTGCAATTGATCACTTTTTTATATACACATATTCGCATTTAAAATACCTGTGAAACTCATTCCAAAACGGTCTGATACTATTCTGCAGGGGTCAAGGTCGTAAAACTTGAGATCAGTCTCCAAGCTTAAATCTCATTTTCGTCCTCAATCTACTTCAGATCCATATGATTGTTTGTAATAAGTGTTAGCAAATATTTTGATCAATTCACTTGTATGCAGAATAATACTTGAAAAGTGATAAATACATGTATTATATAGTTATTAAAGAATGTTGATTTTAGCTGAGAGATCAATCTCAAGTTTTGTAACATTGGACCCAAATAGTGGATATAAACCCTTCACTGAACATGAGTTAACTTATGTCAGTCAACATTTTCTGAGGATGAGTTGCATAGTGAGTATGGCCCTATAAAGGACCAAAAACACAAGTTTGACTGTATTGCTGATTAGTCAGTCTATCCACAAAATACGCACAAGCCGCTACAATTTTCACTATTCACTTTCAGAAATATAGGAACATGTTGTACCATGTTTATTTTGTCTGCATAAACTGCTACGTACGCTATACATACATATAACTATGGTGTTTTGATGAACCTATGCTAAATATGACATCCTCTACCCACAACACGGATTGGAACAGTATAGATTATCTCGTTTCATCAAAATGTAATTCTGTTTATGTTCGATGTCTATAAACAGCAGCATTGAAATATCAACTAATTAACGCATATACATATATTTATGTATATGCATTGTATATAAAATACAATTAAGTATTAATTGCATTAAATTAATTGGAAGCAATTAACCACGTGCTTGTCTGTATCTGTAACACGTGTAACAACATTGTCTAGCTAAACTTGGTTCATCACAACTAGCCACTCCGTACTGATGGATGTATTCTGTACACGTCAGCTGACTTTGTCCAACATAAAACAAGATTGGATAATCGCCGTATTCACAGCCTGGAAAATAAGTGAAAAAAAAAGTATATAAGTAACAGTATTACACAACAAAACACTTCTATAATGATCATGGACTATTCTCCAATTCATGCTTTGTTTGATTGGTCCATAAAAGGATAGAAAAAAATGGCCCTGTTTACGGTTACTTGACCCCTCGAAATTAGGATAGGTAGGTCAAAAAACTTTTTTCTTCCATTCTAAATTTACCTTTCGTACTTAAGATGTAATATTCGTCTCCAGATAGTTCCGTATGTTGGAATTTGCGTTTAGAAATCTTGGGATTGGCGCTACAAAAACAGTCGTTCGGGGGACCGTAAACATGACATTTTTTCAGTCCAAAAATGGTCCGTACGAGTAGGATTTTATTACCGGTGAAGTTATTTTTTGTGCTTCCACGTTGGCTTATTTATTCATAATTTATTATTTTAAACGGTTAACTCAGTTTCCACAATATTTAGTAGTATTTACGGCTACCGGACACTTAATTGCAACTGGGCAACGACAAAAAGACAACAATGTTGACAAAGAAAGACTCAAGAAATTGTAGGGACCCAGGAACTTTCAAAACCTGATTAACATCACTCCAAAAGCCAGGGTCATCTGGCAACTTTCTTGTTTTGACAGTGGAGGAAGACCCCAGGTGTACACCTGCCTCGAAAAAACACATTAAAATCTTCCACATTCCCAAAGATACAACCATACTCAAATCCCGCCAACGCCAACCCAAAACCCATCCAACAAATAGAAACATATAAAGAAAACATGAACATGTAGAACTTTACCTGGAATAGTTTGTCTAAATCTGCTCCGTAAACTTCTACAAGATGAGCAACAAATGTCTCTAACTTCTTGTCTGTAGCAGTTTATTTTGACTCTCCTTTGCGCGTCAAATAGTTCACAGAATTCAGGACTCTGGTTTCCCCATTGGCAATCTGCACATAAAACAACAAGAGTATTTTATCACATTTATAATCCATTTTTGTTTAAATATGCCGATAACCAACTACAAATAAGGTGATGAGGCAGATAGTGAAATTCAAACCAATTACAGGTCACATAATATATATATAGAGCGAGTACATTTGTATATATGTTTAACATGTACTGCATTTTGTACATGAATTTAAGTTTGTATTGTAAAGGATATGATAATCTGTTTAGTAAGAAAATTTTTGTCGAACCTCGGTCGGTTACGCTACTGTTTCATACCAACAGCTGCTGTAATTACCATTCGGAACATCTCGGCCAATGCCGTTGAACGGGGTCGAATTCTGCGATATTTTTTATTCAATGTATTTTTCTGGTTAAATTAGGGAATTTATTACATTTAAGGTCACTTAGGGTTAAATTAAAGTGTTTTTTTATATAATTTATAACAATTTACCATCACAGGTCCGTTACTACCTGTCGTCAATATAACAAATAGCACAGAGCATCAGTATCAAAATAATCAAAACAGGCAAATAGATAATATCTTAACAGGTACCTGGTTGATCTTGGTTGGCATATCTTGGACAAGTAGCGCAACAAACTTGCTGATTTTCTGGTAAATAACACAAGTGACTCCTCCGTGCTACGCTCTGACATTGTTGCGTGCGATCGCCATAGGGACAAGCCTCTGAAATGTTATAATTAGATGTTACATGAAAATTTGACAAAAATGTTGATTTTCCACCATATGTGGAGTAGTTGTCGGCGCCTTGCACTACATTAACGAAGCGAAACATACTTCTTACTAACCCATCATGATTTAAAAGTTGTATTTCTATTACAAATATATCACAACTACTTTGTTCATATTTAGGATGGGAACACTATACTATCTATCGCTTTGTTTATGTTTTAATTACTTTTAATAGGTTTCAAACATCTGATCCTTAACCCGAATACACTAATTTACTTTTTTTATTTAATTAACATAGGAATTTCAAAAGTTCTGAAACACATTTTCAATTATCTTTTTATGAGAAACAATATTGTACGAATCATATTGCATCATAAGTACCCTAGCGACAATTCCCTGTAGTATCATGCACAAATATTTGACTGATTGGCTGATATTAAATTAAAAATCAGACCAGGCCCAACTAAAAGTTTCGAGTTTTTTCCATTCGTAATCCTTACTTATTATCGCAGGAAATTTAAAATTTGACAGAACTGAATTAATATTTCACACACGAGTACACCAAAAGTGAGTGAATCTTTCACAACAAAGTGCTGACAATGGGAAGCGATCCAATTTTGAGACCTAATGCAATTCTGACATACATGTGGTTACAAGCATTTTTTCTCGAAGAACACACCTGGCAAGTTCAAATGTTGCATTTGTTCCAGGTAGTGTCTACATCGGTTGCAGCAAACTTGTCTGTTTCGTTCGTTATAACAATCTGACGGTCGGATGGACTCACATTGTGAAGATCTGTCTCCGTATTCACATCCTGGAAATTATGAAATAAAACAAGAGGATAGATAAACGTTCTTTTTTCATTTTCTCTAAGGTTTAATGCCTCATTAACCACCCGTGTCATTTGGCGACCTTCAAGATTTAACAGTGGAGAGATACCCAAGACATACACCTGGGTGAAACCATCAACCTTCCAAAAGATAGCCAGACAACTCCCACATAAATAATTTTGTCTTGTACCGGGTGGGATCAAACTACCCATGGTGGATAACTAGTGATAACAAGTCTGGGACTATAACCACGAGACCACGGAGGCTCCCGATATCAAAAAGCAACATGTACATGTACCAGATATGTTAATACTTAGCAAAGTTTCTGTCAATTAGATGTGTTAACAAATTGTTCTACCTATGCAATTATGAAACGACTGAAGAAAATGATAATGGCTTGACAAACGAGAATAAATACATTAGAACGTCACAAAGTTTTTACATATTAGATCTTTGATTAAATTCACACTAAAGAGCAAAAAACATAAGGTCAGAAAAAAAACGTTACTTGACCAAAAAGATTTGGTACGTAGGTCGCAAAACTTTTTTTCTAGACGTTCTTTTCGTATTTTGGAGGAACGATTTGACCCCAAATATTTTCTTACTTTGGAGTTAGCTGCTTAGGGTCGGTGCTAAAATACTATCAGTCGGATAACTGTAACAACAGCGGACTAATTTCTTTCTTGACTTACCGTCAAGGTCTGCTTGTTTAACTTGCAGACATCTCTCGCAGCACTCGGTAGATACTCTCTCATAATTATAACACACAAATCTACCAAGTTGAGTAATGGCCTCCTGACACTCTAGGTCATTGATGTATACAGTGATTCTGTTATTGGTACTCGTACAGGTCTGAAAAAACATTCTGTGTCATAAAAATGGATTATGCCTGCTATTTTCGCAGTAAATGGGTAACTTCAACTTACTGGATCAGACGTTATTTGTGACGTCACTGGATTGTACGTCGTCTGGTAGTTATTCGCACGCATTCGGACGGATTTCTTTATTTGGAGGTCGCGTATTTCCAGAGCTTTTCAGATCTATTCACTTGTTTGAATAAATTAAGACGAAAAGCAATAGGTTTAATAGTGTAATCAATTGGAAACTTACCCGCATGAAGTTGAAAAACGAACAACTTAGCATCTTACACATGCTCTCGTTCGTTCCTTATCTTTACCAATTATTTCTTGTTTTGTTCACAATTTGAACTTAAATTGTGGCTAATATCGTTGCAGTAAATGAGTAACTTCAACTTACCGGATCGGACGATATTTGAGACGTCACTGGATTGTACGTCGTTTGGTAGGTATTGCCACTGCTGTAAAACTGTGTACCGCCGTAACTGTTCACTGGTCTGCTTTGATCAACCTGTCGACCGCCTGGTCCACCAACAACGTATCTTCCGGTACTATCAAGACGTCCCCCACCTGATCGTCCATAACTGTCGTATCCTCGTCTCGTGTTATCATAGTAACCAGACCCAGGGCCACTGTCATAACCAGATCTTGCGTTTGCCCTATATATATTATTTGGACTACCTCCAGAACCTTGATAAGTAACCGTTCTCGTCATTATAGCGTCCGGATACCGACCACTGATGTCATAATATCGACCTGTGGAATCTAGACGGCGCCCTTGTGCATCAACATAGTGACCACTACTGTCTACGTATATACGTCCACCATAATAGGGCCCTCTGACTTCCGGTATTTGACTTTGCCGACTGTGGGACCTACTCGAACCTCTATAATATGGCGTGCGTTGGTTACTAGACACAGTATCAGGTCCTCGTCCGGCTAACACTACTCTCCGTTGCGTCATCGAGCGTTGTGGACCTAAGTCGCCTGCCGAATACGCATAACCCGGTGTTCCGTACTGAGAACGCGAGTAACTTCCGGGATAAGGCTGAGCACCCGACCTTACAGCATATTCACTACCTTCAGTTGGCCTTACACTAGAGACGTCATTCTGCACGTTGCTTACATCTTGTGAATTTGAATCGTCTTCTCTACTATCGTCTGCTACTGGTACTGAATCAGATTCAGTCCTAGATACAGCAGCAGTTTCTGACCCACGCTCTTCGCCACGGTTTTCATTGTTATTCTCATCGTTATTGTTGTCACTTCCTGATTGATCTTCACTAACTTGAGGCTGGTATATTTCATTCACGGTATCAAATGAGTCCAATAGATCTTGTGGAGAGGCTTGGTCTGGTGTTGCACTGTTTGGGTCGAGCGGATTGGACGCCGGATGCGTTCTGCCATTTACACGTGGATACTCCTGCAATATTTAGAGTTTGTTACAACTTCATAATCACATAATGATATAATAGAATAATAAAACAATACATACATATGTTTATTATAGTACATTCGACTTATGTACACATTTCATGTGACAAATTAGAAATGCCGATGATGTCTTAATCATACATGTAGATATTTGAATAAAAACCATTGTCAATTACATGTACGTACCATGCCAACTTAATTGTACCAGAGGTATTATTTTCTTTCCTTGAACCAGAAAACCTTGAATCATAGTTTTAAGCATTGAATACAAGGAATTCGACCGAATTATGTATAGTACGAGGGGATAGGCTTAGGTAAGCAAAATCAGTCATAAAAACTAGTGTCAGATACCGTTTATGACTTAATTAACCTAGCCTTGACTTGAAATTAGCTTCTCTTGTAGTGAATATAAGCCAAAAACTATCCCGTGTCACGAATGCGAACATCAGTGAGACTGGCAAGCACGTAAACAACATCTGGGTATTGTTTCCTTCTACCAGTATGAGAAAAACAGACTGGTTTCCATAATTTCTTTACTTTTCAGACTGGTACACTCTCTGGATAGTGTCAATTTGCGCAATGTGAATTTAAACATTGGGTAGTACAAATGATATGTAACTACTTGTGTTATATCATTCATCGCTTCCCTCTTTGTGATGACGTGAAGACGTATCGGTCCTTCAGCTTCTTGGCCATCTGCAAGTAAAATCATCATCAGTACATTTGAAGTATACAAATAAATGTATATACAGGAAAACCCGAAATAGCATCCATCTCAATATTGTTGCGCTACTACTTTTGATGGTAGCTTGTTTTTCACAGAGCTCTTGTCAGGATGATCTTTGAATGTGGTGCTGGTGTTGGACTCCAACTACTTATATATATAAACTAAATCTAACTATGGTATAAGAAAATCAAGCATAACAAAGTATGGAATAGGGTGCTGAGAATCAATGCTTTATTTTGCATACATTATTTAAGTCAACATTTGCCAGCTAAATCATCTAAATAAACTAATCATCATAAGGGTGTTCAGCTGTGATACACACAAAACCGTTAAACAAAGCAAATAAGCAGTCGACAACGACACGTAAATATTACACGTGGTCAGCAATGTATACAAAGTCAACCCTTAATTACAATCCTACAGCCAGGAATGAGCTCCGCTAAACAATGCAAGCCTATACGCGTTAAGTGGAATATAGCAGTAAAAAACTAAAGTTAGACAAAAATGTAAGTATTAAGTTATCAAATGACATATAAGTAATGTTCCCACCTGATAAATAAATAAAGTGAGCCCAAATGCAAAATAGATAGATCTATGTAAAAAGCCTTTAATTCAGAGCAACTTTACAGGGGTGTTGGAGTCCCCGAAATGTGTTGCACTCGGTATTTACACTACTGGGAAGTGCACACCGTGTAATTTACACTTTGCGCACACATTGTGAATTCCACAATGCACACAGTGGCGTGCCACAAAATGCCACAAGTGTGGGATGCACGAAAAAGCCAGCAGGTGATTTACTGAGAATTACTAATTCTAGGTCAACGGAACTCGTGAATAATTAAAAAAAAACATACAAGTATTGACAAAATATAATAATCACCTCATATTGGAGTTTTCTACTTCTTATCACAGTTAACTCTCTCTCAAAAAAAACGGTCTTATGTCTAAAATGCCAGCCAATACATTAATATACAATACAATAACTCGTTCTAGAACGCTCGCCGCGTAGCAACTGCCACATAGTGCACACAAAAATGGCTGCTGGTAACTAAGGAAAATTTCATGTTGATGAAAAATATAGACTATGGCAAACAACTAACATAAATAAAGGAATTACTGAACGAGACAATTTCTACATAAAATAGGTTAAACAATAGGTTCCAATTATGTTCTGCATGAATAATAGGCATCGTTGACCACCGCCCAAATCGCGAAAACTGATGACTTAAAGATAGAAATTAAGGAACGAAGTAAATAAAGACACTATCTGGCGTGACACACGTAGTCGAGCCGATGGGCTGTAACTTTAAAACATTCAACGGTACGACTAATGTGGAACTGTCAGAATAATGCTACATACATCTAAAATCGGAATAGAATTAGTGTTTCAAGAGGTAGAAGTAGAAATATCATGTAAGTAAAAATTATAATTGTCTCTTGACACCCAGGCTCAGGGTGTTACAATGTTACGACCACTTTGCTCTAGCGACCATTTTATGTCGGGCCGGTTTCCTATAACTCCCCTACAATTAAACTTGATAATGAAACCACCTTTTTATTACGACCGAAATTTGGATCCCGAAGATGGTCTCATTATCGAGGTTTTACTGTATATATGAACAGATTGACCTGGGAAGTCGTTCTAAAAATCGTGCTGTGTAAAATCTCTAATGCATTTTCACTTTTCATAGCCCTTAATAGGAATACCGCAAATTTGCATAATCGGCCTATGTACCAAATTATCACCAAAAAATTGACATATTCATTTATTTAAAATGCGAACCGTAGCAAGAATAGAGCAAACATATTGTATAGGTTTCATAATCAAGATTGGTTGATTTTTAGAAATGTTCAGTTTCTATATATTTTGGTACAAACTCTGCCGCAGAATATTGAACTTATTCGTGTGTAGCATAGATCAACGCCTACGACATCGATCATATCTTTTTCGGTCTTTCTGCTTTTGTTGAAAACAGCACTAGCGAATCGCCCAAACAGACTCATCCGAAGATTATCACAACGTTTTAATGAATGTGAAATTGAACAATACCATACCTTCATTTTTAACAACTTGTTCCACCGCGGTCCTGCCCGAAGTAGAGTACAAATTCAAACACAAAATCACAACAGTAAAACACTGGTGATAATAAAACTCCATGATGATACCGAATGTTATACAACAGGAATAAAAATCACATAATGAACATATCCTTACATCAGTGGATCACACGTGTGTTGAATTATCAATCCCGATTTAAACCTATTAATTCAGAGCACCGTATGAACCGCGAGTCAATTAAATGTTCGTGATTTGAAATTAGTCAAATATCCGATATAACTCCAACATCAAATAGTGTGCAGTTGGAAGCAGCGTAAAATACTGCTTTATGAATTAGCTTGTTATGTAGACTGCTCCAAAAGTTTCATCTGTTGGCGCTCTCTGCTTTCCTGTCTTGTCGAAAAGAAATACCTTCGGAACCACTCGGACGATTCCGTACCTCCATTTTAACTGCGGATGTATTTGGTAGCTGGATATTGCCGATTTACTGCTAATGAAATGTTCACGCTTAATAACTAAGTTCTTATTGGCGTCTGTCGAGGACTGATTAGAGTTTTCATTGCATAATTGTTCCTCAAGCAGAGTAAACTTTTGCTTTCTACAGTATATTAAAAGTATGCAGCAAACAAGAATAAACTTTAAAAGCATTTGTTTCATGGTAGCCGCCATATTTGTCAGTTTTACATCTGGGGAATTCCAAGTAGTTCCAATGTCGGCCTACCAGGTTTCGCCGAGATGTGCCGAACAAGAGAAAAAACACCTTCTAGCAAATACATCTAACTGACATTCGATTGTAGAATTACTATTCAGCATTAAGACACTCCTATTCAACGCGGGAAAGAACTTATGAGACACACCTGTACCATAATGAACAGCGGCTGTCTGGAATGCTTACAATAACAGACTTCACAATGCGAACTTGTGTTACTTGGGTGAATTCCAGGAAATGTGGCGTCTTTGTTCATGTCATAAGAATAACAGACTGCGCAGAGATTAATTTCGCAACTTGTTCTAGGCTAGCATTTATGTGTTTTTTATTGGGGTGGGTGGGTGATAAACCACATCAAACAATTGTTAATTGGTATAGAATTACAACCATCGATTAAATGCTTGGAAATAATTCGCTTAATGCCTGTGAACCGCATTTACTGTAAAACCTTTTAGCGTCCCTCAGTATAACACACTCTTATTTTCGGATCAGCGTTAAGTATTTCTTTTATATTTAATTTGATGATGCGACCAATACTAATTAATATCAAAATTAAGCTTATTTTATATTGCTCCAAATGTGGTTTCAATATCGAGGTTTAACTGCGTATCAGTTGATGCTTCGTGATTTTGTGGCGACTGTTGCAAACATTCTTTAAATACTGATATAACAGTAATATTGACAGTTACAATAAACTTCGCAGCAAGCAATCTTCTTCACCATGTCTTTAATGTTTCCTGATGACATATGTGTGTGTGCGTGTGTGTGGCAAACAGCTGCTAATGTTTGTTATATTGGGAGGTAATGATGCAATTAAATGGAAACATACTGGGAAGAATGTTTTATTCTACTATAAAGACGAAATACTGTCTGATGCACTATAGCAAGCCAATTCATTTTCTAAACCTGAACTCATTTCATTTCGCAGTTAATGAACAGTTTAGGGACTTCCGTGGTTTGAGTGGTTATGGTCTCTGACTAGTAATAACTACCCCCTCACTGCTGTGAGTTCGAATACCGCCTGGGACCAAACTTTACATATGATGAAGCTGTCCAGCTAGCTTACGGAAGGTCGGTGGTTCTATCCAGGTGTAAGCATTGGGTCCTCTTCAACCGCTAAAGCCTGATAAGTAGTCAACCGACCCTAGGTCTGGCTGTTGGTGCGACGTTGAATTCCAGAGAAAAAAACTAATCAAAAGTTTGTTAAAGTACGATTTGCTTAAAGTATGATTTTTTGGTAAAGATTACATCGTTCTTACATAACCAAATACCTGCCTCTTAACAAGTGAAATCAAAACAAGAAATTGTTTCTTTTCAATGATTTTTACACCTTACATCAGTGCTATTTCGCATGATTTTGTATGCGTGTTTTGGGGTAAAATCAAACATAACAAGATTTAATCTTCAGTGTGCAATAAGAATCTGTTCATCGGATTTTAGTTAAAATGTGCATACCTCTATAAATACAGTAAAACCTCAATATTGACACCACCTTCGGGAAAATTGGTTGTAATAATGAGGTGCCCTCATTATCAAGTTTAATTATTGGGGATTTATGGAAGACCGGTCCGAAAATACGTGGTCGTTATAACAAGGTGGTCGTAATGTTGAGGTGGTCTCTATGTGAAGTTTGAATGTAAATATTAACGGGATATTCCATAAGATGGTTTGCAGCCATTTATTCATGTGTTTGATGCTATTAAACGGGCACAGTTTAATTTTGTTCCGGGTTTGAATACGAATATAATTTGATAAGTAGATTTCATCAGTTTTTGTTTTGGAAGGGTACGACCTGCGGCGAACGAGATTTGAATCGGATAAGTAGTCATATTAATCAAGGGAGCTAACCGATCCATATTGGTTTGATATCCATATTTGATTATTTGTAGTTTGTTTTTTACTTGCACGTGACAAATTGCTGCGCAACAGTAAACAGGGAAGATTATTAGATTTGTTCACTCCCAAGTCGTAAAAACAAGTACACAAAGAAATTAATTTACAGTTACCAATTAGTTCACTGGACACACAACCGAGGATATAAATGTAAGTCAGTCATTTAAGTAATCTTATGTATTTATTTCATATGTCTAACTTGACAGAAGCTAAGAAAAGTTTTCGTTGATGAGTCCATTTCTTGTTGAAATCCTGGAACCATGGAGACGAGACCAAACAAAAGTGACTCTAAGAATGTTATCTGCAGTCTAATTGTCACGTCTGTTCGTCAATCCCTTATTCATGATCTTCCTAAAATATGTCCTATGATCTGAAGTCAGGGAGACCTACGCTAGTTTCATATTTCGGAATTCATATTTGCGTTACAATGAACCACAGAGAAAATTGCACTGGTTCCGTGTTTCGGAGTATATATTTGCGTTACACTGAATTGATAATTGTAATTCTTGCAATTTTGCCCAGTTGTTTCAAATGAATTTTATGTTCTGGAGTTTTTCAACCAAAGTCGTTGATAATTAAACGATCAGTAGACCGAGCGAATCATTTCGATACACCCCAACGAATATTTACCAGACTAGGAAGTATATTATACAGATATTCGATTCGTCGAAATCGTATCAAGGTCCTGTCAATTATTACTTACATCAACACTAGCAAGTGTTATGGATATGGGATTAATCATTTTTTTATTAATTTAGTGGACAAGTAAAAAATAGAAATATTAGTACGGAGATACATTAAATAAAGTTAAGAGTTCGATGTTTTGATGGAAATCTAATTTTATACTTCCGTCAATCTAGACATAACAAAGTTCAATACATAAACTATTTAAACTCAAAGATTTTTTTCATTCAATATATGAAGGAAAAACATGTCCTGTCTGTTTTTGAAATAGCGTTATGTGGGCATTTGAATCCTTGATGTTAGTTTTTTGTAAGGTTATTAGGGCCATAAAACATTTTGAAATGCATATATTTGGTACTTACCTATAAAAGTGAAAGTATCACCTCCCTGAAATGACCTAATTAACCTCCGCCTCCCCGATAATGGATTATCATGCATGAAAATGACTTGTTTACTAGTGAATAGATTAGAGAGAAATACAATAAAGCCTCAATAGTAAGATCACCTTCGGGACCCATTATTAAGCTGAATTATAGGGAAGTTAATAGAAGCCGGTCCGAAAATTTGTGGTCGTTATAACAACATGGTCGTAATATTGAGCTGGTCGCTACATAAGGTCTTACTGTAGTCGGAAATTTGATATCTAGTGTAGGGGATAAGCGACACGCAGATACCAGGTCGTAATGTCTTTATGCAGCATTTCTTCAAGTGTTGTAGAAAAATTCGGTTCTGTCACTAATTTCATCCATTATAATTCCTTTTCAGTTCGTATCGTATCTCTTACAGTTCCTCATTTGTTGTTACATGTTTATGCTTGCTGTCCCGTATGAGTCTCTAAGTTCATAAACTTGTACTTTTCAACAGTGACACTGGCTTGTCAGCCCAATCAGTATTTTTTCCATTTTCTGCCTCGTTTTTTGTTGCTCTCGCTTCGTTTTTATACTTTTATTGTTTACCTCTCCTCCTTCTTGTTGCATATCCTTTTGTCTATGTAGGGTCAATGTTTTGTGAAGGGATATCTGAAACATTGCCTTTTAAAAACTGAATAGTACTACATCGTGTATTTGTTATATTTACGTTCATTGCGATACTGTTAACTGTACGGGAAACTGTATCACTGAGTTAATCGTGTCTGTGGTACTGTTTACTGCCCGTGAAAATGTGAATCAGTGAAGCCACGTCTTTGGGAGAAAATCAGATATAACTATATAACAATGTGTACGTGTGTCCTCGTGTCAAACATAAGTAAACATTGTTCTGGGAATGAAGTGTTTGCATACGATACGAGTAATACCTTCGTGATACTACAGACAGATAAATTAAACATTAAGCGCATGATTTTACAAAAAAAAAAACGGTTACACCATACATTCATATTCATAGTTATCAAACATAAAAATACAATTTAAATTGATTGTGGAACAACATGTTGAATAGGTATACAGTTCCGTTCCAGCCAGGCTTTGTAAATAGTTTTATGTTTTAATTAGGGTAATAAATTGAGTACAGCATTCAAGTGTTATAATGACATATTATGTTGATATGACAAGGTCATTTTGAGAAAATGGTAAATAAACATTAACAAATGTGATGCGTATGACAGATTTATGTTACAACAATATTTTGGAAAAGAAATGTTATCATCTTCTCTTTTAGAACATTTATGCACATAAGATGATAAATTCAAAAGAGTGCTTTCTGTTTTCTGATGACATGAACATTATAAAGTTTGGTATAACACGACGCTGCAAGATAACTGAACGTAGTGCTAATAGAACGTACTAAATGATAAAAATATTATTCTCATTCATATAACGATTATATAATTATTTATGTGTGTATCAATAGTTTATCCATGCATTTAGTCGGAAACTACTGATTAATATTGTAACGACACGATATAGAAACTAAATAACTAATACCATTGATGATTATCTTCGGCTTTGAAACAATACCAATTTGGAGAATGCATTGTTCTAAGACACGGGCATTTATACGATTTAATTTGGCTTCAAAACTTGTCTGAATTCAAGTAGTATAATTGTACAATTTTGCCCCTCCCACATGCCCATGTACTTGACACATAAAATTTATCAATATACCTTGCCTCTTGGAAATCTCAGCTTGACTCTTGAGAATTTCGGTTTTACTCTTGGAATTTTGGCCTCAAGGGTCATTGACTCTAGACTTTCAAAGTCTAGTGAACGCCCTGGTTCTTTTTTTTAACCAATGGAATGATTCTTGATAAACAATTCATATAACCCTATAAGTATTCTAAAAGCTGTTCGTTCACAAATGATTCACGATACGTCTATTGAGGGACTGTATTGAGAAATGGATTGTTCTATAACAACGATATAGAACGTATGTTTTTTACAATAATGTAACTGTGACATTAAATAAAATCAAATATTTGTTGACCGTATCAATAATATAAAATTATATTGATTTAAACTTGTTTAAAATTGTTCGACTAAATGATTACATTATTGATCCTACTGCATTATACCAATTACACGTACTATACAGTGCAACCTCTCTAAAGCAACACACTTTGGAAGAAGCAAAAAGTATGTCGTTGTTGAGAGGTTGTTGCTCTAGAGAGGCTAGATCAACAAAATGCTACATTTATTGGTACTCAAGTAGTTAATTGTATGATGGTGACAAGTGAGGGTGGCATGGACACACTAAAGTTACAGTGAAGCCTCAATATACTGTATCATAACAAAACCCTTGTTACCTGAAAAGGTGGTTCTTATCGAGAATGTCTAGTTGTCATGTTGAAATATAGAGGAGATAATTATTAAAAACCGGTCCAAAAGAAAATGGTCTTTGTAATGAGGTGGTGGTATTGTTGAGTGATCGCTCAGTAAGGTTTCACAGTAGTCACCGATAAGACAGAAAATAAACTATGATAAATAATAAAGTGGTAATACATCATTTACAGATTTCATATCGTTGCCATGGGAGCAGGAACAACCGCCGCATTAGTTTGTCTCATCTGTTGTTTTATGTTTGCTCCATTTGTGTTGCAAACCGTAGGTTTATTCACCCCAAAGTGGGGTTCAAACTCAACTTGCGACTCCATTGGTCTTGTATACAGCTGTTGCTCAGGTGATGACGGCGATACCTGTAAGAACACAGATGGAGGAGACGGTATATTTACATACAGGTTTTAAAACATCAGAACATTTGGTTTTAAACGATTATTTAACAATATATCAGCCACAGCATGTTAATTTATTTCAATAGCAAAATTAGTTTATTTAACACATAGTTTTAAAGTTTAGTAACATATTATACTTAATGCAATACAAATATTGCAATCTATTTCAAGCTCATGGATATCAGTATAAACAGTGATAAGTTACATTTATTACAATGCTGCGTTCTTTTCAGTACAAACAATGCTGTGCACCATCGAGTACAAGCAATGCTGATCTCATTGAGATCAGTACAAACAATGATGAGTTTCATGTAGTAAACAGTATTCAGTGTAAACAATACCGAGTTATATTCGGTTCAACAATGCTGAGTTAAATTCAGTACAAACGATGCTGTGCTATATTCAGTACAAACGATGCTGTGCTATATTTAGTACAAACAATGCTGAGTTACATTCAGTACAAACAATGCTGGGTTACACACAGTACAAACAATAATGTTAAAGCGCATAATTCATGCAACACACCTCGTGAAGCGTTTGTACCGACTAGGTTACAAGGCCGACGCATTGCTATCTTTTCATATTTTAATTGTTTCAGAACTGGACGTACGCGCTTTAGGCCTTCAGGCCACATCATTTTCTATTATGTTCATGACAGTAGCTTGTCTCTGCTGTGGTATATGTTGTTCTAATGATGATGGTGATGATAATGTAGGGATTTGTGCTGCCTTAGGTGGATGCTGTTTTATGCTGTTCCCCGTTGCAGGTATATTTTCACTGTCAGTTTCAGTAAATGCCAATTCAGTTATATCTGCTATTTGAAAACTGAATGATACCAGAGTTTTAAATCATATGCAAGAAAGCAAAATATGAAAAAATTGAGAATCCTTTGAGGGAAATGGTTTAACTCGGAAATTTGAAAACAAGAGAGCATTGCCCATATGAATAGATGTTAAATGTAGATACAAATTCATCAAATATTTTATTCGCTCTGAATCAATAAGTGTTCTGTCGATCAAGCTCACAGCAGATATATATGTATATATATTTACATATATTTACAGGTTTATTCAGCGTTATTGGCTGCATCATTGTGGCCACGAAGTTTTCCACCTCAGATCTTGGCTACTCCTTTGTACTGTGTCTTACATCAGGATGTTTTATACTTCTGGTTACATTTATCGGATGTCGGTGTCTATACAAAGCCTCGAAGGATGACGATGTCATCTCTTCATCACCCAACAGCGGCAACACGATATCCCACACGCAACAATCAGGAGCCTTGTACCCATACAATGAAGAACGTTCTGTACAGCCCTCTGGCGCAAGATATATGGAACACGCAACAATGGAGCAAGCTGTCGCAGTCCATGACCACGAGAGCGGGAGTATCATGGTTTTCATGCGCAGAATGAACATCACGAGAATTGTTCAGCACTTGAGTCATAATGACTAATGTGTATAAGAGTCAAAATGTGAATATGTGTAACCGTCATTCACATTTTTTTGTAATTATCTTTATATAATTTCACTTTAATACTGGAAAGACGATTTTATTGCGATAAACACTGTACTCCTTTATCGACTACTCTTTATCAACGAGAATCATTTATGAGACGGCGCTGTAGGGGGCTCCGTAAGATACAAATTAGTATCAACCGATACATAGTTTCGCTAGCATAATATTGACCTAAGAGGTTAAATTGACAAAGTTTGCTGGCTTTTATCCATTTCAGCGTGATTTACGTTTTTAGTGCATTTTACCGCCATAGACAGAACTATAGCAAATTTAAATTACCAGTTTATTGATACTGTTGGATTTGGTAAACACATATCATTATTTTGATAATGCATTGATATAATCAATAAACCAATTCATTTTAACGTAACCTTTAATTTAAAAAGCTGTACACCTTTGGTGATATAGTGAAAACTATACCAAACAAATTGTAGTGTAGAAAATGCAGTAAATTCTTACGGACATCGGACGAATATAATTTCCGTATTACCATTTGAAGTCGTATTTTATAACAAATATATCGCTACTACTAATTTAACTAATGTTAGAGTTTTTGAACTCGATTTTCCAATCGGCAATTTTCCCCGTAGAGAGCCTCTCTTTTAGTATGATATCTGATATGTTGTGTATGGCGTTGGTATGATATGATGCGTGTACTATTTTGACAATAATTCGTAATTAAAACTCTTATAAGGCATACAAAATGGGATTGGTTTCAATAATTGAACCGTAAACGATTAACTACTTTGATTGACTATCAGAATGGAATAGCTTGCATTAATTAATCGAATAATCGTTGATTACAAGTGAAGTGATTTGATACTTTTATTGTTAATTTCTCGCTTAGAAAAAAAAACTCAGTTGGTGTTATTTTTAATAAAGATTTTCGCCTTATTTGAAAATGAATTTCAAAGCGGTTTTCGGTACTTTGTAGCGGAAATGCTTATCTAGGGGAACCTGTCTCAGAAGTTTGATATTTGTTTTCGTTTTTAATCTATGGCTTATGACGTAAATGTCAGCGGGGTTCATACTATTGAATTTCTTTTAAGTCATCTTTTATCAGGTCATTATCGTCATTCTATATAATATTATTATAGTATATAGTACAATTATTAAAACCGACCAAGGATAATATTTATTTCAAATCAAAATGACCTGGACTGGTATAATGGGCTTATTAATGTATACAATTATGGTTAACTTTTTAGAACTATGAATTGGTGAAACTTGATATCACCAAACAGCCACCTGTGCCACATAAATATTATGTTTTGTCTTAGTGACGCCTATGTATTATTAAAGTTAACTTCGTGTTTATTTGAATATAATGGACTTAAAGGTTGTACTTTGTGTGCCTTACTTTAAACTTCGGGATTTGGAATACATTTGTATGTAGAAGGCGTAAATAAATATTATTAAAGAAATATATCTTCATGAATCTTCACTTGCGTTAAAAAAATCAGCAGGTTAAGAATAAGTTGATGTTCTGAGAGTGTGACTTGTGTCGATAAATGAAGATAGATGAAGCAAGGGAAGGTATAGCAAAATAGCACACGCTGCAAATCACATTCTCAATACAAATTTTCTCCCTTTATACACAACTTAAGTCATATTGATATACAAGTATATACATATTTATTTCTGAATCATTATGCACTGATGCCAACGAAACAATATATTACTACTGTCCAAAACCATGTTAACATTTACCTTGTTAAAAATGCGCATCAAACCGCACCTGCGCTTGCGGTGTAAAGAAGTATTTACGTTGTTATCGAACAGATCTTGTTTGTATCAATCAAGGACTCGTCATTGCCAAATATTTTAATATTGATCAGATCAATTAAACATTCATACGAGCTGGTGTACAGAGTTATAAACCTCACACAGGAATAAGCCCGATTAAATTTTCTATCAGTATTTGTTTTGTAAAGGGACAAAACCTAAATATTGGTTTTGCCATATTAATCAAGAGAGCTAACCCATCCATATTGCACTAAATTTCAGGATGTTGATTTTTTATCGCTTTGATTATGGGTAGTTTGTTTTTTTACTTGCGCGTGACAAATAGCTACGCAACAGTAACAGGGAGACCTGCGCTAGTTTCATATTTCAGAATTCATATTTGCGTTACAATGAACCACATAGAAAATTGCTCTGGTTCCGTGTTTCGGAGTATACATTTGAGTTACACTGAATTGATAATTGTAATTCTTGCAATTTTGCCAATTGTTTCCAGTGTTTTTCAACTAAAGTCATTGATAATTTGACGATCAGAGGACGAAACAACATGAATACTCTGCTTATTGTATGAATCGTTTTGATACACCAATACGAATATGAGGGGCAGTCAGAAAATATCTGGACTTTTCATGCTTTTTTCTTTCTACGTGCAGCTATATACAAACATCATACACTGGTTAAAACTACATTCTTTCGCCAATAACATGGTCAGTTTATTTTCAATGACAATTGTGTGTATATAGTTTTTTTGTACATTGATGTATGATATTGTAACACCCTGGGTTTTAGTCTTATGTATGTCTGCAGACATTTACATATAGTTGTTACATTTATATGTTTATCGTAAAGTCTTAGTAACACGTCTCATTGGTAGCTAACAATATTTATGGTAGAGACACGCTACTGGGCAGATGCTACCACTACCGAGTATAAAAGCTGATTTTTTTATTCTGAGTTAGGTTAGATTTTGATTTTACCTGGTAAACATCCTTACGCTATTTTTTGTCAAGAAATTCTAAAAATATACTTAAGTTAAATCGACCGATACGTCATACTGTAGTATTTATAGAAACGCATTATTAAATGCATTACAGGTCCGTAGCCAGTAGCGTAATTTTAAACTTGAATTTTTAGGGAGATATTCTAAAGCTGCAAACTTTGAATACCTTCGATTTACATGTATTTTAACCATTATTTGTTAAGTGTTCTGAACTCTGGTAACTTTGCCATTCATTTAACAAATGGGGGTATTTCCTGTTTACAAGCAAGAAACTTATTTGTTTACGTTGAAATATTAAATTATTAGTTTATTTAAACCTATCTGACCAGAAAGAGATATATTTACTTATTAGCCTAAGTATTATTGCTCACAGGTATATTTTTGTGCTCAGTTTATTCTGTGAGTAATGCAAAAGAACATTTGTGTCGTTTTAGTCGTGAAGAAGTTATGTTCTTGAACTGTATGATAATTGGAGATTAAACGTGGGTTCATTATACCGAACTTGAGACAAGGGCACAGTCAAAGCTATGGAAACGAGCTGGTTTACCACCTCTTAAAAAGTTTATTAACAGCTCTTTCAAAGGGTAATTGTTGTCTTACCCTCCCTATAGCCCAGAGACCTCACCCCTGTGACTTTTATTTGTTTCCAGAACTGGAAAAATACATGCGAGACGGAAATACGTTTTAGAAAATTTAAAAAGAATTTTAAAAACTGTTATGTTTAAAATTGTTTTCGAGAACGAGCCAAACGTCCAGATATTTTCTGACCACACCTTGTATTTTTTCGGACTCGTTACAAGTAAGTTTATAGAACAACTCAGACTTTAAACGTTCAACGTTCAATTTGTCGAAATCATCAACAGGTCTAGTCTACTATTACTTACATCAACACTGGTAAGCAATGTTACGGATGTGTAATTTATTATATTTTGTAAGTTTTGTGGACACATAAAAGAATAGGAATGTAAGTAAAAATCGTACGCTTAGTAAAATTGAGCGTTCGGTGTTTTTGATAAGAAAGTTTCATGGTTCATATTTCTGTCATTCTAGACTGAACAAAGTCAAATATTTAAAATTAATGTTTTCTTCGTTTAATGTACTTCTCATTTGTTTTTTTTTTGCTATATAGTTATGTGGGACATTTGAATCCTTGATTTTAGCTTTTATTTGGATGTAACAGTTAAAAAACACTTTGTAATAATATGTTTTGGGTACTTTAAAGGTAGAAAGAACACAATGAATCACCGAGTGAATTACCGTGTCTGGGAAAAAGTAAGATATTAACACCATGGTGTACGTGTGTCCTCATGACAAACATGATACACTGTACATATGTACATAATGTACTGGGAATGAAATACTTCTATACGATATGAGCACTATCTATAGATAGAATACGATATTTAGATTATATTCAGAACCTTAGACTTTAATCTCGTTATTAAACAAAAACAGCAAAAAAAAGTTACAACATACACATTTCAGTTATCAAACATAAATAAGTACAATTTGAATTGATTGTAGAACATCATGTTAAAGATATGTGGTTCTGTTCCAACAAGGCTTTGTAAATAGTTTAAGTATTTCAACTAGGGTAACAAATTGGATATATCATTCAAGTGTTGTGGTGAAAATTCTATGGTCAAGGTAAATTGTATTATCATAAACTAGAGTATATAAATTGACCTGACAAGGTCATTTTGAGAAAATGATAAATAAACATCGTACTTTCTGTGCATTCTTGGCCATGAAAAAATGGACAATATGTATCAATGTGGACACGATGCATAAGCTAAATAATTTATATCATTAATAATTATCTTCGTCTTTGAAACTATATTCATTTTGACAAGGTCGAAGGCATTGTTCTATTTAAACAATTGAACGATTCTTGATAGTCCATTCATATACCACGCTAAGTATTCTAAAAGCTGTCCATTTGCAAATGGTTCACGATACAACTACAGTCAAACCTCACTAAGCGATCACCTCAACAATACAACCACTTTATTACAACGACCACTTCATTACAACGAGCACTTACTTTTGGACCGTTTTTTATTATTTCCTCTTTATTTTGACTTGATGATAAGACTTCCTCGATATTAGGGCCATATTTTCAAAGGTGGTGCCTTAATATCGAAGTTAATCGGTAATCACTGATGAAAAAGGAAATAACCTTAAATAATAATAAAGTATTAATACATCCTTTACAGATTTCATATTCGTTGCCATGGGAGCTGAAACAACCTCTACATTGATTTGTCTTATCTGTTGCCTTATGTTTGCTCCATTTGTGTTGCAAACAGTGGGTTTATTCACCCCAAATTGGGTTTCAAACTCAACATGTGGTTCCATTGGACTTGTATACAGTTGTTGCTCTGGTGATGACGGCTATACCTGTCGGAACACAGATGGGGGAGACGGTATATTTATATGCAGTTTTAAAGCATTAGAATATTTGGTTTTATTGTTAATTTTACTATGCACGATATGATAATGTACGCGTATTTCAATAACAAAACTGTTGATCATTTATAATGACAGCTTATTCTTTTTGAAATGCTAGTATTGCAATCTACTTCTAGCAATGCTGTGAGTTGTTAAACGTGCAGTAATTTAGGCTCAATAATTGTTTTTAAGGGACACCTTGATGTAAAATTTACAAATTTGAATATCTGTGCTCTAACAAGGCCAATGATAAATAAGGTAAATTTGCAACCTAACTCCACTACAATTATTTCATTTCCAACATACAGTGCGAATTCTAGTAACTGTATAAAACAATATCAACATGTACTTACAAAAAACAACATAACGAGGGTTTAACATGTCACGAAGTCTGATTAAGCTCACTTGTGTAAATCTTGTTTCTAACATCCTGAGCTTCATTCAGTACAGACAATACTAAGCCACATTCAATACTAATAATGCTGATATACATTCTGCACAAATATTAACGTTAAAGCGCACGATTCACGTTAATACCATACCTTGTGAAGCGCAAGTGTTGACTAGGTTACAAGGACGACATAATCTTTTTACATCTTACTTATTTCAGAACTGGACGTACGCGCTTTAGGCCTTCAGGCCACATCATTTTCTATTATGTTCATGACAATGGTGTGTATTTGTTGTGGTATATGTTGTTCTAATGCTGATGACGACGATAATGTAGGGATTTGTGCTGCCTTAGGTGGATGCTGTTTTATGCTGTTCCCCGTTGCAGGTATATTGTCACTGTCAGTTTCAGTAAATGCCAATTCAGTTATATCTGTTATGAAAACTATGAATGACAATACAGATATATATATATATATATGTATGTGTAATATATATATTTACAGGATTATTCAGCGTCATTGGCTGCATCCTTGTGGCCATGAGGTTTTCCAGCTCAGATCTTGGCTACTCCTTTGTACTGTGTCTTACATCAGGATGTTTTATACTTCTGGTTACCTTTATCGGATGTTGGTGTCAAAACAAAGCCTCGAAGGGTGATGATATGACATCATCACCAATCAGAGGCAACACAACTTCGCATATGCCGTACCAATACAATGAAGGACGTTCTGCGCGGCCCTTGGGTGGTGGATATGTGAGCGAACACGCAACAGTACAAGCTGTCACAGTTCATGACCACGAGAGCGGGAGTATCACGGTTTTCATGAGTAGAATGAACATCGCGAGAATTGTTCGGCACCTCAAACATGATAATTAATTAATATAACATATCAAAATGTGAATATATGTGTTCGCCATTCATATGATTGTTGTAATTATCTTTTTTCAACTTTGCGCTATTACTATAGGAAAGACAGCGATTTTTGCCTAAAATAGGCCTCCTAACCACCTATGTTATAAAATTACGGACAGACGGACAGTCTGATTTTCAATATCTTGGTATGGATTTGTTGCTTTTGTTAATGTCTACAACATTTCTTCGTTTATCAGAGTGATAAAATAACATAGTGAAGAATCGACGAAATACAATACGTACATGAAAGTCGTCAAGTTTTTAACTTAAATCTAAACTTTGGCTATTTTTGTTGGTAACTTAGTGAGATGAAATACGTACAAGCTGTTTGACTGTTTTAACCCGTAAATAAATACTGTTAAAAATAAACGTAGAATTTGTTCAGTCACTTTTATCAGACATCAAGATTGCTGATCATACGATAACAACATAATAGCAGAGTCAACAATCAACAATCTAGGAAATGGTAACCACACAGATAAGGCCCCCGGTCGTGGCAGGTCATACCCTTCTATGAAAAATTGACAAAAATGTCGATTTTCCTCCACATGTTGAGAAGTTGGCGGCTTCTTGTGGAAGGGTAAGTTTGTACTGGTTAGAATGTGGCTCAGGAAAACTGGTTAGATAAACCGGCCGCCGTACATAACTGAAATATTGTTAAAAACTGCGTTAAACCCATTGAAGAAAACAGAAAAGGCCTTAAAATTCAATTCTGGTCTTAATGAATAATTAGGAATATTAGTTTTTCCTGATACGATCACATTTATTTAATGCCATAACTTTCGTCTAATGACATGAATATCTTAAAATCCATTACGTTAATTTGCGTCTTAGAATAAAATCCATGAAGTCTGGAAACATGTTTACAGGAGTTATTTTGTATAGGCCGACATTACATAATCATTAACCATTCTGTGTTGCGCTTTTATCATAATATATACACGCTATATTTTGTATGTATGTATGTATGCATGTATGTATGTATGTATGTATGTATGCATTAGAATACTACGCGCAAATGTGCTCGTATTTCGCATGATCTACTCTGGAAGAGGTACGGTAAAATAAGTTGGTATGCACGAATGTAATTATACGTTCACTCGAACAGTTTGTTTTACTACAACCTTAATGCATTACCTGTGTAAGAGTATGAAACATTTTATGTCCGTCTCTGTACCTTCGTTTGTCGATTGAATATGACAGATGAAAATCTGTCCTTAGTTCTTCATAAAGCGAATGATCTACGACTGGTGAGTTGTTCTCTTATTCGTTTAATCATCATGTGTTGGATTGAATACTCTGCATTAATGACGATACTTTGTTCTTACTAAGAATATGTAAATGATATAAGAATTCTTCGCTACATTGAACTGGATTATGGTGATCTTAATTTGCTATTAATTAATATGCTTACATGTCGTCGGCTTATTTCAACAAAACTCGATTTATGGCAATATTGAGATTTTGGTATTATTTGTTTTCGTCTCGATGAGCTCTTTACAATTATCATATTTATCTGCTTGTAAATATATTTTAAATAGTGTATATTAACGTAACTCACTTAAAGCTATTGCAGCTCAAAACTTCAAATGCGATTTTCTCAAAATGGGAAAAAGTGATATACGGGTTTTGTAGAAATAACCCGATGATGAGTTATTAGAGACGCGTTCATTGTTGACTGTAATTTGAATTACGCTTAGTATCGTTTCAAAACTGATCCGAAATTATCGGTTGTAGGAAAGCACGGAGATACGAGATCCAGGAAGGGGACGTAAGTACTAGTAGCTAATAATCTATCTTCATAGGTCTACAGTCGTTATTAATATTTGCTAACGATATGCCTGTTTTAAAAGTAAACTTCCCGAAATACTGAGTGGTCACAACGTAAGAAATTGAATCAATGGATGGATGGATGGATGGGTGGATGGATGGATGGATGGATGGATGGATGGATGGATGGATGGATGGATGGATGGATGGATGGATGGGTGGATGGATGGATGGATGGATGGATGGATGGGTGGGTGGGTGGATGGATGGATGGATGGATGGATGGATGGATGGATGGATGGATGGATGGATGGATGGATGGATGGATGGATGGATGGATGGATGGGTGGGTGGATGGATGGATGGATGGATGGATGGATGGATGGATGGATGGATGGATGGATGGATGGATGGATGGATGGATGGATGGATGGATGGATGGGTGGGTTTTGGGTTTTGGATGGATGGATGGATGGATGGATGGGTGGGTGGGTGGGTTTTGGGTTTTGGATGGATGGATGGATGGATGGATGGATGGATGGATGGATGGATGGATGGATGGATGGATGGGTGGGTGGGGTGGGTGGATGGATGGATGGATGGATGGATGGATGGATGGATGGATGGATGGATGGATGGATGGATGGATGGATGGATGGATGGGACGAACGAACGAACGAATGAAGAACGAACGAGCGGATGGGCGGGCGGACCGACGGACGAACGAATGATTGAATGATAAAATTTATCAATGAACAACCTTATTAGACGCGTGGACCAGGATGGAATGCATATAATTTTTTTGTACATAAATAATATTGTTGTTCTTATTAACTTCTTAAAAATAACAACTAGTGTTATTTTCAAGAGCATGACTGTAATTATTGTCGTACTATGCAAGAGATTCAAATTTATGACCTTACTTCCAGTATTTTTCACTGAGATTCACAGTCTACTTTGACATATAACTTTTGTAAATACAGTACAACTTCTCCAAAGCAACACCCCTTGGGAGGAGCAAAATTATGCTGTTGTTGAGCGGTTGTTGCTCTAGAGATGTTAAATTAATAGTTAAATCGTACAGTGGGGAAATCATGCTGTTGTTGAAGGAAGGTTGTTGCTCTGTGGAGAGGTTGCACTGTATGTAAATATCAAAACAAAATGGATTTTATGAATTTTTGATGAGGAATTATTGTATTTTGTTGACAGAAGTACAAGTTCGCATGAGCCATGTGGGAATATGTGGGACCGATATACATTTATGGAAACATGGCTCTCTAAGTCCGCAATATCCTGTGACCGAACCATTTATTCTCGGACACGAGACCTCAGGAGTAATCAACAAACTTGGTGAAGGCGTCACAAATGTCTGTGTTGGTAATGCATACTTTGAGATTCGAAAAAAATGGGAGGATGTTTTGGAAGAATTGCAATTATATAATTGAAATACTGTTGAAAACAAATATTCTTTGCGGACACTCTTTTGTGTCATGAAAATCCCTCAAGTAACAAAAAATGGTGAAAGTTTTACATAAAAAATCCCTTAATTCCACTCCATCTTCTTTTTGACATCCTCTGAATACTTGTGAACAAATGTTTTTCCTAGTCTAAATCTAATAAACTGACATAGAACTTCACTAATTTCCAAGTACTTCTCGAGCAAAGTGCGTTGTTTAAGCTCCAAGTTAAACTGTTAGAAACGTGGTTATTAGTACATTTATACTGTACAAATTAATGATCTTGAAAACGAAAGTAAAACTGTGATAAATATATCAAGTAACATACGGAATCTATTTTGTCCACATTAAATTTCGCTAGTACCTCACGATAATTATCATTTTACAAGCAATAATTATCGCCGGATAAGTTAGGGTTAGGGCAGGTATCTGTGTTTCTGATTTCGCCCATCAAGCGATAATTATCGCCTTTAAAACGATATGATTTCATATGAACAAGATAAAAAAATCATATGTTTCCACCTTTCAGGAGATCGTGTTACCATGGAGCCAATTTATTCTTGTAAAATATGTGAAAAATGCAAGAGTGGACGCTACAATATTTGTTCTCAAAGGGGAATAAGCGGCTTGCCTGTAATTGACGGTGGCCTTACACGATATCACATTCATGATGCTGATCTGTGCTACAGGTATGTAACCTAGTGGTGAATTCTTTTATCTAATAATTTATGTTTTTCACTTTAGCATTGTTAATCGATATTCGGAAAGTAATTAGACTACAGACTGTGATTCATTTGTCTGGTATGATGATCGGATATCTTTTAAATATTTTGCTTGTGATGTTTTCTGACAGTCATGTGTTTATATATTTTTTCTTCGGATTTTAACGTCGCACCAACAGCCAATGTTATTTGGTGACATTTCCAACGTTGACGGTGAAAGAGGACCCTATGCGCACCCATAGCTGGAAACACCGACCTTCCGTAAGCTAGCTGGACAGCTTCCTCATTTGTGATATTTTGGTCCCCACATGGGATTCGAATTCACAGCGGTTAAGGCTTAGTGATAACTAATCAGAGATCAGAACCACTCGACCACGAGGGCGTCTACAAGTGAATTTCAAATTAACTTTCCGAGAAATTATAATTGATTTTGTACATTTTAGACTGCCAGAAAATATGTCATTGGCAGAAGGAGCTCTTATGGAGCCAATGTGTGTTGCAATATATGCTGCCAAACGTGCTGGTGTAACCCTCGGCAGTAGAGTTCTTATAAGTGGAGCAGGTAAAGAACCTTATACGGAATAACCTCTGAATTCCGGATCCCTTCCGGACTGGGCCAAAAGTCCAGTTTCCTGAGAACTCCGGTTTCAGAGAACTATTGATTATAGAAGAGAAAAACGAGGGACCCGTGAAATGACGTCCGATTTTCAGAGAATTCCGGGTTCCGGGAGTCTGGATTTCAGGGGTCAAACTGTACAATATTTTACAAAGAATATGTGTAAAACCTGTCCAACCCGTTCAGATATATTTTTGTTCTCAATGAAATTCCTGAATGTAATATCTTAATTTTCAGGAACAGTTGGTTTGTTAGCGCTGATTGTATCAAAATTATTCGGTGCCGGGCAAGTATGTATAACCGGTGAGTAAATTTCTACAATTTTTTCACTTGGGTTTAACGTCGCACCAACAGCCCGGGTCATTTTGGCAACTTTCCCAGAAGGTAAGACCCTCGGTGTTCACCTGGGTAGAACTACCGACCTTCAATAAGCTAGCTAAACAGCTTCCTCACATGTGGTATTTTGGTCCCTGTGTGGGATTCTAATTCACAACGGTTGGGGAGCTGCTGGTGATGATCAGAACCACTCGACCACAGGGGGCCCCTACAGTCAATGAAGTGGTTATACTTTGATTTTTTATTCAATTGAATAAGCATACTTAAGTCATAACTTGATGGACACTATTTATTAACTCAACTACTGGAATATAATTTTACTTATTAGTTGGAAATGTGATATCGCTGTACCTTGATTGGCCACTAGGCCTTAAAAAGGTTTGTTCCCGGTTACATGCCCCAAATAATTTGGGGCGGTAGGTAGGGATTTAAAAAAATATTTACAAATATTGACAATACTATATGGAAAGTTGTGCGCCGTAATATTAATGAGGTTTGAAAATTACAATATAGCACTACGATTTGGACGCCGTAAAAACTTATGAGTTGGCAGGTAAACTATTGAGTCGGTCGGGTAACCGGAAATAAACCTTTTTTTAGGTCTTAAGTAAATAAATCTGTTCAAAGAAATGAAACTGAAATAGAGACAGATTATATTACATGTCTGTGATAGACAAATAAATGAATATGCATGACAAGTTATTATTTGTTCTCTAATTAACGTAGATTTGAATAATAGTCGTCTCCAAGTAGCAAAAGAGCTTGGTGCAGATGTTACAATTGAAGTTAAGACTGAAGATCCACGGGAGCTTGCATCTGTTATTGAAGAAGCCATGGGTGGAAAACCAAACATTTCGGTAGAATGTTCAGCAGCATCTCTTTGTGTTCAATCAGCAATCTATGTAAGTATATTTAACATAGATTTTAAAAATACCAAATTTATGCCACAATCAATAGCAATACATAAAATATTTCCAATAACTGATAACTTGAAACACTTCTCTTTGCAACCATGTGCAACATAAATTACTGCATGCATATCATCTGAAAGTTATTGTTATTCAAAAATTAGCATTATCAATTAAATTTGAATTGTCCCTTTGAAGGATTATTTAGGTGAAAATGGGTAATATGGAAGTTATAATATATCCCCTAGGCCACAGATTCCGGTGGATGCGTAATGATTGTTGGCCTCGGATCAGATGATGTATCCGTACCATTGGTTGATGCAACTCTCCGAGAAGTAGACATCAGAGGAGTGCTTGGATATGCTCACTGTTTCCCTGTTGCTCTGGCAATGATGCAAACAGGTATTGATTATATTTTACCATTCTGAAAGCTGCGCACTGGGTTTAATGTCACGCCAGCAGCCATGGTCACTTGGCGACTCTACCAGCTTTAACATCGGAGGTAGATCACAGACCTGGGTAGAACTACCGATCTTCCGTAAGCTAGCTGAACAGCTTCCTCAAATGTGAAATTTGTTTAGTCCGGGGACCGGGGCGGGATTCAAACTCACAGTGATGATGGGACCCAGTGATACGTTGTCAGAGACCATAATCACTCGGTCACAGAGGCCACAAAAGGTACATGTATACATTTTGAGATGATATTTGCAAACGTGCGATTAATGTTCATTCATTCATTCATTCATTCATTCATTCATTCATTCTTTCATTCATTCATTCATTCATTCATTTCATTTCATTTCATTCATTTTTTATTTACAGGGAAGATAAATGTGCAACCAATTATCACCAATGTATTCAAACTAGAACAGAGTCTGGAAGCATTTGAAATGGTTGACAAGGGTGAAGGTATTAAAGTCATGATTGACTGCTCTAATACTGCCTGACGCCATGTATTAATCCAATTTTCATGTTCTATGCCTTTATTGATACTATTTAATACGACTCAAATAAAATTCTATGTTTCCTTCAATCCCATCCTACCGTGTAGTAGACTGCTGACCCTAAAGACCTATACGATTTGTTTATATTAATAAGATGATTTTGAAAATAAAAAATGAAAATATGGATAATACAGATAAATAGCCGAGTATACAGTGATCACCGGGGTAGGCCACGAAAAGATGGTTTTCTTATTCCACTTAATTGACATTAATCAAGTACACACAAAGGACGTTTAGATTTAATTGTTTGTTAGCGTCAAAGATCCTATGTAACAAAATGTACATTCTCTCATTTTATTGTCTTCTGTCTGAGTTATTCGTATCAAATGTTTATTATTAGTACTACAATGCATTTTTGTATATACAGAGAACCTCTCCAAAGCAACACCTTTTGGGAGAAGCAAAAATCATGTTGTTGTTGAGAGGGTTGTTGCTCTAAAGAGGTTAAATTAATATTTAAATTGTAGAGTGGGGAACAAATCATGCTGTTGTTGAATGGAGGTTGTTGCTCAAGAGACGGCCGCTCTGGAGAGGTTACACTGCACATGTAAATTGTGTATTTTTGTTATCAATTCCTGTATTATGTATTTCATGTTTTGCTCTAAATAAAAAATAAATCTTGTCTTAATTATATTTCGTTTTATGTCATGTTTTGTGGAATGAAATAAGATTCATGCAAATATTCATGGCCGATTTAAATTTTTCCTAATTCGATGTGATAAATGTTGTAGGATATTGGAATCGTTTTATATTAGCAAAAATCCTGTGTAAGTTGCATGTTTTGCATAATTGTAATTCTTCTTTAAAAGTATTGTATTTTCTGTCTGATCTAGGAATATCTATGGCTAGAACCATTTATGACAGCGGAACAAGTTTTGCAACTGATCATCATACAAATTCATTCTTATAAAAATCTTATCTGTTTTGCAAAACAAAATTCCCTCCAATATATTCGAGTTGACTAGGTCAACGGTATAGACGTAAAAAGGTTGGACTGGCGTTTTCGTTGGTCGCCTCAAACTACTCCAAATTTACTGCTATCGCTCAGTGTCTTTCTGGATTTATTACATGCTTATCTTGGTATGTCTGAAACAGTTCCCTGTGCAAGGAACCATTCGAAAGTTCCCCCTATCTACTGAATATCCACTACACAATGAGAAGCTTTGCCTGGAATAAGAATTCATTGCACAATTTGAAGTGTCTGAACTACGCTGTCACAAAAAATACAAAAATAGTTTAACCTATTCGTGGCGTATTGTTGGCAGAATTCGGCAAGCTAACAAAACTGTTAGAGGATCTGTTTACTGATTTTCTGGAATAAAGCGCACACGCAAAAAATATGGTGCATACATAAAATACCATGAAAACTCGCTTTGCCACGAAACCTGTTATTCGACTCTACCAGTCTGATTTTCTAACCTACCGCTGGATGTGCGTCATCTATAAACACGTTAAGATATTTACAGTGCAACCTCTTCAAAGCAACACCCTTTGGGAGAATCAAAATCATGTTGTTGCTGTTGTTGAGAGGTTATTGTTCTAAAGAGGTTAAATTGATAGTTGAATCGTTGAGTGGGGAAAATCATACAAAACATTAGGGATGTTGATGCCATAGAAGGGGGCCGCTCTGGAGAGGTTGCACTGTATTTATTGTAATAATCTTGAAGTATGTTTTGAATGGAAAATTAGCTAATGATACTTAGGAAGACGTTCGGGATAAAAAATCTTTGTTTATCATTCTACAATTGAATATAATTATTCTTAGTTGAAAATCTAAACTTGATATATATCAAGTCCTTCTAAAATATTTTAACATTTTATTTCAAATTCATTTTATCAAGATGTGTTTCAATATCTTCTGTAATCACGATAATCATGCATAATTTCCGACCTATCTGCATTTAAACAAATATCAAAAACTTCTTTCAGCATCTTCCCCTCCCATCATATCAGCCCCGTTAGTTTAACACAAAATATGGTCACTCAAATAGAATCGTTCATTTGGAAGACCCGGTACAATGTTACAATAGTAGCGGATTGGCTTATAATATCATCAGTATCTATGCCGATATACATGAAAAGGTATAAAGTGTCCTCAAACAAGATATTTGCAGTATATAAACTACAAGTATTCAGTGACTTGTTTTACAAATCATGACTTTATGGTCTGACGCACGATATCGGAAAACTAGTGTTTAAATTATATTGTATTGTGTAGTTGACAGTGGTGTGTGTATATAACCGTGTTTTTCTTCCTTAAGTCGTGTCATACCATACGAAATAACAGTCGACATTGGACACACGGAACAGACACAAAAGGAACAAATCTTCAGGTTAGTGTAATTTTTTATTCATTTAATATGCTAAATAGTTGTACATATTGTTCCCTATACAAATGCTATAATCAATGTCTTAACGTGTTAAAAGAATTTATTACTAATGGGCTATGTTACATGTACTTAATGTAATGCATGTATTATATTGATTTATTGTAATTTATGAACTGATCAATAACAGTGTCACATACACATACATGTAGATATTTATTTACTATGCAGGATGACTGAATGGCAGGTTGTACTGTGTATTGCAACAGCAAGTTTTACTATATCGACCGTCGTGTGTATACCACCTCATATTATATTTATTGTAGCAGACGATCTGGGTAAGTGGAGTGTATACATACATTATAGACATCCTACATGGTTTAACGAAACATTCCGAGCTTAATGTTTCATGTTATTTCAAACTTTAAATCTGACAAGTTGATAGTAAAGATTTGGGCGTCCATAGGCCTTAAAGGCCGTCAAATTAAAAAAAACTGTCATAAAACTTTTGTATAGCGTGTTTGTTTGAAGATTACCTCGTTAGTAAGGTTTTAAAATATTTCAATGCTACCTCTTCAGAGCGGCCCTCTCCTGAGCAACATCCTCCCTTCAACAACAGCATTTTTTTTCTCACGGTACGATTTAACTATTAATTTAACCTCTGTGGGCTAGAGCAACAACTTCTCAAAGCAACATAATTTTGCTGCTCCTAAAGGATGTTGCTTTGGATAGGTTTTACTGTACAATGTTGAAATATTAAATAACTGTTTCTATATTCTAGGCTGGAATGATGTTGGTTGGCATAACGAGGACATGTTCACACCGAACTTAGATAAATTAGCAAATAACGGTGTCATATTAAACTCTTCATATGTTCAACCAGTTTGTACACCGTAAGTGTTTTATGTGTGTCCCTGGCTACAGTCAGCTGTTCACACAAGTGTTGTTGTATTGTCTGTTTAATACAGCCGAACCTCTCTAATCCGAACCTTTCCAATCCGATATCCTCTCTAAACCGAACACGTCCAGATTGTTTTATTACGTATTTATTGCTAAAAATTTTTGGAATCGGGAACTTTTGTATTCCGAAAACCTCTCTTATCCGAATATTTTTGTCTACCCGAGAAAGATCGGATTAGAAAGGTCCTACTATACTTTCTGTAAATCTCTAAACAGAACCTAATTCTTTTAACTAACTTTGTAAGCGAGGCAGTATGACATAATTATACCTTGTACATGCTCTAAACCTTTAGTATTTAAATTACAAAATGTTAGATTTTCACTCTTTACTAAGGAACAATATAAATACACGCAGTTAAATCATCCTCGAACATATGCTCATAGATTGCGTGTATCAGTATTTGTGAGTAATTTGTAGCTGATGAACTTGGGAAAAATAATGAATGTCACGTGGTGCAGCGTAAACAATTTGGAAATTACAGAGTAGCCTCTCCAGAACGGCCCTCTCTTGATCAACAACCTTCCTTCAACAATAGCATATTTTTCACACTGTATGATTGAACTATTAATTTGCCTTCTCTAAAGAAATAACCTCTGAACAGCAAAATAATTTTGCTTTTCCCAAAGGATGTTGCTTTGGAGAGGTTGCACTGTATTTTTGATGAAACAAATTCTACTTCTACAATGCCGGATTATTATTGAAATAATGCTATTCTTGTTTATTGTAAAACAACTTTGTTTGAATAGGCCAAGCATAATAATATTTAGGTATACATGTAAATTATTATTCATAAAATCTTTGCACATACTCGTATATATCTGTTTGAACAGTGTAGTTCCTCGTTTTTTAAACTTGGCCACAATGCAACGCAGTAATGGTATGGACTTCGTAAATCAATATATAGTGTTAGGTCCGTTGAAAATCAACGGTCTAGCCGTAAAAAGAACGGAAAATTTCGACTGTATACTAGAACATTTTCAAGAATTGTACTCGTAATGTTTGTATTTTACAGGTCACGTAACTGTTTTATGACCGGATATTATCCTTTCCATACTGGGCTGCAGGTAAGTCATGGAACCTATCATATGTCACTGGAGTTTAACGTCGCACCAACAGCCATGGTCATTTGCCGACTTTTCAGGCTTAAGCGGTTGAACAAGATCCCAGGCTTACACCTGGGTAGGGCCACCGCCCTGTCCTAAGCTAACTGTACAGTTTCCTCACATGTGATTTCAGTCTGTCACTGACAGCGGTGAGGGGCTAGTGATTACATGTCAGAGACCAAAACCACTCGACCACGGAGCCTCACTATCTTATGTTAATATACGATTATATTTATCTCAGTCATACTTTAACTTTCTCTTATTTATGTTGTGCCTTTATAGACATTCATCAAACTTCAAGACAGAAGTAATTATTTTTCTCCACTTTGAGCCGGCGGATTTTAAATTAGTCAGTCGAGTATCTGTAAACTAACTATTTGTAACGATGACCCAAGAAGAACATGATTACAAACGGGGTATATATATACAGTATATTAAGTCTCGATATTAAGTCCACATTTTGGATCTGAAAAATGGTTTAATATCACGATGGACTCATTATTAAGTTGGAGCAGAAAAAAAATATTAAACGATGCTCGAAAAGTGGTCGTTGTAATGGGGTAGTCGTATTTTTAAGGTGGTCGCTTAGCGAGGTCTCTCTGTATATGTATACATGTCTATTACAGCATGAAGTCATTCATCCACTTATCCCTGGATATCTACCTTCAAACTTCACTACGTTACCTCAGAAACTTAAAGAACTCGGGTATACGACACACATAGTTGGCAAGTAAGTTATTTATAAATCTAAATTTGAATCTGCCAGCAAAGTCAGTCTTGATACAATGGAGTGATAGACAAGTGATAGAAAAGCTGACTGCTTGTAGTTCTTTTATTGTTGTTGTTTTCACTGGGGTTTAACATCGCACCAAAATCCAGTCATTTAGCGACTTTGCCATCTTTAGCACTGAAGGAAGGGCACACATAGGCTTGGACAGAACCACTGACCTTCCGGAAGCTAGCTGGACAGCTTCCTAACATGTGAAATTTACCCGGTCACGTGTAGAATTTGAACTTACAGCGGCGAGAGTTTGGAATTACAAGTCTAAGACAATAACCACTTGACAACAGAGGCCCCGACTACTTCTAGTACTCCGATAAATCTGAATAACTACAACATACTGAAATACTATGACTGAACCAATGCCTTTGTGATTTATAAATGCTGGTCAACACCATATATGTTATATTGTTATATTTGCAAATACTTAGACAAAGTTATCAATAGCAATTATTGTTCAATTAACATACATTGTTTAAAAACTATAAAATCCACATTACGTTTTAAATATTGTTATGAAGTATATATTTTTGCATGCCTTGTAAAGATTGATAAATTAATAGACATTAAAAACATCACAACTAATATCTTACTTAGCTTGGGTTTGATTAATTAAACCAATATTTTTATAGTTTATTTCAAGATAATAGGCCTTCGGCCCATGAATCAACATTTATAATAACCTGACATACAATTTATAGTTATATACATGTTTATGCAAGATACACGGTAAACTGTATGTATACTGTGTATGGTGTATTTATAAATTTTTAACAGTACGTATGATATTTAAACGTTCATGCAAGGTAAAAATACAGGTGTACAATATAAGTGTAATTACATGAAAACACAGTATAACATGTAACTGTTAAACACATCATATGTTTGCTGCATTCAATCAATAAACAAGTTCTATATATGGAGTTCAATGAGATAAACGTTTGATTATTTATATGCAGTATTATTTGTATTATTTATACGTAGATGGCATTTAGGATTCTGTAACAAGAAGTACACACCAACTTTACGAGGATTTGACTCGTTCGTGGGTTACTATAACGGAGCTGAGGATTACTACACTCACGTACGAGGTATCAAATATTTCATTTTAAACAATGATTATGTTAAAGTCAATCAATGGTTGAAAGATGCATTATTTCAGTATCGGGTATTTTTTAAATTTTATTCTCATTCTACAAACTGATCTGTAAATTGTCTATTCGATATGTTTGGAATATAGATATATGTGTTGAATATAGATATATGTGTGGAATGTAGATAGGTCTATGATCATTTTACCCTGAAGAAATAATGTACCTTGCTTCTTAATGATTTCAGATGATGGTTATGATTGGCGATGGAATGAAACTGTATACCATCCTCCAAAAGACAAATACTCTGCTGTAAGTTTTCCAATCCAGAAAAAAATAGAAATATGATAGAAATAATGATACATCAAATCACAATAGTAAATTATATCTGATCATTCTATGACATTTGTATAATATGCATAATACTATTTATCATACTTGATCATTCTACGATACGTGTAAAAGTTGTACATTATATTAGATCATTCTAGACTGCGACCGTGGTTCAGTGGTTAGTGCGCTGGACTTGTAACCCGTCGGTCCGGGTTCAAATTCCAGTAGCCTCAGGTCATACCCTTTCCATGAAAAAATTAGGCCGCGGCAATGGTCCGGTGGTTAGTGCGCTGGACTTGTCCCCGGAGATCATAATAGGTCATTTTACAATATTTGTATAATTTGTTCATAAAATAAACTATAGTGCACCTGATCATTCTACAACATGTGTTAAAGTTTTCAGTACAATATATTGTATGTGACTATTCTACAATAACAACTAAACTAAAATTTATATTTCAGGAAATTATAGCAGATCATGCAATAAATATAATAAATTCAGTGAACCCAGAAAAGCAGCCCTTGTATTTGTACCTACCATTCCAGTCCGTGCACGACCCATTACAGGTAATTACAATAATGTTATGATTTTGTATGTTTTTACATAATGTGTAAATAGTACTCTCTAGTTTATGTTCAACTGTGATGTTTTATTTCATGTATTTTATCAAATTCATTAAAGTAGTTGAAATATCTAATGACTGTGGCACCAATGGTAAAGTTAATCGAACCCAATGTTTTAAGGCCAATCCCATCCCCAAAAGTATGTACGTATTTCCCCCTTTTTTAGATAAAAATTCCCAGTTATCACCGTATACCGGATTTTATCTACTTTTTGCCGATTTTCCGCTAGTGTCTGAGTTTTACACGTGGTACGGTTGATTAGATGCATTCCCACCATCTTAGAGACCCTGCCACATTTCCCTGTAAATTGGAAGAAAAACAGAACTCATTGCGACTTAGAAGTTGTTATACATTTTAATAAGCCATGGACTAACAGGTTGATCAATTGAATTATGTTCTTTTCACTCCAATTGTCCATTACATGAAGATCGATCTTCTTATACGTAACTTTCTAACAACTGTTGTATTACTAGTATGTAACGTCCGAATTATGTGCCATCTGGATTATGTAGTGTCCGGATTAGGTAACGTCCGAATTATATGCCATCTGGATTATGTAGTATCCGGATTATGTAACGTCTGAATTATGTGCCATCTGGGTTATGTAGTGTCCGGATTATTTAACGCACGAATTATGTGCCATCTGGATTATGTGGCACGTGTGCGCACTACTTCATAACTATCCTATACTTTTATATCTGACTTTCTGTGGTTGTGTAACTTGAGTGCGCCCATCTAAATCATTGTACTATACTTGTTCATATACTGATATTTACAGGTTCCTGACAAATACAGAAATATTTACCCGAACATAACTACAGAAAAGAGGAGAACATATTGTGGTACGTACTCACCATTTTGTTGCTTGTTGCAATAAACAAATGTGTGGTGTTTCTTGATTGTTTCTATGTCTGAAATATCACCACGTGATATTCATTTCATTCTTTCATCGTTTTAGGTATGGTGTCTGCTCTAGATGAAGCTATTGGTAACGTCACACAAGCTCTGAAATCACGAGGTTTCTTAAACAATGCGCTGATTGTATTCACAACAGATGTAAGTTTTGTTGTATTTTTCTCTGAGATTAAGCGTCGCACCAAGTATCGGGAACCTTGCCGAGTTTTTCAGCCTGAATAGTAGATGAAGGCCCCGGACGTACACTTTGGTAGACATTCCGTAAGCTCGCTGAGCAGCTTTCTCACTTGTGAATTTTTTTCTGGTCCCGAGTGGGATTCAAAGTCACATCGGTGAGGAGATCATAACCACTAGACCACGAATGTCCCTAAATTATTGATTATTTCAAGTTTATTTATGTTAGTAAACATTGTACTTAAACTGTATTTACAGAATGGAGGACCAACCTATATCGCCGCTAACAATCTACCATTGCGAGGAGCTAAAACGACATTGTGGGAGGGTGGAACTAAAGGAGTCAGTTTTGTTTACAGCGAAACTTTACTATCTAAAACAAAATATACAAACACAGAGTAAGTTGGACTGTCACAATTTAGTAATGTGTATATTCAAAAGTTACTTTATGCTGTAGTGCAACCATTTTCTCTCTTAAAGTTATGTTTTGATATTCGGTTCAATGATAATATATATAAATCCGGATAATTGTGCTTTGGATATATATATATGCAACCTCTCCAAAGCACAATTATGTAGTTGTTTAGAGGTTGTTAAACAAGAGAGGCTAAATTAATAGTTAAATCGTACCGTGAGAAAAGATCATGCTATTGTTGTTGTTCAAGAGAGGACTGCTCTGGAGAGGTTGCACTGTAACTATTTACTATGCATTTGGATTCCTCGAGTATCTTACATTGAAAATATTCCTAATCCTTAAAAATAAAATTACTTCTGCAGTAGTTTGACAATCAAGGATTGGACTGGAACTGACTATGGAATAATGTGATTGTAGCAACTGACTGTTGTATTATGTAAATAATGTCAGTGTGAGGCGTGGCCCTCATTACTGGTCTAAATCCTTTTAGCTTTGCTACAAACCGTTCAAAGACGTGACTGTCCAGGAGATTAGTAGAAAAATGGTATTTATTTATTTTTGCCTTAATAAAATGTCGTTCTCATTCGAAGGCATGATTTTTGGTATCGTCCATGTTGTTTGAGCGTCCTTCAAAAAAAAAAAACAAAGAGTAAATGTCTTGACCCAATGGGAAATATATATTTAGTATCTCAGCATAGGTTAGAGTTTGGTTGGTTTAAAATGTTTTCGGAATCTTGTATTCTAGGCAAGCGTGGTTATATAATTCTGAAGAATTTCTTCATAAACTCTAACCGGCTTCGTCTACTGCTCATTAGAACGTCAATCACAAATGAGAAAATGTCCATGTTTAAAATATATAATTTCATAGAATCGTGAAGATTCATACATAAGAAACGAGAAATTTTAAAACTTAGAGTCAACTGAAAGTCTTTCATTACAGTCTAACCAGTGTTTGTGGTCACCTCCGAACAAAGGCCACCCTGCCGTTCTTTGAAAAAGCATAACTGATTATTTAGAATAAACTAACTTCCGAATAAAGGCCACCTGTCAATAAAGGCTACATTTTGTCTTTGTCTTTTCTAAGGGTGGTCTTTGTCAACAGGTTTGACTGTACATGACAAGCTCTAATTTTGATTAGAAAAAAAAACGTTTAATAACGGAACTAATGCTGGGTTATCGTTATTTTGACAACAAACTTTACACTGTTAAAAAGTATTGTACAACTACACTATACTTCTATTCTATTGTCTCATTATATAAATGTCTCTAAATGATGTAGCTGGCATGTTAATACACTATCAATAGATTTTGTCAGGATAAAACGAAACTTCGATGAAAGAATTCAGGATTATTCTCCTCAGCATGGTAAAATCTTGCTCAAGTACCACTTGAACAGACCACGTGTTCTTACTGTAGGGGCGCTTTTTGTACTTTTTTGTATTGTTACATAATAATGAGGTATCAAAATATTCAGCCTGTTTCCTGGGGTCCAAACTGTGGCCTTTATGTCGGAGTTTTATAATACTTCGTCCTGTACAATAATTAACCCATGAATAGTAAATTAGGAGCACGGAGATTTACAATCTTGGAAATGTCACAATAAATACAATACGATGTATTTACATCTACATTTTACATTAAAGTCAATATATATTATATTTCTCGTTAATGTTAACATTTTGTGTATTTCAGAATGATCCATGCTGTTGATTGGTTTCCGACTTTATTATCACTTGCAGGAGGTTCGCCAAGTGAGTATAAAACGTGCCATCATCGAGACACTCTACATAACAAACTGCGTTTATAGTAATGTTTACATCATTCTTTTCTCTCTCTCTCTCTCTGGTGTTTAATGTCGTACCAACAGCTTTAACGGTGGAAGAAGAGCATAAATAGCTTTACCTGGAATCCAAAACAAACGTTAAAGTAAAAAAGCAATGTTCGCACTGGTTAAAATCTTGGTATGAAAGATAGAAAATTTGGTAGAAAAACAAATGCAAATAAGTACCAGTTCTTGCTCCGAACGTGAAAATCATTGAAAGTCAGCAAAAATCTGTTGTATTGAATTACAAGGGGAGAAAGTATAATGTATCAAGCATGAAGTGATAGTTTATATGTTTTCGTTCGAGCCTAAGTGTACCCACATGGGTAATATTCTACTGTCTTTTTCTCCTGATATGTTGTTCATATTATGGTATGGCTGTGTAAACAGGTATCGACTGTATATACATTACCCGTAAAAATGGGACTTCTGAAGAATTGTTTGTGGTTTATACTTTTCAGGTAAACTTCTCGATGGCCGAAATCAGTGGAAAACTATCAGTGCAGGTGCACAATCTGCTCGAGACGAGTTTGTGTACAACATTGATGACATACTTAATAATTCGGCAATAAGGTATTGTCTTCTACTACTTTGTTTTGACGTTTACAAGTAGTATATTGTTGTAACAAGGAGTATATCCCTGATATGTCACGTGATATATCACTACTGTAACAGGTGGTATATCATGGTTGTGTCACGTGTTATATGTATATCGCTGGTGTGTCACGTGGTACATGTATATCTCCGTTGTGGCACGTGGTATATCACGGTTGTGGCACGTGGTACATGTATATCACTTTTGTATTACGTAGTACATCACGTTTGTGCCACGTAGTATAACAGTTGTCAATCCTGTTTCACAAAATATATACAAAAGTTAAAATGAAAATTATGATAGATTTATATCACTGAAGTTATACATTTATACATTTTAAAACATAAAATTAAAAAGAAAATTCCGATATACAATATTCAGTATATTTATAAGTACATTTACAGTATTTGATATACAGTCAAACATGTGTTTGCGGCCACCTCCGAATAAAGGCCACCCTGTGTATAGCGGTCATTCTTTGAAACCCGTCATTGTACATTTTAATACTTCATTTGCACACAGCAGCTTATATATGAATCAATGATTCTAAATGGTCATAATTGGGACGTTGATGCTGATTTTAGAGTTGGTAACTACAAGCTGATACAGGGCATACCTGGTACTCATAATGGATGGACGCCATTACCACCGATGAAAGAAATAGAAACCTCACAAGACCAACAATTCCCTGAGTATCAATTGTTTGACTTAAAAAGTAGGTATAGAGTTTAGTAACTCGGCGATCTCTGACTAGTAATTACGAGCCCCTCATCGCTGTTAGCTCGAATCCCACCCGGGACGAAATATTTCACATGTAGGAAGCTGTCCACTTAGCTTACCGAAGGTTGGTGGTTCTAACCAGGTGTACGCATGGAGTCTTCTTCCACCATTAAAGTTGGAAAAGTTCGCCAAATGACCCTGACTGTGACGTTAAACCCCAGGGAAATTATTCATGAACAGTTATTACTCATAACGCATATTGTCCTTTCATAAATCATATGACGTAGTGTGTATATAACGAAAATCGGAAAAAACTCAACTAGCATTCGTGCATTTGATGATTTAAAAAGTGTATTGTTTTATCTGACACGAAATTTTTATATGATTTTCTTTATATTTAAAATTTCAGATGACCCAACTGAACATTTTGACATCGCCGAACAGCATCAAGATATAGTTCAAAAATTGAAGTCGCGTCTTCAATATCATCGTTCAACAATGGTACCTGCACATTTCCCTCCAAAAGATGAGAGAGGAGACCCAGTCCACTTTGACTGGGTGTGGTCGCCGGGGTGGTGTTAATGTTAATTAGCTGTTCTTAAAAATATTTATTTGTGCTTATGAGACGTAAACTTTAAACAGTGGGTAGATGAGTAGGTAGACAGTTTTTGTTAACATTATTATTATTTTTGTACTAAAAACTAAAAGAAAAGCTGGAATAAAAAAGACTTTTGTCAAAATCGCAAAATTAATTTTTGGGTCGGAGGATTTTTAATGAAGTTATGGCCGAGCATTTCTTGCCTTCGTGAAGTCATGGTCAAGTTTTCCTTGCCTTCATGAAGTCATGACCAAATCTTTCTAGCTTTCGCGAGGTCACGGTAAAGCGTTTCTAGCTATGTGAAGTCATGACTAACTCTTCTTCGAGGCCAAGACCTCACTCATTAAAAGAATCGGATGTAATGTCTGCCTTAGTACGAGCACGGTTTGTCACGTACGATGTCGAGTCTGATATTGCGTTGGTGAATAACAATTATTGGTATTTAATGTTGTTATGATATTGTCATAAAATATGTATTTTTGTGCTGTTAATATATGTTATCTCTTAATATTGAAAATGTTTTATGTAAAATATGTATATACGCTTTGTAAAATAAATTGTAAAAATACCTTCCGTCTACACATTGATACTATTAAAGACTCACCAATGCCAATTCTTACATGCATTGCTTATAGCCATATATTAACTGATAAACTAACTCACTGAGATTCATATACATATAACAATGAATAGATAAAATAATACAGTGACGTGTATCTGTACATTTGTAAATGCTTTGATCCTTACACGCTAAACATTGTAAGTCTGTTATTTCCAAATTTTACAATATCCGAGTCCAATTATCCGAATATTCCATTTTCTTTATCATTCTATCATAATTGTTTGTTATCATCCAATGAGTCACTCCGCTTTAATAACGTGATGTGATAAATATTAAGATCATTCACACGTAAATGACATACGCCCGAAAACAATGCACGTTGGTTTTCAATAAAACATTTCTATGTAGTTTTATTACACATAACAATTCCATCAATTAGAAGAATAAATGAAAAAAATACTGTTCATATTTTGTAAAGATAATTTATGTTAGCGCCTGTCTCGCCTCTGCAGTTAATTTATGTAAAATGAATGAAAACAACGGAAGCTAAGATCATCGGCTGCCTCGACTAAAAGTATTCATATCAGAAAACTTGTAACAGCTTGTAATCAATTGTTCTATGATAATTATTTTGATGACTGGCAATATAAAGCTATTGGGTTAGTTATATTTCGTGGACTTTTCAGAATGAGTGAACTATAACCAGTAAAGGGGAAAAACATGATAAAATGGTTCAATTTGATTATGCTCAAACAACTGTGTCATATATTATTATACAATTACAAAATTATAAACTAAAAATCAGTAAAGTTAATGTCGTTATTATTAAAGGACGGTCCGGCCAAAATAACAGGCAAATATTTATCAATTAAGGGTTCCTTTTAAGGTCACTGTATCATCCTGAAATAAACCTGTCATTATTGCAAAATTTAAAACATTTTTAAACTAAGGTCTTACTTTACATTGATTGAATCCTCAGCTATTCAAATAATGTAGTTACAGAATATGTTGCATATAAGGTATTCAAGAATCATTTTTTTAATCGAGCAGATATAATAACCCAAAGGTATATAATTACAAAAAATAACAAACAAGATACCTTTTACACAGAAAGGTACATGGGCATCAATTTAGTTTTAGAAGTGTACAAATACAAATCACGCAAATAATATATTGTTACACTTTGCAAATCAAAGAACTGAAAAGACAGCAGTTGGCTGGCTTTGCAGTATTGCAAGTTTTTTTAAGGTTAATTGTTGTACATTTTCCCCAATACCTCCAACGCTACAATTGTCCAATAGAAGACACGCGGATGGACAGATTGATGTCAGTATGAGATGCAAGACAATGACGTTGCTGCCTTCAATCCTCCTTATTAGACGTATTTCTGTATTTTAATATCATAATTAACATTCTAGCAAATATAACAGTATGTGTTATATATAACTGGATTAGTAAGATCAAGTTTCAAATCATCCTGTGACACATTGTAAGGATCAGGTGAAATCCTAATTTGTGTGGCTATTTTCTAATACACAGCTGTATCAAAAGAAAGATTATATAATTTGACAAATCCGCTAATTTAAACAGCTCAAAATCCATCACTTATGCTATGGACACTATTTCATCCAGTCACAGACATTCGTATGATGATTATAGGTTTATCAGTGAATGCTTTGCCCTCAGCTGGACCAGCGTTTAGTTAATGATACGCATGATTCTGAAAATAATTACTTTGAAATGGGTCTCATACCTGACACGATTCGGCTGTTCCAGGGAAACGATCCAATGATAAATATTAAAGGGAGGCTAATATCAAATTGCTGTAAAACGAACAAGTATTGTTAAAATGCAACAACATATCGCCCGACTCTCCTAGAGCCAGCCAACAAAATATTAGTTCATGACATTAAAACACAAACCATAAAAGTATTAATAGTTACTAGCATTATATGTTAGAGTTTCTTCCATAAGATAAAAAATTGGAGTCGAGTTGAATACTGTTGATGGTTGTTCTTAATACAGTTTGTTGATGTCTGTTAGTATGTTGTTGTTTGTTACAATGTATCATACAGTATGTTGTTGTTTGTCACAATGTATCATACAGTATGTTGTTTGTTATAAGGTGTCATATAGTACGTTGTTGTTGGTTACAAAGTATCATACAGTATGTTGTTGTTTGTTATAAGGTATCATACAGCATGTTGATGCTTGTTATAATGTATCATACAGTATGTTGTTGTTTGTTGTAAGGTATCATACAGTATGCTGTTGTTTGTTATAATGTATCATACAGTATGTTGTTGTTTGTTGTAAGGTATCATACAGTATGCTGTTGTTTGCAACATATATTGAAGAATATATAACATATTGAAAGGCATTATTGTGGAGTTTCCGTGGTCGAGTGGTTGTGTTTGAAACCACTATTTCACACATGAGAAAGCAGTCCAGCTGGCTTAGAGAAGGTGATTCGGCGGGCGTGTACGCCTCGGGTACACCGTTAAAGTTGGAAAAGTCGTCAAATGACACGGGCTGTTGGTGCGACGTTAAACCCCAAAGAAAAAAAAGAAACGCATCCTTATCAGAGACCACAGAACCTATTCAATGATTCGGAACATGCCAGATTTTACTGTACGTGAAAATCGTTTATACGTTTTTGTACGTTCTTTATTACGTTTTAGACTAATCAAAATGGTTTTATTTTGTTTTTTTATCAAATGTGTTTTACTTCAGTAAATAAAATTTATTAAACATGGTAGAAACATTTCTCAATATCACTTCCTCAATTTCTGAATTAATGGGCATTGATACTAAAACCAATTTATTGGTTCGGCATATTGTGAAAACCTTTGACCTTTACGACAAAGATTACGGCTCTAAAGTTTCCAAAATGCAGTTCAGCTCTGGTTGTACCAGTTATAAATATCTTTGACTTGACGATCATTATATGTTTAAATGAAAAATTATGTGTTTTGTTTTTTGGTGTCAGTTCGTCTGCATGCATGTGGAATGAAGAAATGAAAAAAAACATAAGATAGTGTCGGATATAACGTGTTTATGATACAGTTATTCAATTTGTGACCACCCGTTTAACTCAATAGGAAGAGCATTAAATCTATGGCCCCGAATTCGTGAATTTAAGCCCTAGTGCTGGCACATATTCTCTGTGACGATTTATTCGCCTTCGCTGATTTTAGTGACTCGTGTGTACATGTTGTTAGTTAGTGGCGGAGAACAAAGTAAGTACTGCTACAGAATCCAGAAACATTAGCTAGGTCAACTGTATGCTGGTATTGACTGATGTGAAGTAATTTTTCAAACAGACGAAAACAATCCGAAAAAATGAAAATGTAAGAAATATTTTCCATTGTATGTATCGGTATCCATACATGTTGTCACATTCACTGTGTTGTGTACGCCATTAGAAATATATATTAGATCATATCCGTTGGAATTTGATTTTTTTTATTTTTATTGGCAACAGCCCCCACCGAACTGAGCTACAGTGAAATCATTCAAATTGATAAATTGATCATACGAATGAGGTATATGAAATTTTAAGGGACAGAAGATATTTCATCAAATTTCATTAGTTTCCATTTCCCATCATTGATTCATATTATATGTAAAAAAATTGTACAGTTGTTTGTACAGAACATGAGTATCGATTATGATACATGTACAATGTGAGACGAATGACTTTTGATGTAATTCTAAAGAGGTATAATTGTCTCACGAAAACAATTGACTTTCAGGGGTCACGGCCCCTTTGCGACTTAAAGGACACACAATGTTGTAAATACCACATTGAAGAAGAAACAGATAACAAACACTTTTATTTGGTTTCAGTATATTAACAGGAACGTTTGAACTACAATACCACAATACGCGGCCGCAGCTTCTCTTACAAATCAGGTATGGTGACGGGCCATGGATGTATTTAATTTACAAATTCTCACATTTTTATTGTATTAGTAATGCATACACACGGATAGTTTTTTTCTGTATTGTTGTCAGTTTTCGTACAAATTTTGCTTGTGAAAGATAATATACATAAGCGTTCATACAAATACATTTAATTTATCATGACGTTTCTTCATTGTCTGCTCTTTTGCCGAGTCTGAGAAGTCTAAGTGCCCGTTTGTCTTCTTCAATATTGTCTCCTCTACCGAGACGCAACATAGCAAATGATGGTCGCTTACCGAGTCTGAGAAGGCGAAGTGCGCGTTTGTCAGCTTCTGTTATTTCGCTGTCATCTACTGGTGCTGGACGTTTACCCAAGCGGAGCATTCTCATTCCACGTCCAAGGCGTAACATTCTCATTGCTCGTTTATCTACTTCATTGTCATCCTCGTTATCAACAACATTATCCATGTTATTATCATCAACTTCATAAAAATATTTTCCGTATCCACCATATACCGGAATATATTTTCCATATCTCATTAAAGGCGCTGCGCGTTTCTCATCACCATCCTTGGCCTCTCCATCTACGTCTTCATACACTTGAGATCCTCCTACAAATGGTGTTTCCTGATCTGTGGTTGATCGTCGATAACGTCCAGGACGTGGGGCGGGTCTAATTTGTCTTTCCGGTGTTGTCTCCAAGTCATAACCGAATCCATAACCTGGTTCCATCTCATCAAAGGCATTGTTCATTTCAGCATTTTTCATCGCGTTCATTAATAAATACTGTAACGCAAGATCTTTTCCATATCTTGGTAAAGGTACTTGTCTGTCATTTCTCATTAAACTCATCAGATATTGAATATCATCTTCAGATAAGGAACTTCCAGCAGATCTACCGAGTCTTAACATTGGTAATGATCGTTTACCAAGACGTAACATTTGTAGACCACGCCCCAAACGCAACATGTTAAATCCTCTTCTAACTCGACTGTATGATTCATCATTCGAATTTTCAGCCAGTGTGTCTGTGTATTCCTCGGAACCTTAAATGAAACAATAGATACAATTTAAAAGGGATGCATCGCGAAGACTGATTTTTGTCCTCAATTTTTTGTATGTTTCTATGTGTTGGGTGGGTTTTTGTTAGTATGTTTTTTGGATGGTCGTATTTTAGGGAAAATTCGATTTTTTGTATGTTTTTTCTATGAATCTTTTCCAGTCTATTTGTTATAATATTTCATCAACATGAGCGTACTAAATACTTTCCATGGTTTGTTACATACTGATAACATACGCATAGACAGGAATGAAATATTTATACCCACAGTATCCAGATCTAGAGAAAACTCATACGATATTTTGGTTTTACAACTTAGGTCGCGGATTTTTTACACGCACGCGCGTATTGTGCGCAATGGGCGCTACGCCCCTGGATAACATATGCAACAAGACAAAATAGGGGAATTTTTTTAGATATCAAATATTGACAAACAGAACATATTAAGTTGACCAAACTATTTCTCGAGTCGTCAATTATGTAAACATTAACATATGTTTTGTAGAATAATTTTCCATGTAAACTGGTTTGAATTTGCAATGCTTTACGGTTTTACCATATTCATCTAAATGTACATATTTTGATTACATTTTGGTACATTATGAGACACAAATAAATAAAAAAAACACGACGGAGTATTAAACAGGAATACATGGCAGCCATAACAACAATAATAAGTATTGATCCGCTTTTCTTTTTCTCTTTATAACAATTATATAGCATTTTATTTCATACTATAAATTACCGATACGTTTCTTTATAACTAAACGATAATTTTATAAATTGGTAACCCTCATTCATCGTACGTGATTAATCTAAGTTATTCTGTTATAAAAACACTACATAGAACGGATATTAAAAAGTTAAACTCCTCTGACAAAATAATAACGCAATAAATGGTTAACAACTGAAAATATAAATGATTTAATTATGATTGATAAATCGTACAAGTGTTCTTTATTGAAGAAAATTGTACCAATTACGATATCTCCATCGCTGGGTTTCTATGAACTGACTTCGTTACCCATTGATTATTTAGATTTATATCAGAACAAATCGATTACGGACATTAATATGGAACTAGAAAACGTTTCAACTTCTGTCAAATGTCGTCTATAATTGAATTATTTAATTATGTTATGAATTATTGTCAATTAGAATGCAAGTAAATACAGTATCGTCATAACTGAAATCCGATTGTAAACTAGGCGTGTTCAGCGTTAATGTTAAACATGAAACACCGCTATGTACCGCACATTGGTGCGGCTTTTTCTTTGTGAAACCACAGTGCAACCTCTCCAGAGCGGCCCTCTCTAGAACAACAACCTCCCTTCAACAATAGCATGAGTTTTTTTCCACAGTACGATTTAACTATGAATTTAACTTATCTAGAACAACAACCTCTCAACAACAACATTATTTTGCTTCTACCAAAGGGTGTTGCTTTGGAGAGGTTGCACTGTATTTACATACATTTTTTATCATTGAACCGAATATCAAAATATAACTGAAAACCAATGAAGAAAAAAAGTTTGTTAGACGAGCTAACAACATTTTTTATTTGATTTTTTTCATTTTTTCATTTCATGAATATCTCTATTTCAAACATGTTCCAAATTCATCTTCCATATTTATCGACAATAAAAACACGATCTTGTAGTAAACACAGAAATAACGCAGTTGTTACCCTTGTCTGAACAACAACGTGTGTCATCTAAATAGTAGAGTGAAAGAATTTGTTAGTGGACGCTTGTTTGTTTGTTTGTTTGTTTGTTTGTTTGTTTTGGCGGTATCTTGTGAAATTCGTCTGGTCCCGAATGGGAGTCGGACTCACAGCGGTGAGGTGCTTGTGTTTACAGGTCAGTAACCGTAACCACTTTACATTGCATCTACCAATGGTATTAGTATATTGTGCTGAGCGTTGATCTATGTCCATTTACTGTTAGCAACGCGATGTTATAAAATTACTGTACATATTTAATGACAGCATTACATAATGTATAACGATATATTACAATATAGAAGGACAGGCATATCTAAGTCATTTGGAATGTATTTGCAACAAGAACTTTAATGTTCATTGCAGTTTCTGCCAATTGGCTGATATTTGTCATTTAAAATACAAATGTTTAGTGTTACAAGACTTAAAATATATCGTATAAAACAACTTGCCATTGTCGAGCAGAGTATTGTGATACGATTCTGTGATATAAACATTGTATTTATAAATATGTATCTATTTATTCGTATTTTTATTTTATTAGAATCTCTACTCGCTTATAACTTTATATCCAACCGTTTTCTACAATCCGAGTAGGGGTTAATATAAGAAAGTTTAATGACATTTTTGCTTACAACACTGCTGTATACAAAACATAAGTTTGGACAAGCTTCGTCCTATCATACGTAAATCAGCCATCTAAGCAAGAAAAAATTTAAATCTTGCAATGAAATGCTGCAATAATGAGTCCACCTTCGGGTTCCGAATGAAAGTGTCTTAATAATGAAGTAGTCTTTATATCATGTTGAATTATAGGAGAGTTATTGAAAGCCGGTCCGAAAATAAGTGATCGTTATAACACAATGGTCGCAATATCGAGGTAGTTGTTATGTCAGGTTTTACTGCACTTTTGTTTAATGCAAAGTTAATTTCATCGGACAAAACATGAAGCAAATGGTACCAAGAATTTGTATTGTTTTATTACCACGTGTTTTTGTCAGTCAATAACTATTTAAGAAATTGAAAGCCATTTCTGTTCTGTTATTCGTACGTCGGACATGTTTATTCACAATGGGTTGTATTATATTTATCCCCCTCAATTAATTACAGTGCAACCTCTTCAGAGCGGCCGACTCTTGAGCAACAGCCTCCCCTCAACAATAACAGTATGAGTTTTCCGACTTTGGGATTAACTATTAATTTAACATAATCTAGAGCTACATTCTCTTAACAACATAATTTTGCTTCTCCCAGGGGGAGTTGCTTTGGAGAGGTTGCATTGTACTCCAACAAGTGTTTTTTCTATCCTTCCTGACAAAGTTATCACAAATGTAAAGTTAAATGACAAAGAAATTTAAATTTTCTCGGTAATGTGGCATCAACAATAACACAGACGCGAGAATAATGACATGTAATTGAACAGAATAATTTAACTGAATAATTTAAATTTCAATCTTTTGTATTCATGAACCGTACACTGACCAAACATAAAACAAGAAGTGTTTAGTAAATTATTGAATTCTACGATCAAATATTTCATGCACACATAGTGCTATATCAGTCCGTAAAACAATCTATTGAATTTTACAGTTACATTAATGAATGTAATAAATTACAGTGTAGGAGAATTCATGAGCCCAGTTACTGTGTTATCAATATATTTACTACGATGATTCTCGCTCTTTAGTGTCCCGTGATAAATAGATAATTGCTAGATATGACAACATTTACAGGAATGTGAACAAATTGATAACTTATAAAACAAGTACAACATAGTATTGTTGTTAAATGTATGTTGTTTCTTATCATTACGATAATAATGTGTTTTATTAATGATGAATGATTTCATTGTTTGAATAGCGTAATATTTATAATGAATAATATGTGTAAAATAATTTTTACTCTGAAGTCCGTGAAATTAATCAATTTTAATGTTACATGCACTGCTGTATGCGTCATTTTATAGTGTATCTGTACGCTAGGATGTTATCCATTGTGTGGAAAAAATCATAAATAAGATTAATTAAATGATAAACCTATCCAACTGTCAATAGACTATGTTCATTCGATACTTTATGATTTCGCCATTTTTTTGCATCATGTTGCATTTTTTTCAGTGATTTTACACCGTGGATTTTTTTCTCTATAGTATTTTAGCAGTTACAGCATGTCCGTAATAAAATAGTAAATCTGCGCAAATTTATTCATTAAACAAGAAAAAAAAACAATTTGTAAATGATTGATTCGTTAAACAGCATATAGAGAATAGTAATCTACTCCTGAATTTTGTCTGAAAAATGAAAGAAAACTTTCATAGATAGATTTACAAACGGAAACTATAACGTTTTTATAATGGTTCACCAGAGAGATTGTCTTTACTCATTTATAGTAATTTATCTTCCAGAGGAAATATTCGGTAATTTTCTTTTCCATTTGACGTTGCAGAGGAACCGTATGTAATTATCTAAAATAACAATCAACAGGCAGCACACGATTAAGCTAATGTTTCATACTAGTTTGATTGTTGATAATACGATTTGTCTTGTTGACAAAATTAATCACAGAAAGAGCGCCGACTTAAACTACAGAAGAAAACGTTTTAGCTTCTTTTTCTTATTTTATTCATAAGTAGATCATTGAAACAATCTGTTAGTGTAAAGCGTAATTTGTTTGAACCGGGGAAGAAGGAATGATGATCAGTCCATTGAAGGAACGTTCAATTCTATTTAAGTTTCCTAATTTAGCAACACGACGTCCGCTCAACGATTAGCGTCGTATTGATGTATCAAGATCCCGGATGTTATTATTTCTATTGAAGAGTAGACAACTCTTCATCTCACCGTAACATCAATGATCAATTGATAATGACTACTTTGATTCGCATTCATTTCTTGTTCTCATTACTGGTAATGACATCATACAGTTACATTGAACTTATTTTGCAACTTCAGATTATATCATAGAAATGCATGCGGGCGAACATGAGCGTAGCAATCAAAATATTGTAAGCACATTGTTGTCGGTCACCAAAACTTGATTTCGATAATTATCGTTTTACGAATTGTCGCGGGTATTTGGGCTATCGATTAATCCTGAGTGCTAATCAAGCTTGAAATGAGGCAATTATTTGTTCATCATTAAACAAGTGGTACAAACATCATTAGATCGTTAGTAGACTGTCGAAATATATTTATTTCACAAGTTTTCATACACTTCAACAGATTTAATTACGTAAAATCGAAGTTCTAAATGTAAAATAAACACGTAGGTGTGTGACTTGTTCAGTTCACCATCATTAATGTTTATCCCACTTGTTTTATAGTGTTTGTTTAAGACACCCTTTCAATATTAGATATATAATACAGTTTACAATGTACATAGTGAATTGTTGAATGATATCACGAATGCTAACCAGGGGTGATTTATTTTTACCGATCAATTCAACTCGCCGTGATTAAAGACCTGATAATTGTGTTAATATATTATGTTTTCTAGGATAAGTTTTTTAAATGTCTGTAAAAATATCTCAAAGCAAATTTGAGTCAATTCACTAGAACCATTTGTGTTAGTGATAGATCAAAATACGTTTTCACATGACTGGCATTTTAGTCAGTAATGTCCAGGATGTATAGAATTTTATATTAGAATTTACCGCAATTATAGTTGTACAAACTACGCATACGAAACAAACTCACTTACTTTCACAAAATATGTTTATACTTAATATTCAATAATGTCAATTATGATTTGTGCGTGACGAAGTAGCATTGTTTATTGTTATACAAATTAATGATACCGGCACTCCCATTGCTATGTTATATTCATTTTTATTATACTGAATAAAGTTCACAAGTTTGAATGAAAAATAATAGGGGTGATATTATTACGGCGGCCGGTTCACCTAACCAGTTTTCCTAGGCAGGGATTTGAAGCCGTATCGCCGGATTACAAATCCAGCGCACTAATCACTGGACCACGGTGATCGAGCTAAATATTACCCGCAAGCCCTATTAGAAATAATCATACATTTACACAAAGTACTAACTTCTCAATTATAAGTTTAACGCTTGTTATGGACTTTGTTTGTGTATATGGCGTAAATGTTAGTTGTTACTGAATATGAGTATTATTCCTTTCCATGAATAATCCGCAGTATATTTGAAAAATTGTTTAATTACACTAAATAAGCATATTACATATATATCTGTGGAAGAGGTGCACAACTATTTCAACATTTTGACCAGTTTCTCGGAAGTACAAATGCTGATGGCTTCCGAGGCCGAGTGGTTATGTTATTTGACTAATGACTGACTAGAAGTCATTAGCGCCTTACCGCTGTGAGCTCGAATCCCACCCGGGACCAAATCACACTTGAGAAAGCTGTCCAGCTAGCTTACGGAAGGTCATAATCAGGTCATACACCTGGGTTCTTCCTCCAACGTTAAAGCTGGACATGTCGCAAAATGATTCTAACTGTTGATGCGACGTTAAATACGAGAGACAAGAAAACTATAAATGTAGACTAGATTGTCAGCTGTTTGATTTATAACAACAATAAATGTATAATCATTTTACGATTATCTTAAACTATTGTTTATATTGATATTCACTCTAGTTAGACATTGATAAAGAAAGCTATATGAACATAATCAATCTACATTTATAGAAAGCACTTCACAATGTAATTATCTTTTATTATACCGCCTGGCAAAAAACAATCAAGTACATTGCGCATCGATGTATCAGTTTTTTCTAAGAATATTTCTTGCCATGATACTCCGATGTTTGCTTCGTTGTCAGTGATTTTCTTTGTGAATGAATTATGGGATAGAATGCAGGAATAGTTTTTGATAATTACTGACTTAGTATTGTAAGTATGGTTCAATATATTGTTGTACAATGTTTAATTAAACGCATGCATTAGGACTGCGAAGTAAGGTGAAATTATGAGAACAAAAAGAAAATAAATACGAGGTTGCTTCAGTCAATACACCAATGTTTACTAAATTCTGCAAATATCATTTAATGTTAAAAATGTAATCAAATAACTATTGTTTTATATGTAACAATACTATAAACCCATTAATACACGGTAATATGGCACCAAATCATTTTGTTAATAAAACATAGCTTACTGTTTAGGGAATTTAGCGCCGGGACATGTTCTATTCGTGATACAATATAAAGGCGGCTTTTAAATGCTGGAAAATTATAATATAATGAAATGTTTTGTTCTTATGGACATTTAATGCACGAAAGGTTATGCTTAAATTATAGTTAAATTGTACTTTAATTACTTAACCGCCATAATGTATGAATTCACAAATTGTGTTAATTTCAAAGGACACGTCCTCTCTCAGACAGAGTATTGTTTCCACTACACACAGCTTTAGCGTCAGAAGTCCCTTACTGTTGGCTTCATGTGACCTTTCCATTTTAGCCACAGCAATAAAAATTCGGGACCAGCTGACGTGTTCGGTTTAGAGAGGAATCCGGATTGGAAAGGTTTGGATTAGGGAGGTTTGACTATAGCATCAAATACCTGACTATTAGCAGAGCTGAAAAAGGTGAACGATATACGAACAGTGCTCAGCGGTTCATAGAATCATAATCGAAACAAAGAAGCGCTTTATATTGTTATGCTTTTTTATATGCATCTTTACACAGGTTGCACATCAATTTATGTTAAACGTGTTAACTACCACATGATAAACATACGAGTATATGTTATTACAGTTTCCATTGCGATCTTCTGGAACACACGTCTCTCGACTTGTATGGATTTCTGGTTGCATTATCAACATGGAGAACTGAAATATCATTTTATGGTGTATGCAATGCTCTTAAGAAAAAAACTTTAGACACTGAATAAAGAAAAAACCGTTGCTATAGGGTGTTAGTTAAGTTTTTGTCCGTAAACATGTATGACGTTTTTCTTTGGAAGGTTTAAATTGATGCCAAATATATTTCCTCAGGCAGAGACTTGTTTATTTACTTATTTATTTATTTTTCTGTTACTTGTTTATATCCATCACTTGCCCTCTCTAATTATTGTTCATTTATCTCTGATCCCCTCTCGATTTTTTGTATACCCTGTGTAATTCTTGTTTATTCATCTCAGATATTCTCTCTAATACCTAATTTATCTCATATATTTTTTCTACTTCTTGTATATATCTCTCACATCCCCGCTCTAATATTTGTAACTTGCTCTATTATCAAGTTTCTCATTCCTGTTTATTTCTCTAACATCCTCTCACTAATAATTGTTTTTTACCTCAGATTCCTCTCTAATATTTGTTTATTTACCTCAAATTCCTCTCTTATACTTGTTTATTTACCTCAAATTCCTCTCTTATACTTGTTTATTTACCACTGACTCCTCTCTAATATTTATTTATTTACCTCAGATTCCTCCCTAAAATTTGTTTATTTACCTCAGATTCCTCTCTTATACTTGTTTATTTATCACTGACTCCTCTTTAATATATGTTTAGTTACTTCAGGTTCCTCTCTAATACTTGTTTATTTACCTCAGATTCCTCCCTAATATTTGTTTATTTACCTCAGATTCCTCTCTTATACTTGTTTATTTACCACTGACTCCTCTTTAATATGTGTTTAGTTACTTCAGATTCCTCTCTAATACTTGTTTATTTACCACTGACTCCTCTCTAATACTTGTTTATTTATCCTGACTCCTCTTTAATATTGTTTATTTACCTCAGATTCCTCTCTAATATTTGCTTATTTACCTCAGATTCCTCTCTAATACTTGTTTATTCCATTCACATCCCTTTCTAATTATCGTTTATTTCTCACGTTTACCAAGAAGCAATCTATTACTTAAAGCCGTACTCGTGTTAACTGCTCTTTGTAGTTTTTTTTGGTACTGAATAATATTTAGCGACAACAAAACGTGACATTATATATAACTGATTTGTTTATTGTAAATCTTAATTGCATCATTAAGTATCTCTGTATGTATCAATTGGACTGTAATTATTTATTACTATAATTTTATCCTTTCGGATATATTCTGTACTATTGTATAGAAGGCAGCTGATTTTGCGAAAATTTGTAATTAACTTACCACTTGACTCTAATGTGTTAGGAGATAGCTTAGATGTCTCACTGTTTCAGTTTGATGAAAAAGTATGATCATACTGTTTGTCATAACGATGATATTATCGCGAACAACTAACTGTATGTACAGACTAACCTGTGTTTGCATCTATCTCCGAATAAAGGCCATTCTGTGAATAAAGGTCATTCTTTGAAAAACCATCATTAATTATTTAGAACAAACTGATTCCGAATAAAAAACATCTGCTAATAAAGGCCACATATTGTCTTTCCCAAGAGTGGTCATTTTTCACAGGTTTGACTGTATATAAATAACAGAAGAGATAGTCATACATATTTTATATACATGTAATTGTTCAACATTTTTTACTGAGTATAAATATTAAAATTCATTATTTATTATGTTTTTGTTTTCTTTTGAGGAATCATCGTGATATTTCAAATGATTTTATTGAATTTTTATTAACTAATTCGTATGAACACTTTTTATGTCAATAAAACACTGCTACAATAGTACATTAATACAATAGAACACTTATACAATACAATTGTTCACTGATACAACAGTACACTAATACAAAACAATAGTACATTAATACAATACAAAAGTACACAAATACAATATAATAGCACACATAGTTAGTATTAGTATAATGGTACAATAGAACACTTATACAATACAATTGTTCACTAATACAATAGTACACTAATACAGTGATACACTAATATAATAGTACACTAATATAATGGTACACTAACATAATATTACACTAATATAATAGTACACCAATACAATAGTACATTAACACACTAGTACGCGAATGCAATACAATGGTACACTAATACAATAGTACACAAATACAATGGTACACTTACACAATACAATAGAACACTAATACATTACAATGGTGCACTAATACAATGCAATGGTACACTAATACAATAGTATGCAAATACAATGGTACAGACCGTTAAAACAGTACACATCAAAACAACAGCTTTACCATAAAGAACGACATCAGAGCCATGATGCTCTTATAGTATTTAAGCAAGACAAATTAATATTGTAGTTTTCCTCATAACACGAAAATTATTCCAGCAATTTGAAATTTTTACCAAAGCTTAATGATGTTCAATTTTTCTGTAGGGAGCAATTCACTGTCTACAGCACGAATTAAACAACAAAATGGTGCGTTTTAAGGACTTTGAAATTGCTCGTTGTGTCGTGATCTTTTCACTGCTTACACAAAGTATCAGCCAGCAATATTAGACATATGTTCGTCAGAGGAGAGATATGAAAATATGGATGATCGAGTGCCCAATTAGAAATGTTATGTGAGTATCGGATCAACACTATAAAATGGAGCAAGCGTGATTAGAAAAAAAAACTTATTCAAAACTGACAACATGTATTTGTTTACTCCTCAAAGATGACTAAGCGTAATTCTTCCAATGAAAAACAAAGATTTTACGTTAGTTATCAGAAGGTGATTTTTTAGAATCCACCAGTTTGATTTGTATAGTAATATCGCGACCGAACGATACTATGGTAGAAGTATTAAACTGATCACAACTAATAACTTATGCGGGAGTTAAACAAATGCAAACATAATTTTCTAGATAGTTTAATAAAATGTGAAAAAATGACGAATTTATTAACAGAATTTTGACTCGCTGGACGCATTGTGAACAGATTTTGTCTGATTGCGTTACATTCCATTTGCGTTATTTATTTGGGTGTTCTACGAAATATGCAACTCACGCCGATTAACTCGGCGTACATCAATCTAGACGGTCATTCCTGTATATAGAATTTCATTCCAACGATTTGTTCATTCCAACTATTTTTTTACTCTCTCGAATATACGCCCATTTGATCATTTGTTTACAGATGTTTAATTACATTTATTTTTAACATAAAAGTTTATATTTAACTCTGAAGTGGACGTCCGTAATATACAGTCCAGTTATAGTATAACCCCTGAAAACCGAACTCTCTGAAAACCGGAATTCTCTGAAAATCGAGTGATTTTTCAGTCCGCATTATTTTCTCTTCTATGATCAATAGTTCGTTAAAAACCGGAATTCTCGGAAGACTGGACTTTTGTCCAAGTCCGGAAGGTGTCCGGTTTTCAGAGGTGATACTGCATATAGTTTGACGGTGGTATATGTAACGCACCAACTAGTTTCCGTGAATTTAATATAAATTATTAAGACATTGAAATTGGAAATTAATGTATGACGATGCCTCGGCAATTTAAATACCCCACGAATGATTTACGTCATAAATTTCGTGGTGTATACGAAAACACGATCACACTTCGACGGTGAACCATGAAAAATTAGACGTATGTTGTTAACAGCGAAATCCAATTATTAAGTTACCGTAAAATATGATATCAATTATAAGATTAAAATTGTATGTTTACAATGCATCGTATCTTGTAATTCCACAGCCAGTAATTAGATATTTCGGAAACTTACTCGTTCTACGATAGTGGCTCAAAAGCAATGCGGTTTTGTAAATATGATTGCTAACAATATTCTAATAAGAAGTATTAATGTAAGGTGAGATGAGAAATTAACTACAAGTATTATTTGTTTTGTCTGCAATACCTAAAATAATTAAATGCCTTATCGGTAAATAAATAGCAATTATCATAGTATCTCAATAAGTGACATTTTTTGTGGGATTAAGTTGTTTCATAAATAATAAAATAGTATGCTATATTTTCTTAATTAAGGACATTTTAATAATATGTTGATTCCAATGACGTTTAATGCTGTTATCTAATTTTGATTGAAATACGGAATATAAGTTAATCATTGCTTTAAACTTGTTAATGTTTACGCTTAATTTGCCGTAAAAGAGTTCTATAATAGATACATTATGCATTTAATGTAATACAATGAATTGGTGGTCCACATAATAAATAACTTAAGCAGAAATAGGTGACGGACAATTTTATGACACAAAGTATTTAGCTTCAATGGTGAATATCTGCCTGGTTTATTTATTAAGCTACCAACCCGCATACCATCCCTCGGTAAATGGTAGAAGACACGAATCGGACATGTAAGAGATTGGGAGTTTAGCGTCGCACCAACAGCCAGGGTCATTTGGGGACTTTTCCAGCTTTATCGGTGAATGAAGAACCCATGACCCAAGACCTGCGTAGAACCGTCGACTTCCGAGTTAGCTAGCTGGACAGCCTCCTCACTTGTACTTTTTCTAGTCCTTGCTGGGATTCGAACTCACAGCGGCGAGGGGTTAGTGATTACTAGTCAGAGACAATAACCACTTGTACATTTGTTCATACGTACATTGTATATTAAAATTGAAGTTGAAACCAAATTAGCGTTGATATCATAGCTAAAAATTGTAGAAGATATTCTATTAATGTAGAAATAGATCTTTTTTACAGTGTTGTTTATGTACATTGTATATTGTATATTCATGCATTTATAATTCACCGCACATTAAATTCTTCTCGTATACGGATCATGATATTTACATACATAAATTTGTTTGACAGAAAAGATGATTCTGCGTTTGGTTATTTCTGGATATCACCTCAAAGTATTTATATTACATTCAAATATTACTTATAAATAGTTAAATAAAGAGAGTATGGTATATTTCTGCTACGTTTTACGTATTGACAAATTTGGAATTCAATACAAGAACTTACAATTACAGCAAAACCTCAATAATGAGTCCATATTCGGGACCCGAAAAATCGGTCGTAATAATGAGGTGGTTTCATTATTATTAAGTTGGATAAAAGTGGAGTACTTGAAAGCCAGTCCAAAAATAAGTGGTCGTTATTTCAACTTAGTGGTATATATTTGTTGAGACATTCTATACAAATGTAAATATAAGTTGTATATTATATTATTAGATCTGTATTGTTGCTACATATATATATCATACAGCCACAATCTTTCTCGGGTCGAATTCTTGAGTAATTTTATGCATTTTTTTTTCTTTTGAACGAACAATTCATATTACTTTATCTAATAAAATAGTTTGCAATTTGTGGCGTATAAAAGCGTTTTAGCTAATAGTATTACCTAAAAACAACACTTTATCATGAAATTGAAAAATTATAATGAAGTTGTATAAAAAATGAATATATCGTAAGAAATCTGAATTAATACCTTATTTGGTATAATATGAAACATTTAAGTGTTATTTCTAAAATAATAAAATAGCAATTTGTGCTGGTTTATCTAAATCGTACAATTTTCGTACGCTGCCTTATGGAACGTATGCTTAGTAGTTCTACTACCTCAGAAAATATATTGTATACGAGGGATGATCCAGAAGTTTCTGGATGCTACTAATTATTACACTGATAAACTATATATTTTTATCAAAATCCAAGTTTCATTATTTATCAATATTTTACCTTTCATCTTTTATTTCAAAGTTTTTAGGTCTCGCATTTATCTTTGCGCATAATTCGTATCACTTTTGTTTATCTTTATGCCTTAAAATATTCAAACAGAACGTTTAAAGTAAAAAAAAAAACACCATAAATATCAATTTGAAATATCAGTTTCAGTAGTTTAGTACAAAATATATATATATATAAAGAAAAACAGGAAGAAAAAAACTTACCTGATACCGTGTATGTACAGAACACTATGATAGCGATTGGTAATTTGTAATTCATGTTTCTCCTCTTTGTGAGCCCAAGTTTTATTTCAAAGATAAAATAAGTCTTTAGTTTTCACTGACGATATGTTTTACCCACAAGCCAAAAACGATATCATTCGCGTATAAAAGTTTGTCTTTCAGTAACTTAATTTGTTCTCCGTTCATCGAAAAATCGGCAGCGTTTAAATGACTGGAGAAGTGACGTCGTGTTTACCCAATACTCACCTACACGCGGTCACGTGGTCACGCCCTATTGACAAGCCCGCTGACTCCAAACTACAATATAACGTTCGGTAACCGGAAATCGATGTTCTGGCTATAACGAACGCTTCCAAAGGCTTCACGTACAGAATGAAATAAGTAGTTATTACAAATTATGGAACAGGGTGAGCCGGTATTTTACAAATTAATTATAAATGATCTTCAGTTTACATTAAATGTAAAATAAGATAAAAATCATATACATGTGGTGTACAAACTTACGTGCTCGCACATCATTAAATGAAGTTATTGAAAAGGGATATAAAAAATAAATAAAAGACATTTATACAGAGATAGCTGAATTATTATGCATTGCAACACGTCACGATTGTTTGTCCCATTGTATGTAAATATTTTATTTATTTTATAACATGTTTTATTGATTGTTTTTATTCACTAATGACAGACATATCCGATATTAATAAATATATATATTTATTAATATCGGATATGTTATACGTATTTTGAATGCTGCAAACAAAATATACATTTTACATAATATTTTATCGAGCTTAGTCGTATTCATTAGTTGTTTTTGTCGTTTTTATTCTCAAGAGTTTAACGTTGCACCAACAGCTAGGAACATTTGACTTACACCTGGTTAGAACCACTGACCTTCTGTAAACATCATTTGTTTATCTTTCACATGTTGGTGCATTCACTGTGAAAAAATAACATTCACGTGCATGGGAAGTAAAGCATTAACCATTTCAGTGCCAGACACATATTGTCTACATTGTACTCTGTATTGCAAGGGAAGTTTTAAGAAATGACGACTGTAACCATTTCCCCACACAGGTATACCCGTCATAGACACGAACATACAGCTTTGCAAAGACGAATATACCCATCTTACTGGCACTGAAAGGATTAACATGCATCCACCGTAAAGTAACACATTCACGTGCATTCCTTGAGATATAACTCAATATATCACGATTACATATCACGCTATCTTTCGATATATTTAATCTTATACATTTCATAATTATCATGAATAAATATTTTCTCGGATATGAAGATGTTTGAACTAATAAATTCATACGTTTGTATTTCAAGAGTAAAGGAAAAAATGCGACAAAACACGTTCAAATGTATCATCAAATCAAACTAGTAGAGCTATCATTGATTATTTTTTTTGCATATCGACGATATTGATATATCAATGTTTCGAAAAGTGTATCGATAATCAATCGGCCGAAAAAATGTTGATATATTGATAGCATAAATGATTATCATAGATGAGGAAATTTACAACATTTAATTTAATCGTTTCGTAATCAAACAAACTATCAATGAGTCCATTTTCATGAAACAATGTGAGGAATTAACATTTGTCACTCACTTTTTTCGCTCGGGTTTAATGTCGAACCAACAGCCAAGGTCATTTAGAGACTTCCCAGCTGTCACTGTGTAGGAAGATTCCTGGAATATACCTGGGAAGAATTATGGACCTTCTTCGTAAGCTAGCTGGACAGCTTCCTCATATGCGAAATTAAGTACTAAGCTGGACTTGAAATCACAGCAATGAGGGGATAGTGATTACTTGTCAGATACCGTAACCACTCGACCACGAAGGCCCCTAACATTTGTTAAGAGTAACATTTTTGTGGTATTTGTAATCAAATATCACCCGGAAGTCTTGCTTTAAAATGAATGCATGGAAATAGGGATATCAATGATTAAATTCATGATAAGCCGCAACCGTGGTCCAGTGGTCAGTGCGCTGGACTTGTAACCCGGCGATCCTGGTTCAAATCCTAGACGCGGCAGGTCAGTACCTTTCTATAAAAATTGTGGAAAAACGGCGTTAAACCCAGTGGAAAAAAAATATAATTCCAAGATGTTAAGAATTATCTTTATTTTGTTATGCAATAAAAATGTTTTAATTTAATCGAGTTCGATGAAACAATGTTACGGAAAGATGTTTGATAGGAGTGCATTGACAAACTTATACATGACTAGCAAGTTACAAGCCAGACATGTAATATTTTAAACTTCATTTTTTTCAAACTTTTTCCCCATTGAACATTTTGCAAAAATATACAAATCTGTTAGGTTTAGCTCAAACTATCATAGCGTGTGTTCACTATAAAGAGAAATATTTTGTGCTTTTAGCAAATAGTCACATTAACACGCCTTTAGAATTTTTAAGCCAGCTTGGGTTGAACATAAAGGACAGACCTAAGATTTATTGAAGAAAAAATGGCAAAATTGCATATTAGACCAAGCACCTGCCGTGTCCATACCAAACTGGGTTCTAGACGAAATTGACACAAAGACTGCGTGGTAGATAACAGGATTTCTTCTAATGTTAAAGGTTTTCAATATGACTAGCACTCCCTGATGAGATGGAACATTAAAAGATACACAGAGCTGATATGGACAATAATGATTTCAGTACATATGTTAATTCTGAAGTAAGTTCAATTATAGAATCAGTGAGTTGTAGGAACATTGGAACAATCAATCAATTTCACGCACTCCTTGTGTTGCCATCTGATTGACAGACGCTGTGTGAAAAATAGAAATTCGGGTCCAGTCTCATGTCAATTTCAGTTATTTGCAATACGCAATTACAGGAATCATTTATTATCAGCTTCATCATTCTAGACTGGTTATATCTTGTCTTTCAGCGGTTACAGTCCACAACAGAATCACACACAACAGTGTATTAGCACGGTTAAATGATCAGTGTCTTTCAGTCATTGTAACCCTCACAGCTACTTTACAATGATTAGAAGTAAATTAATTTCGTTTTTATTTATCTTTATACAATACTAGTATTCTTTTGATAATGTCAAATATCACACTGGGCATTTTTCTTTGGAACTTCTGTGTATTATTCATAATTCACTTGTATAATATTTTTATAACCATTGTATTGTTATCAGCGTCATACATGTTTTATCTGTGGCTACGTATATCATTCTGTCCATGCTATGTACACAGCATTGTGCTTATTTCATTCCATCCGTAATTACTGTATTGTGCACATTTCATCTGTTATTACGTATTCTATATTGTGCATATTTCATCTGTTATTACTTATATTGCATTTAATATTCCAACCGTTACTACGTATACTGTATTGTGCATATTTCATCTGTTACTACGTATACTGTATTGTGCATATTTAATCTGTTACTACGTACACTGCATTGTGCATATTTCATCTGTTACTATGTACACTGTATTGTGCATATTTCATCTGTTACTACGTATACTGTATTGTGCACATTCCGTCTGTTACTACTCATACTGTATTGTGCACATTCCGTCTGTTACTACGTATACTGTATTGTGCACATTCCGTCTGTTACTACTCATACTGTGTTGTGCACATTCCGTCTGTTACTACGTATACTGTATTGTGCACATTCCGTCTGTTACTACGTATATAGATTTACACATATTTCATTCCAACTGTTACGTTAAATCAGCATGGCACTTACTTAATTCTATCCTGGCCGCGACCGTGATCCACTGGTTAGTGCGCTGGACTTGTAACCCAGCGATCTGGATTCAAATCCCAGTCGAATCGTACTCTTCTTTGAAAATTTGACAAAAATGTCGATTTTCCTCCATATGTGGAGAAGATGCCGGCTCTTTGTGGAAGGGTAAGTTAGTATTTGTTAGAATACAGTGCAGAGAAACTGGTTAGGTGAACCATACAACTGAAAAATTGTTGAAAAACGGCGTTAAGCCCAGTGAAGAAAATAATTCTCTCCCTTGATATGTAAAAATCGACATTGTATATATTTCATTTTAGTTGTAGGTATGTATTTAATATTGTACATATATGCATTTAGTATACCCGTTACTATGAGTTAACCATTGTCGTGTGGTGTTTTCTTGTTATCAGGTGTTTTCTTGTTGTTTGATTGTTTCATGTCATCCGGTGTTTTCTTGCAATCTGATATTTTTCATATAATACTGTGTTCTTGTTATTACATGTATATGTATTCCTGTCATCCCGATTTTGTATTCCTGTGTTTTATGCGTGTATTTGTAGTTGTAATCAAGTGTTTTCTTGCAATTTGGTGTTTTCACGTCTTCCTATAATGCTGTTGTTTTCTCTTATTCTTGTGATGTCTATAAATAATCCAGAGAATTATTCACTTTTATTTGTATACAAGTTATTGTTCCATGTTTTTATTTAAAAGTATTATGCTATGACATTAGCCTTTTCCAGATGTCGAGTAGTTATGGTCTCTAACCAGTAATCACTAGCTCTTCACCGCTGTGAGTTTGAATCCTACCCGGGATCAAAGTTCACAAGTGAGGAAACTGTCCAGCTAACTTACGACAGGTCATTGGTACCCAGGTGTTAGTTTTGGGTCTTCCCGAACCGTTAAAGTTGGAAAAGTCTCCAAGTGACGCCGGCTGTTGTTGCAAAGTTAAACTCCAATTGAAAAGGGTGAAACAACAGGTAAATGAAAAAATAAAATAGGACTTCTCAAAAACAACTACTTTGTAAAATGCGACAGTATGTAGCCATGAAAACTATTAAATCACGAGGTGATTGTATTGAAAACTAAAATGTCATTTGTTATCACCAACGAAGTGTTCATTCTTATGCTAGGATCGCATGTTTTTACATCAAATAATTCATCACCATAAAACAGTTTCTTCGAACAGAAAAAGTTTCAACAAAAGGCCCATAAAACCCGTACAGGAGACAATAAACGGTCATATGAGACGCCAGTTCTAATTTTCTATGCTTTGTTATAAATATAACCGTGTGAATGTTTAATGTAAATTTTACCATAAACTTTCTGTATTATTGTTGCGGGCCGTCTTTAATGTCCACGTTATAGAATCGCAATAGAATATTCATTCTATGGAACAGTTCTTTGTCTTATGAGGGATGCTTTGAAGAAATTTGAAATCGATATTTACAGATTTCAGATCAAATTTACACAAAACTGAGAAGTTACCATTATTCTGTTAGCAAGCGTTTCCTTCATGTTGAACCAGTAGAAACACTCGGCTACATGGTTATATGTGGGGCTTTCATGGTTGAATGGTTATGGTCTGTGAGCGGTAATTACTAGACACTCAACTCTAAGTTCGAATCCCACCCGAGACCACATAAATTTCGCATGTTAGGAAATTGTCCAGCTTGTTTACTGAAAGTTGATGGATCTACCAAAGTGTACACCTGGGATTTTCCTCACTCATTAAGCTGGAAAATTTGCCAAATGACCCTGGCTGTTGTTGCGATGTTAAACTCAGTGAAAAACATATTTGTAGTGTTCGTAATAATTTATATTAGATGGATAATATTATTATATGTATCGATGTTACACGTTGATATCATATGTACTGGTATTATGCACATTGATATGATATGTTTATGTACAACATATACAAAACGTATTGTACATGCTAGTCAACCTGTTATACATGAATATAAATATGATAGTTCAACTACATTTGACAGCTTAAAATTTCTGCTTTTGAACAATAATAGAAATAATATGTTAGTGCATATGGTCCACATTCTGGTATTGAATACAAACCTCAAATAGATAACTTTACTTCTGTTTGCCTGATTAGAGTAACTCAAATCCCGCTTTAATACAGTACCTCGAATATAGTATCAGTACGGAACTGTCTTTTATACGTTTCCTGACACAATTAGTATTATTTATGCCATTATGATATTTTTTGTTAAAAGACTCTTTATGTTGACAAGCCAAAACGACAAAACATAAATAGAATACCTTAATAACTAAGAAAGCAACTATGAAGGGAACACAGAACCTATAAGGAATAATGTCTGAATACGAAACTATTGACAATATTCGAAGACAAAATAAAGTTGTATCGGGTAACATCAAACATTAGATAAACATCAGCCGATGTCGGATTAATTGACAATTTCTTATCAGTAAATAAAGTAATTACGGAGATCTAATACAGAGTAGAGATTACATCAACACCGTTAAATATTCTACGAAAATATTTCCTTCCGGTCCAGTCAGTAAAACCGGAAGCTGTTTGTCAAACTCTTATTATCATTGAAGTTAGGTTTAAATTTATGGATAATATATAATTTGTTGATATTGAATGTCATTTGCATTCGTTTTCTGATTTATCATGTGTGTGTGATTACACTATATAATGTAAACTACTTGTTACAATCATTATAATAGCTATCAGTCATGTTAGATGTGAGATCTAGATTACTAGCTATATTTAGTATTTGAATATGGATACGATTGATAACATATAATCATACAAAACATGGCATAATTTCCCTATCTAGACGCTGAGCGTTGTAATTATACTAAACATCAGAACGCCAACCTACAAACATTGATGGTAATAAAACATTATGTTTGAAGATATAACATTAGGATTTAAACAAATACAATCTTCAAAATCTTTACTGCCCCGTACTCATAAACATTTTATTTGTTCTATTAACTTTTTTCACTGTTTTTTTTTTCAACAATCTCTTAGTTACCGGTTCGCCTGACCAGTTTTTTCCTGGGCTGTATTCTAATCAGCACTAACTGACACTTCCACAATGAGCCGCCAACTTCTCCACATTTGGAGAAAAAATCGACATTTTTGTTAAATTTTCATAGAAGGGTATGACATGTCATGACCGGGATTTGAACCCGTCTCGCCGGGTTACAAGTCAAGCGCCCTTACCTCTGGACCACGGACGCAGCCATCTTATGTAACAAGCACATAGATAAGGACACATGACAATCAAGAATTTCTTACTTGACTTTATTGCATATATTAAGTTGTTGTATAAGAGGCTACCGTAACACCAAACAACATCAAAATGTTACACAATATAAACTTGTATATTTACGGTAAGGACCACGTTTATACATCTGAGATAATTTGTGCTATATCTACATTAGTTGTTTATGGAACAAGACATCATATGTTGTAAAGCAGTTTATGGAACAATACATCTGTTTTCATAGCAGTTTATGAAACAATACATCATATACTGCTTAATCGTTTATGGAACAAGATGTCATATACTGTACAACTGTTTATGGAACAAGATATCATATATTGTGCGACTGTTTATGGAACAAGATATCATATATTGTACAGAGGTTTATGGAACAAGATTTATACTGTATTACAGTTTATGAAACAAGACGTCCGATACATTACAATTATATATACGACTGTATGACAGATATGAATTTGTCTGATAAAATATTAATATTTGTCGTTACTGTTCTAGTAAAAAAATATTTCAATCTTGTTCTGTCCGTGTAAACATGGTATGCAACAATTTGAAATATACAACAATTATTTCTGACTGGCATTGTCCAAATTTACTTTATGATAAATATATTAATTAATTGTTAACAAAATAAACAATATATCTATTTCATCCAATTCACAGTCTAAATCTACAGGAAACCGCTGGTTCTAATGTATTTAATACAGAATTTATTTCGTGAATTACGACATTTGCGCTCAAATTGTAGACGTTCATTAATCACTGGAACGCTGGAAATACGAAACAAAATGACGGGACTCAGAAAATTGTTTTCCGTTTTGGAAATGTAATTAATTTCATATGTACGTGGGCAAACTACCAACTGTAGAAAATTGTATTGTGAAGATCAGTTACCAGGATATTAGAGATTAGCTGAATTGTTTTATTAATAGGATAATTATGGATTAAATTAACTCCTCCCATTATTTATGATTGACCAATAACAATCAAGTTGACGAATATTGGAAACGATTATTTGCGTAATGTAGGCGTATAAGATCATCGTCTGCATAACAATCGTTCGTAAACTAGCAATATTCGAATAACACAAAAAGTCAACAAAACATTTTATGATCCAAAGACCCAGATTGACTTTCCACATTCATCATGATGTATTGAAAGTTGATTCATTTTTTTCATCAGCTGAAGTGCTTTAAAGTTGTATCCAAGATCGTTTCTATTAAGCTGGTCTGAATACGTTTCATCTCTTCTATTATTGTCACAGAACATTTACTAAAACTAATGGTGTATCAAACCAATCTGTACGATTTCAAAATAGTGCTAAATTTTATCATAAATCTACCGAAACATTTCATATTCGGTCTGAAATGAAAAACGCGTACGTTATAACGACCCTGTTTAATCATGACACCAAGAAAAACTCTCAACGCTATGATAATAGTTGGAAAACTCAATTCCATTAAAGAAAACGATTTTATAGGACATAAATGAAACAAAATTAAAAAATAAAAAAAAAATAATTGCAAATGTTCTGTTTCTCTGAAATTGAGGATGAACCTATGCTTAATACATGATAATTGAACTCTGTTTTCCCGATATTCCAAGTCATGTGTTCCAATGGTGTAAAAGTTGGATGTTATATCTGGTACTCAGGAAAAATCTGTAAAGATTTAAAACTTGTAAACCATCTAATCTAACCGAAGATATGTATTCATGTGCAACAGTAACACCTGAATGAAAGTCGATTTAATAATATACGGAAAATTATGTTGTTGTTGAGAAGTTGTTGCTCTAGAGAGATTAACTTAATAGTTAAATCGTACAGTGGGAAAACATCATGTTTTTGTTGAAGGGACGTTGTACCTCAAGAGAGGTTTCATTGTATATATATATATATATATATATATATATATATATATATATATGTAGAAGAGGTTTCTCTGTATATCTGTATACACGTATTTATAGTTTTAAGTACAATTAATTCTTGTAATCTCAAATTCCTGATGACTGAGGAAATTAGCTTGAGATATGTGGAATTTGAGGTAAACAGATATGGTTAACTTTCAAAATTTACATGTGCTTGTGTACTTATTCTTTGCTTGATTAAGCATTCACATAAATAAATGAACAAAACAAAACATGTATCAGTATATAATTTAATCTTTATTTATAAAGGTAGTATATTAAACATTTTATAAAAAGAGCGCATAAGTCATATCATTAAAACAACACATATGTCATATCCTTAAATCAGCTCATTAGTCATGTCATTAAAACAGCACATAAATTTTATCATTAAAACAACACATAAGTCATGCCATTTAAATAGCACATAAGTCATATGATTAAAACAACACATATGTCTTGCCATTAGAATAGCACATAAGTCATATCATTAAAACTGTTCATCAGTCATATTATTCAAAGAACACATAAGTCATATCATTATCAAACAGCACATAATCGTATCACAGCACTTTCTATGTTTTTTTAGTGTCTCTATACAACTGGGTACGTTATTTTTGTGTACTGGTATCTTCATACATCTGAAAGAGTTTCTCCTATTATTTATTCTCAACCAGATAATTCCTTATTTCATGTGTATGACCTGACGGACACACTGATGCCAATTACTACACATCAAAAGGCGCGCAAATGCAAACTATTTTTGTAGTCAGATTCAATATAATAATATTATTAAATATGTTCCTGTATTGACGTCAGTGCATATAATGCTGTCATTCATTAAGATGTTCTTCATGATTATTCTGCCTTGGATCTCCTGTAAATAATTTATTTCTAATAAAATACAAGAAAATACATGTGTTTACATTTCTTAACCTTTTGCCTCATAATACCGCTTTTACCCGAATCCGAAGCAGATGAGTTTTGAAAACATTGAGGCAAAAGCAGTCATTGCTTGAGTTATGGCTTCTTTTGCCACAATGTTTACTACTATGTCAGAGAGAAATAACCCAATTTTCTGAGATAAATTGATGTTTTGTATATTAGCTTTGAATATGGATGAGTCCAAAATATGCTTATGAGGCAAAGAGTTATACTACGTAATTTAAACTATACAACGCACAACCGCCTAACTGACTGCTACATTTTAGAAAATTAAAAAATGTCCGAACAAAGTTATTTGTTTCTCATTAGAGGCACATAGGTATAAAATGTCTGGAAATATGATCACAAGAAACAACAAGAGTGTCATTGTAAAATGTGGTAAAAGTTAATTCTATTGATTCGATAGACTTTATGAGATATTATACTTCAAATAATGAGAGTCTATATTGTTGTATCAGGTGCAACCACGTTAAATTGTTCGCGGACAATGTGTTCCTTCTCTCCATCAAAACACGATTGGATTCGCACTAATTACACAGGATGCTTAAATAGATTTACGTGTATAGATAGATTCACTTTGCCATATAATGTTCACAACATGATATAATATAACATAGAAATCTAAAAATATAACTAATATAATAATTACTGCATAAAAGTAAATGGATGACACAAAAATAAAATCAATAAAATAGATAATAAATAAATACATAAAGTAAGTCCACGTCATGTCCATTATATGGCAAAGGATGGCACAAAAGAGAAAAAAATCTTTTATTTCCATAGTGGTCCTACGTACAATGTTCAGATTTCCTTTACATCAAACGAATTTGTAATATTCTAATCAATGATAAAACGCCTGCGCGTTAAAGAAATAGGAGGTAATTGTATTGTTAGCAGCGCTGTGCATTCTTTACATGACATGATGTATAATTTTACGCTGTCGGTAAGCTCCGTGATGTGGAGAGGGCGAAGGTCTGAGTCCCCATTTGGGATGTTTAAGGGGTGGACGATAAATTAGTACATATGTTGACAATTTCAAAGAATTTTGTTACCGACTAAGTTTGTGCGGTTTTTTTTCTGTAGTATTTAATGATTTTCGACGACTTTTCAGCTTTTAATGGTGGAGAAAGACACCAACCTTTCATAAGCAACGGCAAACAGACGACATACATACGGCTTCCTCATATGTGAAATTTGGTCCTGTGTGGGATTCGAACATACAGTGGCTCCGGGTCTATGTATCAATGTATGTTTTCGGTAGAAAGTATATATAAAGAATATACAATGTGATGTGATGACGAACAACGGGGAGATATGAAGAAGAAGACTTCTGTCACGGGCGACAAGTACAGTGCAACCTCACCATAGCAATACTCTTTGGGAGAAGCAAAATTATGTTGTTGTTGACAGGTTGTTGTTCTAGAGAGGTACAATTAATTGTTAAATCGTACAGTGGGAAAAATCATGCTGCTGTTGAAGGGAAGTTGTACAGATCTAACTAAGATAGCTGTTGGTCAACATATTAAAAGAAGTTTGAGAAAACTCACGTATGTAAGGGCAATGTCAATAAACAATAAATCATTTTATGAATATTTTCACGTATCAAAATTAAAAGACAGCAGTAACAAGTGGACTTATGTCAAAAGTGAGTGACAACGGAAGCTGGTTTGAAAAACGTGAATCAATTTAACATAGGTCAACTTTACCAACAAGAGTAATGTCATCCTTAAATATAGATGAGAAAATCATTTCGAGAAAAAAACGCATACAAAACACCAACCTTACCTGAATACTACCTACCCATAAACCTACCAACCCAAAACCCACCTTACACATAGGACGTACAAAAACTGAAGGACAAGCACAGTCTACGGGAGGGTACCGTATTGTACCGGTTTATGCCTCACATTACCTCCAGTATTCTTTTCTGAAGACTCTTTTGCATCATTAGAGGGACCTATAACGGCCCAGAGGACCCAGACAAGGGCTCGATTGAGATGGAGTCATACAAGTAAGGGAAATGGAAATAAACATCAGTTAGTGAAAGGTGAACAATTATCAAGTCCTAACTTATAATGGAGAATGCATTAAAAATTAGGGGCATTTCAGTTAACATTTGGGTTTAGGTTACAATAAAATTCTAAAGGTCAATATATGTACATGTATAGTGTTTGTACATGTTTTTTTTATTATTCAACTATTCCGTGTACTCATGAATTTATTACTACAGTTTATATTTCTTTCAAATATTAAAATTATCAGAACGTCCCCTAATCATTACAGGATTCTATAAACTATAAGAACTAGCCACAATTATTACTGGATTCTATCAGTAATCAGAACGTGCCACTGTCATTACTGGATTACATCAGTAATCAGAACGTGTCCAAATCATTACAGGATTCTATAAGTAATCAGAGCATACCCCTATCATTACAGGATTCTATCAGTAATCAGAACGTGTCCCAATCATTACAGGATTCTATAATTAATCACAGCATACTCCTATCGTTGTAGGATTCTATCAGTAATCAGAGCACACCCCTATCATTACAGGATTCTATCAGTTATCAGAACTTGCCCAAATCATTACAGGATTCTATCAGTAATCAGAGCATACTCCAATCATTACAGGATTCTATCAGTTATCAGAACTTGCCCAAATCATTACAGGATTCTATTAGTAATCAGAGCGTACCACTATCATTACATGATTCCATAAGTTATAAGAACGTGCCCCAATCATTACAAGATTCTATTTATCAGCATGCATCCACGTTCCCGCCAGAATCGTTGTTTGATTAATCCTGTAATCTGACACTAGAAATGAGACACCATTAAACATTTTATAAATACAATATCACTAATTATGAAATATGATTATATTACGGCCGACTTGATATTTATGATGATTATTGTTGAAAATAATCAAACCTCATCTAAACAGTGAACTTGTATTATATAATCACAGAAATGTGTCAATAATTGTAAACAATGACACAGCTAACGAAATTCAATGGTTGACAATTATAGTTTGTGTAGAATTAGATATTGATTATAACGAAGAAAACCCGTGTACAATGAGCTCTGGAATGGATGTTAAGTCCTCTCCAAAACCCACGTACAAATGTAAATGAACATGCTTTGATAATATACAGAAAATAAAACGAAGTTAACATGGCTCCGTAGGTGTACAATTTATCACTTAACTCCAGCATTCTGAATTGATTTCTATTGTTATCACTATCAATTAGTTTTCTCGTAATGAAATATTACCACATCATTATATATAATTAGTGAACCGTCAATCGTGTAACAATTTGTAATGTTTCTGTCAGTATTAACGTATCAAACTTGGTTCAATATTTTCTTGTATTGTTTCAGCATTAGGAAACCCATTCACATCAATGGCACCTCATAACTTAGTAAGTTTTAAATCAATGACGAAACATAATTTAATCTCAGACCATACTTGGGCAATTTACTGAACATTAGTTTGCCATTACGATATGATTAGCAAGAATGTTGTAATGCGGTAAAAAAAAACTGCTAGTTTGCAGTTACCCGACTGACGCATTCAAAAATCCTCGACCCCAAAATCTTTTGGGTGATCTTAAATTCATTCTTTATTCCAGGTTTTCGTTTCCCGTACAAGCATATCTTGTTAACAAAAACGTTTAAAAATTGTTGAACTACCTAACCACTGTTTTAAGCATGGGTCGCGTAACCGCAACCCTACATTCTTTAACTATGGCCTCAGTCTGTCATTATGAAATGATTAGCAAGAATGTTGTAATGCTGTAAGGTGTTTTGCAGATATTGTCATCGGTTTTATTTTCATCATTGATTAAAATCTTGTTAAAGTTTATTTAGCCGGATAAGATATCCAGCCAATAAAATTATGTTATCAGTCATTAACGATGGATGTCTACAAGTATGTGTATGAAACAGTGTTCAGGGTAGATGTCAATGAGAATATGTTCAATGTACGTCTCGAAATGTTACATCGGCATCTAATATTATCAGATCGCGTGTTACCCACACCTATCTGTGAAGCATCGAGCTTTGCATCTTCAATATTGTTCATTGCATTTGATTTACGTGATCAGCACGTATGGTCTACGTGTCAACCAGGTCGCGTGCTATCAACGTCGCGTTTGGATGTTGGGAAAAGAACTACTTTACACCCAAAGAGTATGGTCAGTATCCACTGCACATACCACCATGGTCATAGGGTGTAGAGTCAGTAAATGTTTCTGGCCAATCTGCATGATAATCAACACAACACATTGTGCACTAAAGTGGTTACCTTTCTTCCGAAGCACGAGCGGGACACGCTGGCTTTTACTGAATACCATAAGAAAAATTGCAAGTAGCTCAATCCTTTCCTTTCATAATATTTTAGGCACTCAGTGTGTTCAATGGTTTGTCAAAACCGACAGCTGTTGCTGTATCTTTGACCAATGTTAAATTATCATACCATTGTTGCCAGGAAATGAATTTAAAGAATCTATGACATTCATTAGTTTTTGTATGCTGATACAAATTAACTTACCATTAAGGTGTACAAATAACTTTATACATTGCTAAATATAATTTTTGAAATAATATACGCCGCGTTTGAATAAAATCAGAAATTTAATGTGATGCGTCTTACGTGAGAGATTAGTGTTAGCTTGGTGATGTTGCTACGAAAGCGGTAATGGCGGTTACATCTGAACAGTCCCTGTTTAATGACGTTAGAGAAAGGGTCACATAAAAGCAAGTGTTTTATGTAAGTGTTTGTCCTACATTTTAAGCCAATCATATTTTCAATCATGTGCCATGGTGGCTGTCCATTGGCGTGTTAAAAAGAGGTGGGCGGGACAACACTAAGTCGACAATATTTTATTTAGAAATTCTTACGAATTCCGTAGAATTTCCGAAATAAACTCCAACCCATTGGAAGAGTAAATAATTGTAGTTATCCAACAAAGCATCGAGTAAAGAATTTCGACATTACTAAAAGACAACATGCCATAGCCAAACGTATAATTACATCACGATTGCATAAACACTCACGAAATTTGTGTTATGATGATGGAGATTAGAGAAACTTGTGGTTAATAATGCAACAGAAACCAGAATTTCGTAAAATGACTTTTATTGAAGAAAGCCGTAACAACGGATTAAAAACAAGATCACATGTGTAATTTTTAAACTATCTGAACCTGAAAAAAAATCCACCGAAACTAAAAACGTCAATTGACTAAAATCGCACTGTTACTACTACAGTTGCTGTACATATAAACCAATGCAATTACATATAATCTGTATACAAAAGGTGTTCGTCACTCTTACATGCTCATTTTAAACATTGATACTACAGTGCGACCTCTCAAAAACAACACCCTTTGGGAGAAGGAAAATTATGTTGTCGTTGTTGTTGTTAAGCGTTTGTTGCTCAAGAGAGCTTACATTAATAGTTAAATCGTACAGAGGGAAAAATCATGTTGTTGTTGAAGGGAGGTTGATGTTCAAGAGAGGGCCGCTCTGCAGAGGTTGTACTGTATATTATTTAACTTTATTATCATAAAAAACAAAACACGATGCTGAAACTACTACACACACCTCGCTTGATAATAAATGTGTCAGCTTATCAAGAATCTCTATCCGTGTGAATTCATCAATATTGTGACACTAGCCTTATCAAGGTTCCTGTCAACAACAACTTTAAACGCTTCACTGACATTTATCTTACCAATACAAAATATAACCAGTGAAATATCTCTAGGATTTTCAATTGTTTTCAGATATATCAACCTGTGAACAATAATTGTGTAACATAAAGAACAGCCCTCTGATAGTGAACCAATTACTTGAAAACTAACATGTCACCATTCACAATCATTACACAGACAGCTGAAAAAAAAAAAAACATCTTTGTATTGATAGTTAATCAGAGCTATAATTCATAGCTACACCACAACACAGACCGTAGCCTCATTTCGAACCTTCTTCTTCACACTGGAATTAAGGTTTTACACCCATAATGACCAAAATTAGTGTCTCAATAAGGAGTGGACAGATTTTGGGAACCTTTATAGTTTTCATAAGTTTCTATGATAGAAAATGATTTATCGTGACATTTTTCAAAAACAATGAGAATCCTTTGAGTTATTAACCCTTTTACTTTGCATTGAAGTCTATGGAAGTAGCCAATTTTTCGAAGATTAAAGAAAAAGATCCTTTTCAGTGAAAACTCACGGTAAAACGATGCAAAAACACAGTATCAATGTAATTCAATAAATAAAAATACAGGTCACCGTGCAATACTGTCAAAAATTAATATTTTTCTGTTTTTCAACAAGGGCAACAACTCTTACAAAATGTGAAGAATGTGTCGTAAAATACAGAAAAAAGAAGAATCTGGGGTAAGTATCAAAGAAAAAACGATAACTGGCCAATACTATGTTTATAATATTACCATTTTGGGGTAACATTTAACAGATGCATGAAATGATTACCGTGTTATGGATATTATACTTAAATATTGCACCAATAGCCAGGGTCATTTTGCGACTTTCCAGTTTTAATGGAGGAGGAACACCCTAGACATTTGAATAAACCCATCGACCTTGTGTAAGCTAGCTGGAATGATGAATTCGTTAAGCTTTATTACAGGATTCGAACCGACAGTGATGAGAGGCGTGTGATTACTAATCAGAGACCTCAACCACTCGAAGAAATTTCTCCAACCTTCACTATGTAATCAGTTCTTACACACTGTTCAATGTATAATGTGAAAACTTCTAACTACAGTTATTCTTCATAGTAAAGTGCGCAAAGCGTCATTTTTTGTTGTTGTTATTGTTTGTTTTTTTTTGTTTTGTTTTGTTTTTGTTTTGATTTGTTTTTGCTTTAAGTAGACTTGTAGGAAGATGCACGTAAATATCTTATGTAGAAAACGTCATAAGTATATGAACATTTGGCTTATTCTTATTGAAAAAAGCGCTCGGAATGGCATAAAGCATTCGCCTCCCAACGTTAATTATTGAGTCTTTTTTAAACGGACGTATGATATCAGCGTGTGATCATCTAACAAGCTTTTATTTCAATCTTTCAGATTTCGTTTTCCGAATACATTCTATCGGTCCTTCACCATTATGTTTATATAACCATTACCGCTTTATACCGAAAAGTCTAATCAATGCAAATGTTATGTTAACAAGAATGTCGAAGCTTTTCCTTGATTTAAACTGAATATTTTCTCGTTTTATGGCATTTTTATGCGCTTTTTTGGAGGAACATGCAATTTCAGTCAGCGAGACAATATGAACATATATGATTACGCGTTAACGGCTATATCTGGGGGTATTCTGATCAAATTACAATTCATGGAAATCAAGATGAAATAAATGTAACATTACTGAAACATATCGTGATGTAACGAACCTTTATACTGTCTAGATAACGCTAGTTGGTGTATAATGTTACTGTATATAGGCAGCACGAAATATCTTCACGACAGAATATTATCTGCGTAGACTCGCGTGATCAACTTACTTAATATCGCAACGTAAAATATAACCGGATGCGTAAATATTGACAGTTGTAAATGTCTAGTCATTAAAACGTGTCACTGGAAACATCAAATTGTAAAAATTCTTCATTTGCTACCCGATACCAAATAAAACTTGTTTAATGATTTCGTAATTGTAATTGAATCGCGCTATCGATAATGATGAAAGCATCCCGAATGACGGAAATGGTTGAATGGTTGCGATGCTAATCAAGCGTGCCACTTTCAAAGCCTATGGGATCGTCTTTAAAGTGTCCCACGTATAACTGATTACAATATGATGCGGTATTGTTATGCCTAATTAAACCAAAGCGTTGTGATATCTAAAATTGCCTTTCATCGAGATCGCTTGAAGGACAGGGAAACTAAACAGAAGAAATGAATTGATTAATTGATAGGTTGACTAGAATGTTCTTAGTGCATATCAATAATATATAAACCGCTCATTTTATTCTGTGTATATTAAAGCATATCAGTATAATCATGAAGTTGCCTTCCTGAACATCTAGGTGTGTATACATGTATGTGTCATGTCGTTATACATGTATGTGTCATGTGGCTAACATACGTATGTGTCATGTCTTTCTACCACTCCAAATCAGTCATATCAATCTAACAATTAACAATTAAATGGCATTCGACTATCGTGTCTATTTGTACGTGTCAATGTCTACATGTCTGAAAAAATAACAGTGCTATAGCCAACTCCAAACTCCTTAGATATTGTCCCATTTAACTCCTGTTTCAAACTGAAAAATGACCTTTTTGTATTACATTAGACTCCAATTATCACCACTGACTAAAACTATATGGTTTTCACCTGCGATAGCATTTTGAGGGTATGGAGACAAAGCATATCGACTGGGTTGTCTAAATTTGGGGACTTTACATTACAAGCCCCTCACTTATGGTGTTATATATATATATATATATTCATACAATATGACTAGTCGAAAACAGTACGAATACACTGAAATCGGATGTTTCACTTGCGAGTTTACTTAACGAAACCTTTAACATGTCTGTTCAAAATCTAAATTAATACATCAGCGAATTTTACAAAATAAGGTATGCTGGCATTTTACAATGTTCTTTACACGGAAATTAACAAGACAGCGTTTTTCTGACAACTGGTTTTACCGCACGTGATTAGACCGCGTTATCGCTTATTTGACACGTGCATTCCGTGAAATTCGCAAAAATGGATAAAATAGTGCCAGAGTTGTTGTAAAATGACAATCACATTGAAAAAAACGCTGCCACATAATAAGACAGCGTTATTGGAATACGTGAAGCTGGTATGTCCATCAGACAGGCAAATTACTGAGTGATAATTTTGAATCATATAACCAGATTTAACCACTGGTAAAACAAAATATCGTTTAAGTATGCATTCATTTAATTCATCGATTGATTGATTTAACGACTAATCGATCGGTTGGTTGATTGATTTAGCAACAAAAGTGAACATACTCCAAGAAGTTACTGATGAACGCCTTCAAAAACAGTGGTAGGGCTGTCGAAACAATTTCAAACAAAAATGCTGATAACATTCTTTCGCGCCTGCATTCCATGCAGGGGTCCATTAATTGGAATGCCGAAGAACTAACAATTGGACTAGTGAACTCAACTTAAGCATTAATTAAACACTTTTTATATAGGAATACCAGAAAAAACTTAATTGAATGGTTAAAGACTATCAATAAATATATAAAACGCTCATTTCTTGTACAGACATGGCAGTTTCTCCATGCCTGTAGCTCTCTTCAAATGTCATCTAACCTTTGTTTATTGACTTATTGTCACTGGGGATTAACGCCGTTTTTAAATATTTTTTTTTCAGTTATATACGGCGACCGGTTCACCTAACCAGTTTTCCTGGTCTGTATACTAACCAGTACTAACCCTTCCACAAGGAGCCGGCAACTTCTCCACACGTGGAGGAAAAATCGACATTTTGTCATTTTTTCATAGAAGGGTATGACCAGCCGCGACCGGGATTCGAACCCGGACCTCCGGGTTACAAGTCCAGCGCACCAACCACTGGACCACGGCTCATCTAACATTTATTGTTCTTTTTGCGATCAAGGAGATAAATTGACAATAAAAATAAAAAAGTGCTACCGTGTAATTTATAGTGGAAAGAAATTGTTCACGTTCATTTTGAAAAGAGGCCGAGTCCTCGAATTAAATCATTAAATTCGAATTGATAGTATTAAATATTTAGTTTTAACAATAGAAAATTAATTTTGGACATTACAAATTATTTATCTATCATTCGGTGAAATTTACCCCCGGAATTTTCATGTTTATGTTAGTATCTGACTGTTTGTAGTATATACCATTTCTTTGGGTTGAAATTCAGCCAATCTACATTAGGAGGTCAAATCTATGCTGTCATTCCTTGGAAAAAAGTGAAAAAAACCACAAACTTCCCAAACAAGCATGGTTTAAGTGAACTTTCGGACATTTCTGTAAACTTAGATACGTAGTCTGTGACATACAGGCGAGTGTCTGTTTGTTTCTATCCCAGCTATATCACCGATGATAATCATACAGTATCATTAGTCGATAAGAATCTGTATATCTGGTGGGTGGGAGCTACAGACGTAAAAAAGTACGAAAAAATGTAAACTACCAACTATGGCAGTGAAAGACCACAGCTTGAACGGCATTCACATAAATTCATCATAAAACATAATCAAATCGATTTCTCTGTTGTTTATATAACCATATCACCATAAAATAGTTCCGTATTGTTCATCACATACTGATAATGACAGTCCCCGGTTATAAAATGCTTTTATTCATTTTGTGATAGCACCGAAATGAGAGTATAAACTACACTCCTTATTTTGTTACGATTTTTTCGTCTCTTTTACATATTTTGCTTGACTTGAGTGTCTCTTTAAAGCTTCTATATGACACTGACATGGCATCATGATCAGGACGACGCTTTAATGGATAGCATCGAACCAAGACATTCTGAGCGGTATTCAAAGCAGTGTGTCATTTGAATTTTATTAAATTCGTCTCAATGTCCTCATCATGTTGACAGTCTATGATGTCATCATTATGATGTATGATATTTACGACATGTCGTAAAATGCTTAATTTCGTAATATAATTACTGGCGTATTGTTTATACAACGTCTTCATGTGGATGTTACAATGATTTCAACGGTGATTTACAAAAAGGAAACACCATTCCATTGCTAGATCAGCTCAGTATATCAATCAAAATGTCTGACTCACCAGTGTTAAGATTTTCGAAACAACCCACAAAACATGTCAAGAGAGAAAACCCAGATTAACATGCCAAGAGTGAAAATCTAGCACAACATACGAATAGTGAAAATCCAGCACAACTTGCCAAGCGGAAAACCAAGCACAACCTGCTTTGTGTGAAAACCCAGCACAACATGCCAAAAGTTAAAAACCCAGAATCACTTGCCAAGAGTGAAAACCCGCACAGAACGTATAAGTGGTTGACCAACACGTCAAGAATGACTGTCCAACACAGTAAAGGCGACCGTTCAACACATGTTGTCAGCGTATTTGTCCTTTAAAAACTAGATGAACATCTGAGGTAATTGCACCATTTTGTCTTATTCACTCTAATTAAGGCAGTTGGATTAATGCCTCTAAGATATAAGGAACAAAAAAATGCCATCTAGAATGAAAACAGTGATATGTCAGGGTGATACTATATTCGTGTATGCGCTGTGATTGCCCAGATTAGTATAAGACCCTGATCAAAGTGTTAGGACTGCATGATGTGGTATTGTATGTTAAATGATCCTTAGGAATTTCCAGGACATTGGAAGTCCCCTGTGACGTTATTGTACCATAAAATATTAATGTGGCAACCAGAGCAAGTTAAGAAAATCCCTATGTTGTCATTAGCATACAAAATTACTTTCTTGCGATCCAATCTAAATCTGCTGGTTGCAGTCAACATGTGATGCTCAAGTAAATTGCACATTGATAAATGGGAAATTCATTAAGAAGAGTCCAACGCATACGGTGTGCAAGTATTCAAAAAAGAAATATACTAGAAAGCTGATTAGATAATACTGAAGGAATAAGTTTGTCACGTACTGGAGGATATTGGTATTTCTATCACAGATAGTTAAATTTGGCTCATTCCAAATAACATGACATGCTGAAAATTATGAAATAACACATGTTTGTTGATGTCAATATTTCTATAATACTGTTCAAATGCTGATAACATTTTAATTAGATGGGACCCAAAGACAATTTTCATCAAGTCCCACATTTTGTACAAGCATAATTCAACTATGCAACTCATCTAACTGTGTGTACCATGCACTATCATCATGAACTGTCAGTACACAAGTATTTTGTTAATCCGATTTCAACCATCAAATTAGTTACATATTTGACTATAGTTCCTATCTGGCCATGTTTAAAAATACAGAATGAAAACACACACAGTGTCTGATACAAAATATACAATTTATTATCATTAATTTCTTTCATATAAAAGTTATGTGTGAAATGAAAATGTCTAAACATACAACTATGTATAAAATTTGTGTATTAAAAAGTAAAGAAATTGATGGACACTGATAATTCATCTGGAAATGTAGACAGATAAAAATATCCCTTAGGTATGTAGCCAGTACACTCATATACATTTACATACATGGAAACTGTAACTGTGTACAAATTGTTCTTGGAGCAATCACAGTCCTTGTGCTGCTTATAATGCATAAGTTGCTTCTAGTATATCCATTGTTTGTACTATGTTTTACAGACACCACAAATAATATCTTTATGAATAAGCAACATTACAAGTAACACTTACAGTTAAATGTCCAGTAATTAAAAACGATTTAACATCATAACTCTATTGCAATATGGTAAATAGTGGAATTTATGTACAGAAAAATTTGTTATATCCAAGGTTGAACATTTAGAAAACTGTTACAAATTGCAGCTTTTCAATTTAGAATGAAGACTGTGATACAGAAATGTTCGATTGATAGTAAAATCAAATAGTTAATTATATACATTATATGAAACTACATAAAAATGGAATGTGCATAAAAGTAATAGTACAATATATACAATGAGGACCATATACAAATGACAAATGGTGTATTGAATTAATGCTAAATCACCATAGAATGAATTATGTTCAATGAGTGATTAATGTACCATATATCTAACATTTTTTAAACAAACTTATCAAGTAGTATGTCATTATTTTGAATAAACAGTTACAAAATTCTGATTTGTACAACATACCAACATTAAACATCATTACTTTGAAATTAATCAAATCAAATATTAAAGATTAGGTATTCAACAAAAGTATTAGTTTTCCGAACTTTATCAACAGATAAATTGTAACTATAGAAGTTGTATTTTGTACAACATATTATGTACTATTCACAAGTTCATTTATAATGAACAGTGGATATAGAAGCATCTCCCAACAGAGTTTGTAAAACTAAAACTTATAGGTTCAGTTCACTTAAAACTTTCCCATTATGTAAGCACATCTTAACTACTGAATATTGACAAAACTTGGGAAGACATGGCACATTGCATATCTCAAAATACTACTTTAAGACACTTGTTTAAATATTCAACAAATTCTGAATAATTTTATTTTCATTGAGCCAGTACTCATACTCCAAGAATTTTTCTACTAAGAAACAATGCAGAGAAACAAAGGGAGACAACTGGTAAAATTCTGGTAGAAATAGTGGTGGCAGAGTTACATCCATTCCAATCATTGCAGAAACAATATTCAATATCAGAATCTGTAGTCTGGGTGGGGTTCCAGAAATCATTCTTCCTTGATGGTTCACAGTAACCATGGCGACGTAACACAGGCATTCTGATTCTGTGATAGGCTGATTTCATCAATTGATTCTCACATTCTCGAATAATCTTCGTTTCTCCTATGAAACAATCAACAGAAGATGAACTTATCATCAATATAATGACAAAATCCATCTACATATCATACTATTTGAAAGATGGCAGAATGTGAATACAATTTCAATACAGAATTCCTTTTTAACTCGTAGTTATATTTGCTTTAATAGTAGTTAAATTTTAAAACAAGAATAGTGCATGTTTATTTAACATTGAGATTAATTCAACATCAAATCACTAAATGGTGACAGGATCAAGGTATTTAAATATTAATCCAACAAGTCAAAGCACCGAAAATGTGTACATCTCAAGTTCCATACAAGTGCAACATGAGACAAACATCATTAGGGTCACAGAAACATCAACAAATGAACACCAGCATGAGTTGTAGAACTATGACAGCATTTATTTGATGCATTCGGATTAAACAATAGTTCATAAGTTTATCAACATAATTTTTGATAAATGCTAACTTGTTTAATATTTATTATTTCCACATTGCAACAGGCCAAAATGTGATGAATTAGTATTAATTGCTATTAAAAGCTGTTGTCTGTATACACAGTTGGTCTTTATTCAAATCTTAATTTGGACTATTGTATCAATAAATATAAACTGATGTGTGGGTTATGATCCTGAGTAGCCACTCAGATAGACAGTACCTGCTAAATTTTTCTTTTTCATTTCATATCATGCTTAAAGTTCATCGGAATATCAATTAATATTTACATAAATATTTTGACTTGAACATAATACATAAGGAGCCTGATGAGTAATCGCTAATTCTTCACTGCCACAAATTCAAATCCCATCTTGTTCTAAGCATATGCCACATATGAGGAAGCTGTTCAACTAGCTTGTGGAAGGTCTGTCGTTCAACCCAGATGTATGTGCGGGGTCCATACACCCACTGTTAAAGCTGGAAAAGACACCAAATTACTCTGGCTGGGTATGCGAAATTAAACCCCAGTGAAAAAAAATAGACAAATAGATACAAATATAACTACCATCTTCTTTCATTGTGACTTTCACACAGAATTTTGAGTCTCCACAATCTCTCCATGGAAACATTCTCCATACTACACCATCTTCACCACAACCTCCCATAGCACTGAAACATCTGTGACACATAATTGCCTCCCCTGAAATTCAAAACATAGCTAAAAACATGCACACTCATTGAGTAGTTATCTTTCCATTATTTACATTTATTAACATGAAAACTATACATATTCAGTAACAAAACACATAGATGTATCATGTAGCAAAAAAATTAAGGAAACCACAAAGTCGAGGGTCGGATGAATAATATAAGAGGGTTGGTCAGGTTAGTGGGAGCCAGCAACTTTTTTATGCCTTAAAACAATGTATACTATAGAGTTGTATTATTGCTGACTTATTACTGATCATGAAAGGCATGTGTCATGCACCATAGTCACATTATAATTCAAAATGTCAAATCATCTTTAGGCACCTGATGCACCAGTGACGCATTCCATTTTTTTTATCTTTCCGTGCACAAAATGAAGTAAGTACGAGGTAAATATTACTGCTCTGCATCATCTGATGCTTAACGCTATTCTTTTGCTAGCAAGAGCCCAATGATAGACATTCTGTGTCATCTGAATGCCCAGCAGATAGACCCTTATAAATAGTTAAAAATTAGTTTAATAAAACTGAATGAATTGTTACTCAGTTATCATCACATGAAAATGTCACATTGACTTTCAAAATGTCATATTGATTTTTGCATCTGAAAGGGCAATTGTCCCATTAAGAACATTTTTTCGCAGTAACTGCTCAGTCTGAACACAATTTTATACAATTAAGAATACATCAACAAAAATATTATTTCCATGATGTCACATAATTATTCTCGCAGTAGAATAATAGATCCAACCAGTAATGATCGGGAATTGATTGTTGGTTGCAACATGTAGATGTAGTGGTTAAAAGCACACTAAATTGAGTAAATTCATTAAAAGTCTGACTACTAACAGAAAGACAATCTCATAAGCAATTCAATTTTATTTGAAAAAGGAAACTATAAATGATTTTTTCTTCTTGTGATATTCCTGTGCAAAATTTTCTTTTAAAATAAACAAATGTATTCCTACAAGAACTTGGCTCATTTTTTGAGTAAGAATCTACTTTACTTCAAGTAAAAGTTATGGGTCAATGGTGTGAACAGGTAAGATACATAGGCACTCGATTTCCATGATTTACATACCCGAACAGACCTGATGTTTTAACCTAAACTCATCAAACAAAGTAAATCAGCCAAGAAAAAAACGTCATTTCGCTACTCTGCGTATCATAAAAACTAACAGGTAAGTCACTCAGCATTTTTTCGATTGACGGAACTGACGGTATCTAGCCTGGGTCCCGGCATCCTTTTGAAATGTGTTCTCTATTTGGGAACCTCGCTCTAGCTGTAGCGTGCCAAGTTTAACAAGTTTAGCGTGCGAGATTCCCGAAAAGCGCCATACCATAGTGCCTATGGTAAGAAATAGCATAAGTGAGTGCTGAGCCCACATAATGCAAAATAGTGGTGTTGAACATATAAGATTCATTTCGTCTATCGTCATCATAATTAAGGGTTGTCCTTCTAATACTGCTTAGAATTATTTGACCAATAATATTTCGTAACTGACACCAATTCGGGTCATCCGGGACGGATCCCAATAAAATTGTCTCGCCGTCACAAACAGTCCAATAAAACTATAGTAGAACTAAGAATTACAATAACTTAATTCATAACAAGTCATAGTTCAGTACAACAATCAGATTATAATTTTAAGCGTATGAGTAATACATAAATTCCAAATGGTTGACTTCCTGAAACTATTTGAATCGATTCTCACCTGTAATTCAGGTGTAAAATTATACATACACAACCTTCAACACGTAAGAAGCTTTAAACATCACTGTAACTTACCATAGTTCACCAAAGTGGCAACCAGAATCGAAATGAAAGCAATTTTCGGCAGCATTTTGCAGTTAAATTTTATTCAAATTTACATATTTTCTCAGGTAAACAGAAAGGTGAAGGATGTTTTACTAAAGCGCCCTCTATCAAGCGATTCGGTTTAAAACCCAGGTTGACACGTACGATGGGTACGGGTTTGGACGCGTCCCGATTACGGGTTACTGTCTTTAAGTCAGTAATACGCGTATCTATAAATGAATTCAGAAAAAAGGAAAACTTCTCTTTATTCTTCATAGACATATGAGCTGATACAGGAGACACCCAAGTCAACATGGTGGATTGTGCTTGACAGCTTCGTAAACATATTTCCAAATTAACATTAAATTTGTAAATCTCTGAATATGATTAAGAACATGTGGGATTTCTCGGAACTTGATAGACCCGTCGTAAAACCTTAAACCTGATCGATGAAATGTATGCATATATTCGTCACCTACATTGAATGACAAAGTCCTATAATTTTACTGAACCACTTCATGAACAAATATATATAATTGAAGCAGGGACTCTACATTACAATGTATTGTAGAGTCCCTGATTAAAGCAAATATCAATATAAGCACAAAGACATTTCAACATAATCATATATGTCGTATAATGTAACCAGAAAATTCCTGTCGATACTGAATACTTGACTTCGTTAATATTTAAGGCGTAAAATAAAAAGTTCCAGGTTTTTCTACCTGTCTGACCCCAATTTTCTTCTGTCGACCTTTGATTTTTAACGGACTGGGTAATTTTTCTTACCAATATACTTATTTTCATGTGAACTGTATCCCTGAAGTTGAAAATAATTAGAAAGGCTCTGCCGACTTACCCATCGTATATATTGGGGGATGTTAGAGGAAACATAATATAAGTTTGGCCTAAATAACTTTACACAAGATTTGGCGTTTGTGACATCCATAAACCTTCGACAGGAAATATTAATTAATTAATACTTTTATTCAATTGCCAACCTCCTAAAGATGACCAGAGAAGCAAGTATATAATCTTATCATAAGTGTTTATAAGCTGCATACATACTTTCAAGCGATGTTACAGAAGGAACAAGAAATCAGGCCTCATGTATTTGAGATGACTTATCATTATTTTGTATCATTATTTTGTTTTCGCCAAACCGCGATTGTTTTCTGTGATGTACATCAATCCACATCTTGGACTGTTTGTGTCCATCGATCATACGTTTTGATGTATGTATTTTTTACATGAAACAAAAATGTTTGTTTTTTATAATGAGATAATCATTACACACAAAATACGTACGAAACTTTCAGAAAAATTATGTTGTTGAATCTTAATTAAAGTGTTAAAACAACATGATTTGAATTAATACACAACATGCGTGTTTGCCAAGTTATTGATTTTTCATGACCGCGACTATATCGACCCAAATGAGTAATTTCTTCTGAAAATAATAGAAATGATTCCTGATCACTCGCATATAGCTACAATTGAAAAGTTCATTAACGTCCATTAAAATATTCACGAAACCACGACTATATGTTATCAAATTCACGGATTGCGACAATGTGGGCAACGCCCGAATGCAAAGTATCTAATATCGACTTAATGAAATTTTGTTTCAAAATGACTTATCTCACATTTCCATGTAACCTTTTCAGTGCTGTGTTTCCCTGATACAAGTATCTAAATTCCTCCTCTCACGTTACGTTTTGTTCAATTCATTTGGTAAATCATTACATGTATCAGTTTTACTCGAACAATAAACTCCCTTTCAGAACCTTAATTGCTTGTTACATTCTGTATGTATATATGTATGTATGTATGGGAACACGAACAATTAATGTTTGACTCCATATTTTGCAAAATATGTTTTACGCAATTTCAATCTCAACAGTGATAAATTCTCGATATTAACATTTTTTTTATACACAACTGTATTTATATTCCCATAATAAGTTCGTATCTGGGATGCTAGGTGCATTGTTCTCCGCTTAAATTGTCTAAAAAAGACATGCACACGCGCACGTGCATGTACACATGACCACTAGATGAATAGCTCTGGTCAGATTGTTTCACATCACTCGAGCACAAATGAATGGCAACTTCATTATTTTTGTTAGAAAACAATATCAACTTACATACAATTTAGCGAGAAATTCATTCCGTTCCATATTAAAACCACATGCGTATAAATGCGGACGTTCTCGGTAAAGTGGATTCTATAGCAAGCATTGTCTCTCAGATGATTTAATCCTTTGATTTGATAATACAACACAAGCGTTCAGGGCGCTTGTAGATAAATATACAAGATGTCTATCTTATATTTGATAATGTTTAGACCTACGGCTTTATTTTGTTTTATAATTTGCACGCCATTCTATCAGATCAGGAAGCATCTGCATAATGTAGACATTTCTCAGTCGATCTGTTTGGATGAAGTATGCAAATTTTAAGTACAAACACGTCCATTAAAACATTATTCATGCATGACTCCTTAATTACTACACTCAGCATAGTTAACACGTGACACTATATTTTGCAATTCATTGATGATATTATTTTTTGTATGATAGATGCACTTATTTAGTAAACTGAATAACAATTAGAATATTCAGCAGAGGAGAAAATGTGAAAATCTCGAATATTTTGAAGTGATTCATTTATGTGTCTTCTTATATCCTCATCAACTCAACTTTTTTCAACTAAAAATTCTTTATTATACCATATCATATTATATACATATACATATGATGCAATGGTGTACTAACAGACAATTTAAAATAGAATCAGTAACATGGTGAGATGATTTTAACGGCGAAGCTTAGGGAACTATATCAGATGTTAAGAAAAACTAGAGTAAAAAAACAACATGATTATTACCCTGAAATTCGAATATAGTTGTATCACGTATTTTTACTTTCCTAGCAGATAATACAGGCCAAGAAATGTGCTACAATTGTTCGACATTAATTCTGAATATACTGTTGATGTAATACATGTTTCAGAAGACCATCGAATGAACATTTAATGTTTAAAGTTCGTATTCAATCGCATTGCTAAAGTAACATTTTATATACTATATACTAAAAATGGGATACACGTACAGGATTTTTCGCGATAAGTGTATGTGTTTAACTTTACCCCCTCGAACAGATGTATATAACTGTAAATTATCTGGTACGCAAAACTGTAATTTCAGTTACATCAGAATTTATGTAATTATTTATGAGTTTCCTAAATAGCTGCCACAAACATTTTCAATTCAAAACTTTTCATCATCCATTGGGAAAATCTCGTGAAATATTGCATCAGGTTTTAACCAGATTCTAGACATTTATTTCGGCTATAACATGAATAAGCCGCCACGTGACCGTGTACACCAAAGATAAAACGGTACTCTACATAATTCTCACTACGAAGAACGGTATCACGTCCAGACCGAATCCCGTGTAAACTGGTCCCCGTTCCTTGTTGCAATGCACCAACCAGAGTCACGGGTACCAGTTAAATCCCTAGTGAACATAAACTGGTACCCGCGACTCTGGTTTTGTGCACTACATCATGGAACGGGGACCAGTTTAGAGCGAGCATATACATTCAGACACTACCCATCGTTTTGGTACGACGTACACTACAGACCAAATATACATAGCACATGCATGGGTGCTTTTAATTGTTTGAACACCTCCCGCATCCACCATAGTCTATAATCTATGATTGCTTCTATTCTGGGCCGATTGATAAGTCGTTTTTCCAAGTACATGCATGTTATATATTCCCCAATCCAGGTAAGATATTTCAGTCAATCAGGGATTGTACACAACATCAATCAAATAATTTCTGATTCCATGCTTGTTAATATCAAGCAGCTAATTAAGCCGATGTATATTTCTGATACTATCAAGATAAGATAAAAACAAGCATGCGATGCGATACCTTCATGGGAGGCTAGCACATTGAAGAGGTGATGCATAATGGGGTATTAATTAAGACCTAAAAAGGCCACACGGACCAAAAACACATTTATCGTGTATATTTTAGGCCATATACAACATCTCTTCAACGTGCTACGATTACCTTCGTACGAGTAAAATTTCAATTTACAACAAACTCAATATAACGACCACCTCATCACTACGGCCTCTAAATTTTGGACAAGTTTTCTGTATTTATTCTATATTTGAACTTCATAATCAAGCCTTAATTAAGATCTATCGCTCTTTTCGAGTCCTACGAAATGTAGGCCAACTGTTTTCGGTCGTTTTGATTTCTTCATTCTTGAATGGCGCGTCTTGAGATCTAGATATCCCGGCATAATTACAATTACTAACAAATTTTGCATTTTCAGTTTGTTATGATGACTGACGTATATAATTTTCATCAGTTGATTTTCTTACATATTTGTCATGGCAATTTATCATAAATATAATGTATTTTTATTTTGACACTCGTCGACCATTTCGAAATTTTACATCAAGATATTAAAGCTCTTAATTGTACAAATAACTCACTTCAAAAATACCTTCCGGTATTCATTTTTCGTCAGGCAATCAGTCATAACATTCATCGACGGGCGTACATGCTACGCCGCTGCCAAATGCTACAACTATAATGCTTCAGACGTTCATTCAAAGGAATTTAATAGAATTCGCAACTCTTTTAAAGCCGATCGTAGATAGATTTATGTATGAAATGCCGGTTTCTTTATTGGTTTGGCAGCTGATTACAGCGTTAATTTAGCTAAATGGCTGCATCAGTACTCATAATTAACATCAATAACCGCAAAATTTGAAACAAAAAGCATTTTCTCGAACAAAATAAACATCGTCATTCAAGGTATCAAATTTCGTGCCACGCCGCATTACCGCAACGGCCCTGCGCCAAAAATCTCCAACTCATTTCCGCTTCCACGTTGACAATTTTCTATTGGCTGATCAAATCACGTGATATAAACAGAACGATTTCACTGGTTAATCAATAATCAGCGTCATTGAGAAGCAAATACGGTACTCCGAGACTTTCATCAGAAACTTCATTTGTTTACTGGAAGAAAACGTGTGTTACTACATTACCGTTAACGGTAAGTGATAAAATATTCGTTATGTATAATATAGAATAATATATATATTGCAATTATTGTTTAATTGTCGATTAAACTCGTATGAACAGTGAGCTGTCAAAATATTGATCATTGTATTGTAGACGCTTATGAGCGGTATATCGCATTTTAATTTTTATTCAGAGTTTAAGGTAGAAGATGAAGTTAGCATCAGCTAGTATAGCAATTGCTATTTTTACGAGCAGTTACATTACTGCACTTCCACCAAAGGAACATAAAGAAAGAGTTCATGATGTGGTAAGTGTGATTAACTTAGTATTATTAATAATTTTTGTAATTTGTGTACATCAGATCTTTTTCGAACTCCACCTGATCAACTTCCAGTCTGTTTTAGCTTATGAAATATTTACAAAATGACTAGACTGAAAGCATTTTGTGAAGTCCAAACGTTCTGTTTGTATGTAAGATGACTTTGAAGTAGAGCTATGGTCATAACATGGAAATTAAGAAATAAAATCATCTGCTTTGTCCAATATTTTTGTGCTAATTTAAAGCATGCTTTGTCAGTCTTGGTCTTTAACTTGTTGAAGTATTTTTAAGAGTTTGACAATAAACCCTGTAATAACATGTTTACATGTACCATTTTTTTTTATAAATGAACAGTTACGTTTGTCTTATCATTCGTATGTAATCATTCTGAAAGATGGGACATTATATTGAGATATGTTATTGTTATATCAAACTTACTTACATACAAATTACTGCTGATACTTATTTTGTTACAAAACAGTGTGGTTTAGATGAAAACGTAATTCTTTTTTAAGAAATTGAGTGAAAGGAATCATGAAGTTGATGGTGAACATAACAATGATTACGATCATGATGCATTCCTTGGTCATAAGGAGGCCCAAGACTTTGAGGATTTATCACCTGAAGAGAGCAAACAAAAATTAGGGTAAGTTGATTTTAGTCTTTTTATGTATGTACAATAAAACCCCAATATTTAGTCAGCTTTGGGACCTGGAAAATCGGTTGTAGTAATGAGTTGATCTCATTACCGAGTTCAATTATTTGGGAATTACTGAAAGCTGATCTTGATGTTACAAACCTTACTTTTATTTACATGACTGTTAAAATCAAATTCAATTTTTTCAAATTTTATCCATTTAAGTTTGTTGTAATAGTTAGCACCAGTAAACTGTACTTCGTGGCACTTACTTATCTTTATGTAATGTGTCGTACCTATTGTATTCCATACCTGCAATATTCTCTTTCACATTTTAGTATCATTGTCGACAAAATAGATCGTGATCATGATAATTTGATCACAGAATATGAATTACAACAATGGATACAATATGTACAGAAGAAATATGTGATAGAAGATACTGACAGAATGTGGAAAGATCATGAACTTGATAATGGTGCACTTACATGGCAATCATACAGAAATAGAACCTATGGTTATCAATATGGTAAATATTTCACTGAATTAGGAATGATGAATTTAACTGAACATGAAGTTTATGTGGACCTGTGTCTACTGATATGTGTTAAGTCATTTGATCTTTTGCCTCTGCAGCCAGGTGCATAAATTTAAGTTAGCATAGTGTATTGGTTTATCTAAGGTGCACAATTGACATCAAACTTGAGGGTAAAAAATGACCATTGCTGATAATAATTTGAAAGTTTATTTCCTATCAATGTAATAGTAAATTTGACCCTTTGGTATAAATTCTTAATTGTCAAAAGTTTTATTTTACTAGTTTCAAGAGTCTAAATGCTGTTTGAAGAGTCATATGAGTGCCCTGTTTTTTTTTATTAAGAAATAGCTGAAAAGCAACTGTACCAATGCACTAAAATCATTTTAAATTCATGTAGGAATAATCCTAATGTCTACTTCTGTACAGATCCTGATGAGGCTGATGACTATGCTGATATGGTGAAAAGAGATGAACGAAAATTTGCTCAGGCTGATGAAGATCATGATGGTAAACTAACCAAGGAAGAATTTGCTGCCTTTTTACATCCAGAAGAACATGAACATATGAAAGATATTGTTGTACTGGTAAGTGGTTCTGATCTATCTGGTGAATATCTACTATATCACATAGATTGAGTAATTACAATTTTTAGCTAGCACCTTGGGAATGCCAGAGTTGTGGTTCAGGTAACATGATTGTCTGCTTTGTTTTCTATGTTTGTTTGATATTTTTAAGAGGTTGTTGCGTTTGTCCTCTCTTTAAGAAATAAGTCCTGGTTTCAGCAGAGAAATCCTGTTCCAACATGCTTTGTTAGTCACTTATTAAATTACAATATAGTACCATATTATCCAACCTTAGATAGTAAATGGTAAACAATTATTTACTGATGTAAACTATATATGTTATGCCATTTGTGTGATCTTAGACCATAAACTCAGAGTTTATGTTGGTGTATATCAGTTACTCAATACAGCTTGTATGAGGTAAATTATGGTACAGCTAGTTAGAGAGAACATTATCATTGTTAAGATATCTATGAATGTGTTTCCAGGAGTCGTATCATTATTTAAGTGCTGATAATTTGTATTTTAACAAAAGTACACCAGAGTCAACAGAAAATTATATTTATTCTGTAGGAAACAATGGAAGACATTGATAAAGACAAAGATGGAAAAATCAGTCTTGAAGAATACATAGGTAAGTTTTGTAGAGACAATGATATGTGATTATAAATGATAACCTTTTAGGATAACTAATAACTTAATTTTCAGTTGAAATATCTGTCATATATTTTATGTAGATGGTTGTCTTTTAAAGACAAACAAATTTTCTACTTGTACTAGTACATGGTTAAAAGTTTTCTGGAATTTTCTGTAACTTCATTTTTTCTCAGGTCTGGACCCTACTGCTTTTTATTGTGTCTGCGGCACCGAGGTTAAGATTTTTGGTTTTTGAAAATTTCAACTTTTACCCATACTAGTATATGTACACTACTTTACTACTATTATTGACACTATGCATGATTTGCTGTAATCAATGTTCCACCTGAATATAGCTGATGTTTATGATGAGGAGGATGAAGATGATGAAGAGAATGATGATGAAGATGAGGATGGTGTTCCTAATTGGATTAATGATGAAAAACAACAATTCAAACATTTTCGAGATCTTGATAAAGATGGCTTCCTTAATAAGGATGAAGTTCGTGCCTGGATTATTCCTGATGATTATGACAATAGTGAGACTGAGACTAAGCATCTTTTCCATGAGTCAGATAGTGATGGGGTTGGTTCTTATATTATTTTTCAGTTATACAAAATGAGCTTGTTTTATACTTTGATGCTGTATTATAACATTTCCTTGCTTGGCTTTGGATGATTAGCTTGGCACTCAACTGACCCTTAAAATGTTTTTTTTACTCTAGAAATTAGTAAAATACACCTTCCAACTCTTAAAGAATTTGTTCCAAAAGGTCAAACTGCTATTACATTTGTAGAAAATTCTCAACTTTGGATATTTAGTGAGCACCCTGATTTATGAAGTATTAGCACCAGACAAACTGCATCTTGTATAATTCCAGCTCATTTTGTATGACGTTCGTTACATGTTTGTTTATAGTCACTGTCTAGTGGGCTGTACAGTGACTGTAGTCTTAAAATTCATTATATAAATGATTAATATATAAGCTGTTGCCATGGAAACATTCTAGGTGACATGTGGCCAAATAAAGATGAGGATGAACCAGAATGGGTGAAAAGTGAAAGAGATCAGTTCTCTACGTATCGTGATACTAATGGAGATGGCCATATGGACAATGCTGAAGTGAAAAACTGGATTATTCCACCTAATTATGACCATTCTGAGGCTGAAGCTAAACATTTAATCTATGAAACTGATGAGAATAAGGTTGGTTTAAGTTTCTCTTCACAAAGACATGGTGAAAGATGGTTATTGGTTTAAGCATTTGTTCATGTTAGTTTAAACTACTGCATGATGGGAGCATTTTTTATCTCATTCAATGAATGCATGTTTGGTGTGGAGTTCATGTTTGTTTAATGTTTTTGCTTCTTTGGTCACTTAGTTTTAAATCAATATTGACTTTGTTCTTTGTTTTGTTCTGTTTCTGTTCATTTAGTGGAGTTGAAAGTAAAATACAGGGCACTCATTTTACCCTTAAAATGACATTTTGACTCATGAAATTAGTAAAATATAGCATCTGACTCTTGAGAATTAGTACATGTGAGTCAGATTTACTATTATATTAGTAGAAATTTGGTTGACTCTTCAAATTATTATCAGCCAATGGTAATTTTTGACCCTCAACTTTTGAAATCTAGTGAACACCCTGAAATGAATAGTTCTGATAATTAAGTATATGAGCTAATATTCACAATTCTATACTATTCAATGCAAACCCTTACAATGGCATTTTGATTCTTATTTTTAGTAATATAAGGCTCCAGACTCTTGAGAATTTGAACCAAACAATCAAATTTACTTTTGCCTTAGTAGAAAATTTTGTTGACTCATCAAATTATGATCAGCCAAGGGTCATTTTTTACCCTCAACATTTGACGTTTATCGAGCAGCCTCTTATTGTTGATCAATATTTTCTCACATGAGAATTATATGTTTAAATCAAGATATTTACTTGAACATAAATAATTAAGTAGATTCCATGTACTTTAAGTAATCAGACATTCAATTTACTATTTCTGATAGTGAAGTCTATTTGTGGGTTGTCTGGCTTTGATGTTAAATTGTGATTATATTTACCTAACTTCACAGCAAATTTATATAAATGTGACTTGTTATATATGGGTTGGAACAGGTGTTCTAATAAAACTTTGAGTTGGTGGTTATAACTTATTGCTTACATTATCTGCTTGATAAACTTTTTTAAATGTAATTTTGCCTAAAACCTCTCTGTATTCATGAATAACTGATGCAGCTGTGACCATGGTCCAGTGGTCAGTGCGCTGGACTTGTGACCCGAAGATCTAGGTTCAAATTCCAGTCGCGGCAGGTCATACCCTTATACCTAGTGAATAACTGATCCAAATGTTGACTGGACTTATAGTTATACCTATCTGTATTCATGAATTATTTGTCTGATTGGTGACATAATCGACCAAAGCCTAGGATAAGCGAATACAAGGAGTTTCAGGCAAAATTACCCAGTAAAGACACGGTCAGCTTGCTATAAGAAATCTTAAGGACGTTGATGAAAAGTATTTGATTTGTAGATGAGATAAATTTCATCTTAAAAATCTGGCTGGAGATAAAATATTTTTGTATGACGTATTGCTTGAGTAATTATGAATGGTAGATTAATAATAGCTTGTATTTATGCTTGGGATGTTGTACGCTTAATTGTTTGGCAGTCTCATGATTAAAGATTTTGTGAGTTTAAATCTGTTTTTACGATAAATAACACAGTTTTACAAATTTAGAATAAGAAAGTCCAGTGTTACCTAAAAGTAGAGATTGAAGAGGGGGTGGGTAAATATTTGTTGTATGTACTTGTTTTACACTCGGTGTAAAATATTAATGTATGAACATGATAGATTTGAAGTAAAGTCCATCTAATGTTTTCAAGTTGATTTTTAATTAGGTTTTCTGAAGGAAAAATCCTGGTTATGGAATGGGTGAATGTCATCGACGGGTGTCCACAATTTCGAAATCGCTAAGTACCACAGCACATAATCTCGTGGTTTTGTGATTTGTTTATTTTGTGCACATGTAATATTCTGTGTGCAACTTCCACATTTCTCAAGGATTTCAACTAAACATTCACAGAACTATTGTTACCAGTACCCCAACGCATTTTGTGATTTGATCATTTTTGGCAGAATTATGGCCCTTTGTGTATTTTGCACACATGTAATATGTAGAAAAATACATTTCTGTGCACAACTTGCACATTTCTCAAAGGATTTCAATCAAAATGTCATGGAACTATTGTCATCAAGTGAGCCAGCACTTGATGTCAGGGTTTTGTGTTTCAATCGGTTTTGGCAGATTTATTGGCCTTTTGTTTATTTTGCATGTATGCCATGTATGGAAAAAGTCTCTTCTGTACACAACTCCTCCTACATTTCTTGAGGGATATTGATCATACTATCATATAATTATTGTCATCAAGTGACCCAGTGCAAATAGTTGTGGTTTTGTTATTTGATTATTTGTCATAGGCAAAATGTTTCCACCCTATGATGGAAGGTAGGAATGGGGGTAAGCATCTGGAGAATGAAAACCTGGTTTTGTGACAGTCCCTGTCATTTTGTTACTGACTTTTTATTGTGGCATGGTAATCCTGCTATATTTTGTATTGTTACAGTACGATGAGTTTATGTAAAGCTTTGGGTATCGTGTGATTTACAGAGTAATTGTATGAAAGTAACTAGTGCTGAGCGTGAACTTAATGATTATGCATGGTTTAAGTAACGGTTTATCAGTGTATTATGTTGTATTTCTTGGTTTATTTGAAATTAATTGGAATACATATTTCACCGTACAATATACTCAAATCAGCAATTATGGTAGAATGGTCATACTGGTAGAATTTTCTTGTTTCTCATTTTCATTGACTTGATCCATCTCTTGTTTGTAATACAACAATGAGAATTGTGCTTTATGATGATCGTTATATTATTTTTTTTCTACTTTATGTCTTTGTTAAATGGATGAAAAATTATAGAAGTTAATACAATGTTGTTTATATTTCTTTTGCCATGACAAACAATTTTATTATATACTCTGAAATAAACTGTTCATATGTTTAATATTAGTATGAGTGTACCAATATTTTCTCGAAGGAATTGTTTAAGTCATTGAGTGTGGTCTTATTTGTTCTTATGTTTGAAATCTTTAAACTTCAACAAGCTTCTCATACAAATAGCTAATGTTACTGATGGTTATATAGTATTATCTTAATATCAGAAAAATAACCTTATTAAATAAACACATTTTATGAATTCTGGCCTGTGATCATTGTAAGAGTTGCTTAGCCTCACTTGCAGACATATAAAATTGATTGTGTGAGAGGACTTAATGATTAGGTTTGACTGGATTGAATGTGTGATATATAAAACTATCACCACTGTGGTTATAAGCGCTGTCTGTGTTCCATCAGACAAAGCCAGAAAATGTTCTGTATCATATATCTGGTGTTATGTTGATGTTTTTACATTGAAACGAAAATTGTTGGTAAATCTGTGTACTATGTACTGGGCTTTCATTTGACAATTAAAACATTTGACTCTTGAAATCAGTAAAGTAAATCTTTTGACTCTTGAGAATTTGTACCAATGGGTCTAATGTACAATAAAATTTGATAGAAATTTTATTGACTCTTAGAATTATCATCAGCCAAGGGTCATTTTTACCCTCAACTTTGACATCCAGTGAAGACCCTGAATGTACAACTGACTTTATATACTGGTCTTGTATTGTCATCTAATTTTTTCCTTATGTTGACATTGTAGGATGGTTTCCTTACAAAACAAGAGATTCTGAACAAGTATGATATATTCGTTGGAAGTCAGGCTACAGATTTTGGTGAAGCTTTAACCAGACATGATGAGTTTTAACGCCGTCCAGGTTATGACTGTAGAATAATTATGCCAGTAACAAAGGACATCTGTTCTCGTGAGTTGGTGTGCTTGTATTAGTGAGATGTGCTCTGTTAGTTAGATGTGTTACTTGCAAAAAGCATAATTTCACTCAAGTGACTCCAGGATTTATGTAATACTGATTCATGTTTTTTTTCTATTCCATTGTATACGAATGTTTTCTGTATAAATGATGTTTGGTATATTATACAGTCAGACATTGATGTGTCATCATTGTTAAATAAGTTATAAGATCTGGTCTAATGTCCACTGCTGTGTTAAATGGTAGGATGGAGTTTTTATGTTCTATAAATACATATATTTGAACTTTTATTGCTATATTTCAATTTTATGTTTGCTGATAAGACAACCACTTTGTTCTGAATCATCCAGTCAATGATATATTGATAAATATAGTCGAAACACTTTCATAATGGCTTAATTTGTCAAGTAAAAATCTATATGATGGAATGTTCTAAATTTAACTATGTTTTGTATTTTCTGGTCTTAATGTAATTTTGTGATATAACTGCTGACATACAGTATTCATTCTCTGTAATTGTAAACAAAATACATGGGTGAAAGTTATCCGGTATATGCCGGAATTTCTGCTTTTTCACATGTCTAGACTGAACTACTGGTTTTTTGGTACCATGCATCAATTTTCTGCTTTTTCAAAATGTATAACTTTCACCCATGAAAATGTAAAGATATCAAATGTGTTAATTAAAATTTAATGTAAACAGCGCATATACAGATATACCAAACTCCTTTGTTTTTGATGTATTAATGATATTTCTGTTTTTGTTTAGTTATGAAAATGTACATTCATATATGTATGGGTGGAAGTTTTTTGAAATGTGCCTGAATTTCCTTTTCTCCGCTGGAATGGACTGTACTGAAATTTCTTGCTTCCATTGTACTGAGCTTAAGTTTTTTCGATTGTTCAGTTTTCAACTTTCACCCAAGTATATGAATATCCTGTTATATGTTCATCTTGCCATATTATACATAGATAATGTATGTCCAAGTCTGACAGGATAACTTTTACAGTCAATGTGTACTATTGCCAGGACTTGACAAATTTTTCTCAGACTACTCGTCCTGCAGGCCAACCAGCTAAGAATTTTAACCAGTTCTACAGCAATTACAACTCATCCTGATTCAATTTCTGCTTGTAATTACGAGCGACAAGTGGATTTGTTGAGCCCTGGTTGCTTTTGCCATATTGCAAAATATTAAAGGAATTATAACATCCTGCATTTTAGAAACCAATTGATAATCAAAATGAGGTAGAGATATAGTAAAACGTTTCTTTTTGTTGATTTATTATTGATTATTTCATTTAAAAAATGCTAGTTGTATTTTTTGAAAGTTAGTTTTTACAATTACTGATGACTGCTTTTTTTTAATAATTTGACAGATTGTTGGTGTTTTCCGATGATTTTATTTCTCTTTGACAAGGCGAATAATCAGATGTTGTAATATAATAATGGTAAAGAGATGATTGTGCAAAAACGATGTATTATGTTGATGAATCACTTACACACAGTATATACAGTGGATGAATTCTGTAAGGACACTGGTCGTCACAGTGATTAATCTTCATTGTGTTTAACAAAGTCATATAACGCCTTTATACGTAGTTTTTAATGTTCAATTTTTGTGTTGTTTTCTTAGTATTTTATCATTAGGTGCCAAATAATTAGATAAAATTTCTAGTATTGTTTAAATTTCTATTTTCATAATTGTGTTTATATTTTTGTTGCCCTCTGTTAGCAATAAGTTACAGATAGTATACCCTGATTGTGTTTTTACAAGTTTATATGTTTTAAACTAATGGTTGTCTTTAATTTACATCACATGGTTAGACCTTAATGTCGTACATTTCACTGACTTCTAGTATTTTTATGGGTTACTAGTGTATTAAATACAAATATATGAAGAAATTGCATTTATTTTTTATTGTTTTGAAATGTTCATGTTAACCATATCATCACTGTAAGTTTTGTTTTCATTTGAGGACAATTTTAGTTAAATGCATTTTTGTATTTTTTTGTTGTTAACCAACTGAAGTATTACGTGTAAATTTTTTTATCAGCAATATTGAGTCGCCTACAAACATACTAATTATTACATATTCTGCTGATCATTGGTTCAGAATACTGCCATTATTTATTTTTTAATTGCTAGCTACAACTGTATGTTATTCCCTGAATATATTAAGATGTTTAAATGAAATGTTTCCATACATTGTACAGTCAAACCTGTTCAGAGGCAGCCACAAACACAGGTTAGACTGTAATTGTACTTGGTCAGAATTTTGTTCTGATTTATACTAGTCTGGAGACAGGTATTTGTCTTCTCCTGTGTCTACGAGAAGTGAAATGTCTCTCTCCCAGGATCTATATATACTCATATTTGTGTAAGGCTGATATATACACATGTATTCTAACATTGATTGAATGCTTTAAACATGAGATCTAGCATATTGTGTACTCCGCTTTTGGCTAAGAGTGTAATAATTTATTGATCAACCAAACGATGAATTGATATATAGAGCCCACTGTAAGGAATCCTTAAGTAATGTTTAAGTTTTTTCATTATGATTTTTATACTGATCTGTAACTTTTAATACACAGTTGTCATAGTTTTCATTAAGTCAATATCTGAGGTTGAGTAAACTTGAGTGAACATTAGGGTTGTCATTAGTTTTTGCATATCAATGAAATTCATATATTGGAAAATCACTATATATGATACATTGATATATCCGTTCATGTATACTTCTAAAATAAACAGGCTGATAATGCCTTTGTTTGAATATTTCACCAATTATAATATATATATATATACATATATATGAATTAATGCATATAACATAAATGTTTTTCTATGCACTTTGGAAGACTTTAACTATAAAAATTATTTACTTTTCAGTAGTTTCACAAGCAAAACTTTGAAACAACTTTAAATAGTACCGAAACAAAGCATTTTTCAATCTTCAGATGCAAACATGGATGGTTTAGTGTCTACCACCATTGAAATGTATATCGATTATTGATTGACGGAAAAACATTGTTGAATTGTTGATGTATTGATATTTTTTAATTAATGTCAGCCCTAGTGAACATCAATTTAGGAGCCAGAGAAAGAACAAAATGGTTTAATTTATTTGCATACATGTACCATAAGTAATATACAATGTAGTTGTTAAGGTATGAATCAAGTTGAGTTTTATAATGTAAACTTCGTGATTTATGCTAGCATTATGTATTAATGATTAAAGGTGCTTTTACTTGCATGTATGTTAATATGTTGATATAATTTGATTGTATGTTTAGTTAAAGCTGGGTTTTTTACTCAATTAAATATATTATAAATTCTGAATGATTAATATGACTGATAGGTTCTTGTTTATGACATCATTAGAAGTAAGCCAGTCAAACATTACCACATTGGATTAATTTGTTTAAAGTTGGATAACATACTTGTTTCAATGGTTTCCTTAGTTTTGTTAAAAACTAGAATGTTCTCAAGTATACAACATAAATAAACATGTATATATGTATTGAGACTAGCTGTATGACATACACTGGTGTGTGTATTCTTTGATTGTGCCATTTGAAGCCTAAATTTTTTATTTTAAATATGTAACTGTTGCTATATTTCCTTACAGAAGTTAATAAGCTTTACAATGTAAATTTGTTTCCTCAACAAACTAAGTACTGATATGTTTTATCCTTGGTTTGGTAAATATTTGGGACAATTTTTTTCATTAAATCAAGAATTGTTTAAAGGTATAAATAAGGTGAATACAAATCTATAGAATGTGAAGTCATAATCTTGCTTATGTTCTGTATCACCAATACATTTATGTTGGAACAAAAGTTATTTGTATACTTGTGTGGGGTTAATATTATGTTTTACATGTTTAATACAACCCACAAAGTATGCTATCATGTGCCCCACCTTGTATTTCATATGTTTTTCTAATAAACAATATGTTTTTATACACGGATTGTTATTTCTCTCACATAATGATCAGCCTGATCTGTAGATGGAAATAATTATGTATCACAATTATTGAAAATGGTACATTAGGTTACTATGATTTATATTGAATGACCCCAAGTTATAATTTAATGGGTAAAGTTTGGACCAGCCTAAACAGGAGTGTATCATAACCTAAGGAACATTCCCTCAGTGGCAGTGAAATCTGTCACTAGTTAACCAGTATAATACTAAACGCAGCAATTCCCTGAAACCAGACCCCTTCTGGACCAAAAGTCGGTTTTCTGAGAATTTCGGTTTTCAGGGCACTATTTTTTATAGTAGAGAAAAAAAGGACTAAAAAATCGTCCGATTTTCAGAGAATTCCGGTTTTCAGGGAATCTGGTGTGAGGGGTTTTATTGTGAATACAAATCAGTATAATATTAAACATTGTATAAACACTTATGAATAGGTAGAAATCAACAATACGCCAGAAATGCTGACCGATTCAAATTTTATTTAAATTAAGACAAAATAAATGTACAAGGCTTAAAGAATTCATGAAAATCAAATACACAAATCCAGTTACCATTAATAAATATGCAACTACTAAAACCAGACAGAAGTATACATGGCACATGGTTACAAGAAACACAACATACATGCTAGTAGTATGAGTTAGAGAAGTTTTAACGACCAAATGTATCACAATACTGTCACATTTTATGCAACATACAGACATACACAAATATTATAGCTATGTGATTGATCAATCATTGCGAGAAGGGTTTATAATAACATGTACCCCCCTTCCCCGCACAAACAGTAAATACAATGAATCCAACTTAAAAGATAGAGATATAATTTACACTCAGTCAAGTATCAAGTTTCATTAACTTTTTCCCCCAAAATCAGATTTTGTCACGTGACTTAATACTTCATTAAAATTTGAATTGAACTGAACAGAATTTCGGTAAGTATTATTATGTACAAGTGATTGTAGATTTATTTAAGTTAGTATCTGAATTATTACTATGTACAAGTGACAGTAGATTTGTGTAAGTTAGAAAAACAAACATCTTTTAGTAAACAAAATCTACTCACTGAATACAATCAACCTGGTTCTATCATTAAACATATTTCCCAAAATTAAATAAACTAAAAGTAGTACTTACAGAATAATATCTTCAATAGAGTGTAATACATGATAGTGTGACAATATTTACAAATGTATATATTAAGTGTGAATGTTGGGATAACTAATCGTTAAATTAATGAAGTCTGTATAATTAAAAATATTTAAAAACAATAACATACAAAATAAAGGTGAAATGCCTGTTTGTATAAACAGAAATAAATAAAATACAGTCTAATCTGTGAACAAAGGCCACCCTTGGGAAAAGACAAATTGTGGCCTTTATTTGTAGGTCAGTTTGTTCAAAATAATCAATGATTGTTTTTCAAAGAATGACCATTACTCACTAGGTGGCCTTTATTTGGAAGTGACTGCAAACACAGGTTAGACTGCATACAATCAGCAAGCTATTCAAACTAAAGTTATAATACTGTAAAAGGTCTAGTTGCATTATTTATTGCATCTATGACACATAACATTGCTAGAAAAAGATGGCAATCATTAATCATGACCACATTAATTTAGTGCAGCAACGAAACGTAAGAAAATTAAGCATTTATAAGTAACTGATAACAATAACTACAGCAAATCTTTAGTACATCGTTAGTACATAGAAACAATTCATCTAAGAACAGTTTTTATCATTGATAACACCAATGTATTGTTAGGGTTGATTTGATACAATCTGCTTTGTCACCCATCTTTCTGTGTCTCTGTAACTTGATCACTTTGTGTCTCTACAATGTCATAATCCTGTGTTACATTAGAGGTTTGTTCAGTATCATCTACAACCATATCTTCATTTCTTTCACTAGATGTCTCCACACATATAGATGATGTAACCATTTTATCACACTGTTTATCATTGCTGTCGGGCTCCTCTGTCTCACCTACCTCCTTGCCTTCTGCAGTAGGTACCCCAACAAGGTCATCACATTTTAAGTCAGTATTACAATCTTTATCAATAACATTAGTGTCAACACTTTCAGTCAACTGTTCCACAGTATCATCCACAAATTTACTTTCATTGACCTCTTTCTTATCACTAGTGTCCATTTTGATTCCAGGAAAAAGTTTAGGACAAACATACTGACTTAACTCGTGTTCTGTATTTACACTATCACTATCCATAGATGTTTTAACATCATCATTAATTTCAGTATCCATATCAGTACCTTGTTCAGTATCATCCACCAATGGTTTAGATGACACAGTTCCATTATCAACTTGAGCCTAACAAAATTAAACAAAATAATTTGATTAGGGCATAAAAGAAATAACACAGCAATCTTTATGCTATTTGATTTACTTTCAATGTATTTTGTGTAATAGAGTGGATGTCACTCAAAAATGGCTGACCGCATGTCTTGTGTGTATTATTTCATGGCAAAAATGAATGATATTGTTCTTTTAAAAGTTCACTATAATTCACACATCCTTGTAATTATTAGGTTTAATCAGTATTGTTCTCAAAATCGACTGGGTAACTGTGTAAATTAATATTTTGGAAGTGTTTGAATGAAACAATATACTTCAATAAGATAACATGTATGTTTTTTAAGGGATTTGAAATATCCTTCCTGATTCAATTATGTTTTTGACTTCAATTACACAGAATTACATACATTCAACAGAGTACTTTATATAATTAATTCAATGATAAAATGATCTATAAATGAGGAATTACTGTACTGCGCATCCTCTCCAGACAAACCCTCTCTTGCGCAACAACCTCCCTTTAACAACAGCATGATTTTCCCCGCTGTATAATTTAACTATTAATTTAACCTCTCTAGAGCAACAACCTCAAAAAAGATAATTTTGCTTCTCCCAAAGGGTGTTGCTTTGGAAAGGTTGCAATGTACTGTATAAATACAATAACTTTGTATACCACTGAAGCTACCTGGTTCATACTATCCTCAGACAATGTCTTCTCAATATGCTCAGCTAAAGCTCGGAACATTTCCAGATTAGCATTATCTGTGTTGGTAGATGTTTGATCTAATACACTATAACCTGGTCCAAGTCTTTGATAGGTCTCATCAGTTGTAGTCACTGGAACAAACAAAATTTTTTTTTTTAAATACATTAACAGTTTTTGTAATAAAAAAATTATAACAAGAGCTCGGCAGAACAGCAACAACGCTCATCTGTTGTACATCATTCTACATGTATTGAATAAGCAATTTAGACCAAATTCTAAGTTAAAAAGGGGCATACCTCCAAAAATATAGCTTTCAGAATAACGCCCCTTGACTTGCAACTGCACCTTGACATAGTAATCAAGTAGTCCAGGTGTCATGTTGATACCTTTACAAGTGTCTGAGTAATGAGTCACATTAAAATTTCTGCATGACAAAAACAACAAACACACTGCAGCGATCATAACAGCTTGACTTTTTCTTCAAAACAAGCTAGCAAAAAAAAAAAAATGGAACAAATTGATATAAAAATGAATAACAAATTGAATGGAGAAAATTACCTGACATATTGCTAGTTTCATCAGTCTGCATGCTGTCTGGTTCCTCAGATATAGACTGGGTATTAGAACCAGGTGGACTACACAAGTCATGTATACCACGAGCATGAATTCTATGACTCGCACATTCTAGATCCATTGGCATTCTTTCATCTGTGTTTATAGTTGATTTCAGAGAATGACCTTGACCTGCAGAAAAAATATATTCAGTGTACTCAGAACAGAACAAGATAAATAAGAAACAACAATCTAATTGGAAAGTTATATGTAGCAGCTTTTTACAAGTACAAAAAAGAAACATCTTCCGTAATCTATAAATAGATGAATTTACAACATGGGACTGATATCAAATAATAATAATGTGATATATGTGTGGCCTCAGTGATTGAGTCGTAATCACTAGTCCCTCACCACCGTCAGGTCGAATCCCACATGGGGCCAAAAGTGTTCACATGTAAGGTAGCTGTTCAGCAGTTCAACCCAGTGCATGTCTGTGGTCTGAAAAGTGGCCAAATGACCCAGGCTGTCTGTGCAACTTAAAACCCAAGGGAAAAAAACAACAAAAAAAATAGCATTCATTTATACCATCTTCTCCTAATTAAATACCTACCTAAGAATGCTGGTCTCTCAGTACCATGATGTACAACTCCACTTGCTCCAAACTTAACTTCATCCTGTGAAGTATGCATCCCTGCAGATTTGACTCTCTGTTCAATATTGGGTTCTACAAGAAAATGTCCGTATGGTTCCAAACAGAGCTCTAATCTATCTTCAGTAGCTGTGTACCGAAACACCTGAATAACAGTGATAGATTATAATATAATAGACACATCTTAAGGCATTAAAAATTCCTGGTTCCTACAAACCCTGCATATCCTACCATTTTGTTTGCAGACCCAAGAAATTTTATTGGCCCCAGTCAAATTTTTTCTTTTCAATACTATCATTTTCATATGGACTATATCTCTGAACTTTTAAAACAATGTACTAGAAAAAGTTCTGCAGACTACCGACTGTACATCTTTTTCTGGATGTTGGACGAAACATGGTATTTCTTGTTTTTGGCCTTATGTATAACAGCATGTATAATAATCAATACATGAGTACTATCAATGAAAAATTACTATCAACAAAGAAAGATGTAAACAGCCAATAAAGTAAAATATAACATGCTTTCACACGCAATTAAATGAAAAAATAGCAGATTTAAAGTTATTTTAAGTCATAACCTAAAATAGAAAATATTTTAAAAGACATCCTCAAAAAAGTGTTGGTTTGCAGTTACAATTACGAAATCCCTTGACCCCCAAAAAATGACAATTTTGTTTTGTTCTTTATTCCATTTTCAGTACAACCATAATAAGGTTAGCCAAAAAAATACCTACCAACCTACCCACAGTCAAAACATTGCATCATGCAACTGCAAACAAACATTTTTTAAGAATAAAAGACAATTTCTTTTACTTTTACTAACCTTTCCGGGCAGACTGGGTATCTGACAATGTTTACCATCTACTAGTCCCAGATCTCTCTTCACTTGATTATATAACAGCCCACCCACAGAGAATAAATGAGGCATAGATTGTACATGTGTCCATAAATCTTTACCTTGTACAGCACTTAGAATAGCTAATGAAGCAATGGATGTGTCGATGTTGTCACCACCTGAAAACAACATAAACAACTATGATCTGACCATATCAGGGAAACATGGAGGACAGACAAAACCACTGCGGACAAAACCTCTGTCAGTGATTTCTTCTTACCTGGACCAAAATCCTGTCGCAGTTTTTCCAACTAGAATAAAACTCCAGTCATAGAACTTCAAATTTAGACAAAGATCTATGAGCTGTTTTTAGCATCTACATGTAATTAATTGATTGTGTAAGGCATAATCTGACAAAAACCAAACCAAAACAACCTTTAATTGCTTAATTTTCAGTAGAAACGTTAAGCAAATAATAAAAATAAACACGTTACAAATACATACACACAGATACAACACATAGAAACAACACTAGAACAAGAGCTCCGCACAACACCAACACTTGTCTGCTTTACATCATTCTGTTTAATAAGCAATTTAGATCAAAATCAAAGTTAAGATAGGGCATAATTCCAAACAAAAATAGCTTTCAGAAAATATCTAGCAACTGTGCTTTGTCATGATAATTAAGTATCCAAGTGTTGATATCTGTAAAAGTGTTTGAGTAATGGGCTACACTTAAGTTTTTGCATGACAACCATGATGCAGCAGCGATTATATTAGCTCTAACTTTCTTCAAAACAGACGAACTAGCGAGATACAGTGATTGATATCAACACTGACACACCACTATACATGTCAGTGCATGTATATTCCTATGATATATGCAGCAAAACACACTTTGAGTTCATATTGTAGTAGTTGTATAATAAAATACAGAAAATGAAATCAACCACAAATGTTTCAATTCATATACCAATCTATTTCCACACATTACAAAAAAAAACAAACATAAAATACCCCTTACCATGTTGAGAATCTTTCAACGCTTGTAAAAGTTTGTCAGCAGTACGACTTTGTGCATCTTCTTCAAAACTACTCCATGACGCTGCACTGGAAGAAGGATGGCTTGTAGATTCTGTAAGCATGTGCCATAGAATAACAGTTGTATCATCACATAAACATCATTAAGGAGAGAACACAGGGGGTAAATAAGTAATACCTGATGTTTTAATAATATATAATATAAAATACACTAAATTCTAAAAATGTGACAAAATCATCAACAAGATGTGCAATAAATGACAAGAAAACTTGCTAATAACATCATGTCTATTTGTGACACACTTATACAATGTAGCATTACAACAGTTTTCATCATTTTATTTTAGGCCAAATTATTGAATATAAAAGGCAATTTGTACAGTTATTTTATGCATTCCTTTTGGAATTATCGTAACATTGGAAAATACCTTGAACGGGATGTTTGAATTCTGGAATCACTTCAAGAGCAATCTTATCTCCATGATGAAGAGTTAAAACTTTTGCCTCTTCACCATCAGCTGGTTCCTCTAACAATTTAGGAGGAAATCCAACCCTGATCTTCTGCTTATCTGCTGGTACCTGAACAGCTTCGTATATTAACTTCTGCAACTCTGAATAGGTGACATCACCAACCAGTGTCAACATTTCCTGAGAACAAAGAGTCAATAAGAGAAACCTGCATTTTGTGCAGTAAATATTTGTCATCCAAAACTTAAACAAAGGTCATGATCATGGGACTAATTTCTTTCAGTATTTTACAACACATGAAGCTAATGAAGGCTTTTCACCAAATATAACAGGTACTAGTTAATGTGCCCTTTAAATCCAAACTCCCAATTTTTGGAAAAAATCCCACTAAGACAAATTTTTGACTGAAATGTTCAAATATTATGCATGTGATTTCACTTGATAAACAAAGTTTAATCTATGTAACAAATTGAATATGCCCATTTGTAATACATTTTGAGACCTTCAATAAATTGAAAATACTGTTCTTTACACATTGTTAAATGACTGTTTTTTTTTTTGTTCCTTTATGGCACATTGATAAATTAAATGTATTGAAGGATTGTGCAAAACTATATTAGTGAAAAAAAAAATCCCAATGTCAGGGCAACAAAACGTAATTTTTCCCAAATCATTTGGCACCAGTACCTTCCAAAAATTTTGGAAAAAATCCAAGCTAATATCACCATATATATTGAAGAGTACACAAGATCACAAACCTGTCTTCCATCAGAGGTTTGAAGTCTCACTTTTTTCTCACCAGGTTTCGGTGTAACCACAGTAGACTGGGACGACACGGATGTAACAGGCTTAGTAGAAGTCTGACATACAGTCAATGGTGCTTTATTAAGTCTACAGTATAGAGTGATCCCTCCTGTAACGTCACCTCCAACGACAGTTCCCTCCAAGAAAAAACAGTAATAGGCACACATACACATAATAAAAAACAGCTGTCGTGAATGTATCGATTCCCTCCGAGCAACAACTCCCTCCAAAGAACAACACTTTTTTTGGACTTTGACAAGTGTTGCTCTTCAGAGGGAGCATTGTACAGTCAATTATAAGTAAAGTTAATCCTTTGCCTCATGACAGCGCATTTCCCCACATCTGAAGCAAATGACTGTTGAAAACATTTAGGCAAAAGAAGCCGTTGCTTGAAATGAGTAATGGTTCTTTCGCCACAATGTTTTCCACTCTGACAAAGAGAAATTACCTAATTTTCTAAATCAATGTTTTGAATATTTGCTATGAATTTGGAAAACATATACCCATGAGGCAAAGTGTTAAACCTTATGTATCTGAACCCGCTTAGTTTGAAAACCTAATATTGTCTGAAAAAGAATTCCAGTCCTGGTCGCACTTCCTATATAATTAAATGAAAAAAAAAACATACATCTGATCTGATACTAGATTTTACAAATGAGATTACAGGTTGTTAAAATTACAGGTAAATAACTTTAGCAACCACTCGTGACTTCCATTACAGAATGGTCAAACTGCATTTTAATTTAACTAACGTTAAGTAAAAGTTAACAGAAAATGGAATGATTTGTGCACATTGATACTAAAACAAGACCAGTGTCATTACCAGAACTGGATCATGTACAGTCAAATCTGTGAACAAAGGTCACCCTTGGGAAAGACATAATGTGGCCTTTATTGACAGGTGGCCTTTATTCGGAGGTCAGTTTGTTCTAAATAATCAATGATGGTTTTTCAAAGAATGGCCTTTATTCATGGGATGGTCTTTATTCAGAGATGGCCACAAACACAGGCTTTGTATGTACAACAATGTAAAACAGGCCAAATACAGCCGAATAAGACATCACAATGAATAAACAGACAACATAAAGCTAACAATTCATGTGTTCAACATACAAAGATCATACAGTATTAGTCATTTTCATCAAGCATCAGAACACAATACAAACTTTGATAGAAGATCTTTGAGCTTCTAATTGAGTAGTTTTCTTCTTTTGAGTCGTTGCTGCTTTACTCTGAATATTTTTTCTGACAGTCTTCTCTGCTTCACTCTTCATTAATTCCTCTTTATGAAGCGTCTTTTTCTGTTAAAAGGATCAAAATCAGATAAAACACATACAACTTTACAACGCACTGACTACAAAAACAGATGTTTGTATTATCAACATGATGTCTATTCCTAGTAAAATTTGATTATCATAATATATTTTGTACTTTAACATTTGATGACTTAATGTAAAACTACTTGTTTACACATGAGAAACCTAATTAACATACTTTCATACTGAAATAATGCCAAAATAATTAAGATGACAATTTGATCTGCCTTATTTATTTTAATTTATAACTGTCAGCTTATTAAGAATAAAACAAGTAAACATGAGATGCAATTTTGTTTAGAACACACTGTATATATTTATATCAGACCTTATGTCCAGTAAGGATAATTTTCGAAGCAGTTTGAGGTGACCATGTATCACTATCATCCATTGACAGACTGTCTTTTTGTTGACTCTTTGTTGTTTCTGTTTCACGTTCCTTATTCAACATTGCAGATTGTGTTAGTATAGAATCCACCACCCTTTGAACTAGTCTCTCACTGCCAAATTCACCTGGAATTAAACATGAACACAAAGTAATAAAAACAGTGAGGAGCCTCCGTAGTAGAGTGGTTATGGTCTCTGGCAAGTAATCATCAGCCTCTCACCACTGTGAGTTCGAATCCCACATGGGACCAGATAAAATCCATATGTAAGGAAGTTGTCCAGCTAGGAAGGTCATCAGTTCTACCAAGGTGTTCTGGGGCCTTGCTCCACTGGTAAAGCTGGAAAGTTTCCAAATGTATACACATCTATATTAGTAAATACTTGCTGGACGCAAGTATTTAAGAATCAATATATAAGGTGTGTTCTATACACCTAGTTTTCACAATGCTTGGTTCATGGCCAGAGCAAAGTAAAATTCCACGCATAACCTTTATCACGCTAAGTGGAATAACAGGTTGTGCTGCATTTACATTCCCCCACTGCTTAGAATGAGCTAGATTCACGCTATGGTGGATATACTAAATAATTTAATTCAGCAGTGGACATGGTTTATCAGTAATTAGATATACAGCATAATAAGGGTCAGTAAATTATCACTATTAAGTCCTGCAAATCACCGAACATAAAACAGCATTGTATATAACCATATAATCACATCCCTAAATTGATAGTTAAAGAACCATCAATACCAATGTTCAAAACAGATGTTATACAGTCAAACCTGTGCTTGTGGTCACCTCTGAATAAAGACCAACCTGTGAATAAAGGCCATTCTTTGAAAAGCCATCACAGATTATTTAGAACAAACTGACCTCCAAATAAATGCCATCTGTCAATAAAGACCACATTTTGTCCTGCACAAGCGTGGTCTTTGTTCACAGGTTTGACTGTATTTAAATTTACAGTTGCAATTGTTATATCGTAACAATGAGTGTAGTAAGCTTACCAGGAAAATGTTTTTGCACGACAGACTGGGCTACTTCAAATACATTACTGTTAAGTGTTGGATCGCTTTCAAACTGGAACCAGGCTATTTTCTCTGTTACGAGTTTACCACTCCATTGTAAACTGATAGGAAATCTGTAAACAAATTACAGTAAAACTTTGTTATTATGAAAATTGATATCACAAGTTCCCAACTCATCTCTAGGAGTTTTTACAGTCCCATCGGTTCCAATGATTCCTCAAGATAACGAGGTTTTACTGTAGATAAAATATGTACTGACATGATACAAAATGTAAGAGTATAGACACTGCTGAATGACATGAGACAAAATGTCAGAATATAGACACTGCAAAATGTAAGAGACAGAAGACAGTTAGTACAGAGTGACAGCTTTTTCAATATCATCATTGTAACCACTCAAGTACAACATTATCACAAACATCACAAATGTATAGATGTTAATTTTTTATGTGTATAATATATATCACAAACAAGACTTTTGCCATACTGATAATTGGTGTTAGAGCTTACATATCAGGTAAGTTGTCATACTCCTTTCCTTGCCAGAAATGTTTAAATCCACAAGGACAGGTTCCTCCCACACATGGTGTAGTTGTACGATCACCATCTACATATACAATACTTCCGTCATTTCTTACTTGACGTAACATTTCACTGAAATAGTTCAATTAGTACATGATATGCATACAGTAGAACCACAGAGGATGGAAGTTAGTTGCCTTGAACACCTTAATCATCTACCACACACTTCAAAGTCCCCAGCTGCGACTCTGGCCCAATGGTTAGTGTGCTGGACATGAAACCCAGCAATCCAGGATCAAATCCCGGTTATGGAAGGTCTTACCTTTCTATGAAAATTTTATAAAAAATGTCAATTTTACTCCATATGTGGAGAAGTTGCCAGTTCCTTTCGGAATTGTAAGTTAGTACTGATTAGTACAGGAAAAATGGTTAGGTGAACAACCTGCCCAATATAACTGAAAAATTGTTGAAAATGGCATTAAACCCAGTGACAATGTCACATAAAAAAATCAAATATGTTCTGTAACATTCAATTTTTGTTCGTCCCAACAGGTTAGCCTAAAACTATGACACCAATTATCTGGTCCCTTACTAAAAATATCCACTGTTATCAACACCTCCATGTTGAAACAATACCTTTTCACACTTGGTGTTAGCTAAATACTCCATGGAGAGAAACACATAATTGCAATATTTTTAAGGAGAGGGGGGAACATTCCACTGTCTGAGGAGTATGTTTTATACACATAAAAAATTCTCCTTTAGCTGAATTTTATTTTTCATCACAGAAGTTATTAGTAAAAATGACCTCAAGAATAACTTTATTGTCAGTAACCATAGAGGTGATAACCGTCAGGTAATCAAAAGTCAGGACTATATGTATGCTTTGTCAAGTTATTTTACCCCTATATCTCTTTCAAGATGCTATTTTTCCCCCTTTCTAAGGGCCCTGCCACCTTTCCCCAACAAGAGAAAAAAACACATAAAATCGCCAAAAGAATAACAAAATACACAGACATACTTTGGTATGGGTAACCACATGTACTCAGGTCCTTGACCAGAAACAATTGACAGACAAGGTTCGTGCAGACCATAGAAGAAAAAATTCAAAGCCTTTTCAAGGACCGTTTTCCATTCACAAATTCAAGGACATTTCAAAGAGTTACTATGAATTTCTAGGACTTTTAATGCCCTGTGCAGACCCTAGAAAAATTATAACACAATATGGTATTCTAACTTACCCGTTACAGAAAGCACATGATTTTGGTTGATCAGGAACTAAACAATCTTGTTTCTCGTCATAGGAACAAACAGTACCTAAAATTCAATTGTGAGGCCAATTGCTATCACAGTAACCAAATTATATGTACAGTAAAACCTCAAACAGAGACCACCTCATATTACAACAAACTTGTTTTTTTCAGACCAGCTTTCAGTAACCCCCCTATAATTCAACTTGATTATGAAACCACCCCATTATTATGACCAATTTTTGGGGTCTCAATGGCAGTCTCATCATTGAGGTTTCACTGTATTATAATATCTGCCTTGGCAAATCATTCAAATATATTACAGAAGCATTTGGAGATATTTATCATGTTTCTTCAAGCCAAAAAAATAGCATCTAAGTTAGATCTGCTTAATAATATACGATCATGAAAACATAAAAAACCAAGTCATATAAAAAATGCTATAAAACATTGATCATATTCAATGTAACTTTCTATGGTGAAACTTATCAAACATATCAAAACAATTAAATTGTTAACTAGTTGAGTAAGAAACTGAATCATGATGACTCAAGCTTATCATATTTAAGGAATTACGAGCAAACAATTGTTTGACTGTTTGTAAGAAGAAATAATTATCAACATATCAACTATTGTGTTACAATAGTTTTTGCACAATACAAATGACTCACATTCACATTCACTCCTACTTTAGGCATAATTATATCCACTTAAACTAGAACTATGCAGAGTGACACCAATGCTCATCTGTTTTATATGTCAACGACAGGGCCAAATTTGAGATTTAGAGTTTGAACATGATAAGGCATAATTTTGACGAAAATTCTAAGTTAAAAAGGGACATAACTCCAAAATAGCTTTCAGAATAATGTCCCTTGTCTTGCATCTGTCCCATGTCATCAAGTATTTCAAGTGTTATGTTATATCTTTATAAGTGTTTAGTAAAAGTTTTTGTACGACAATGATGATGACAAAAACGACGACCCAGTGATCATAATGGCTTGATTTTTTCTTTGAAATATATGAGCTAAAAATCATGTAGACCTATAGCAATAAAATACCTTGTAAAGGAAAATTATACAGTTTTGTAGGATCCAGTCTTTTATGTATCTTGACAGCCAAATTGTACAAATTTCCACCTTTCATATAGTCTTTCTCAGAAGCCACATTAACAAACTCTACCAAAGCTTCACACATCAAGCATCTGTACAACTGTTTATCTCCAACTGCATTCTTAGTTCTCTCCAACACATCATCAGGGTGTATACCAACCATACCTGAAACCCAACCACAGGTCATAAAGAATAGATCAATATCAAAATATACTTTTAATAAGAAAACATTATGGCAGTCATATCTTTGTTTATATATTTTTTTTCTTTGGGGCTCAATTTAGGACCATTTGATGACTTTTCCAGCTTTAACAGTAGATGTAGACCCCAAGTGTGCATCTATGTAGAACAACTGACCTTTTTTATATATAAGCTGGACATTTTCTTTAAGTGTGAATTTATTCTATTTCCAGGTGGGATTCGAACTCACAGCCATGAGTTGTTAGTCAGAGATCATAAAAACTCAACCACAGAGGCCCCCTTTGTTTATCACTGATACGCACACCATCAATATAGTAAGGACAATACAGAGATAAGAAATGGTAAAAGTTTACCAGTAAAATAGTTCAGTCAATCATGATTACCATAATAAGATAAAAAACACCCACCTCCCGTAAGCAGGCTTTGTCAGGTCCAGATTGGGATTTGATGCTTGTACGTAATTTTTATAATAAAGTAAATGAAAACAATATGTGAACTACATGATTACCTGCAGATTTGTATATATACTGATGAACATCAGCCACTAGATTTGGATTGACATCATTCTGTTCCATATATGCATCTTCCATGATACCAACTAATGTACGTAAATAACTATCCTGAAATTGTAGATGAATAGCATAATTTTATTCTACTGGGGTTTAATGATTTTTTTCTCTGAGTTTTAATGTTGCACAAACAGCCAGGGGACATTTGGCAACTTTAAGCTTTGAGGAGGGCAGAAGACCCAGGAGTATATCTAGTTAGAACAGCTGACCTTCCGCAAGCTAGCTTTGTCTGGTCCACATTGGGATTTGAGCTCACAGCAGCTCATAGACCATAACCAGCAGATCACTGAGGCCCCTTTTAACATAATCACTGGCTTCGTATAAATGTGTTTGTTTTAGTAAATCAGGATTCAACAAATTTTTTCAGGCTACTCGTCCTGCAGGACAACTAGCTAAGAATTTTAGCTACTTCTACAGCAACTTTAACTCGTCCTAAGTCAATTTTTTCATAAATATGAGCGGACAAGTGGACAAAATATCAGTCTCTAGATCCAATTAAGTACAGTTGTGAAGATATGGTTCGATGAGAAACATGATATATGATTGTTTCTAGTATATAGTATGACAACTCATGATGCAGGAACAGTTTTTATCTTAGCAATCAGACTAACCCGACAATATTTTTTTTACAGACAGGAATTTATAAAAGTCATGTTTTTTTTCCAATCCATAGCATCTTAATTTAGTAACTAGCATAATACATGCCTGCATGTGTATGAGTGTATGCTTGTATGTAATTATTAATACAAATAAGGTTCAAACCAAAAGTAATTTTTAATTACAATAATTATATACTTACTGACAGACATTTATTGCCTCCAATAGAACATCTGTACATATTATCAAACTCTATATATTTCTTAATATCCTCTTTAGGCATTCCCCAAGATTTCTGAACCATGTAACTAGGCAGCATAGCAGCATCTTTTCCTGGTAAGACACAAAGCATTTTAAAGCATTAAGAACTTCAGAATTTTCTTTCTACATTGTTTTATAATACATGTATATAGGAATGGAGTGTATGATTTTCCTTAGTTCTTAGGAGAACAACTTTCTAATCAATGAAAACCTGTTTTTATTTAGCAAATTCAACCCATATTCAGAAAAAAATACACATTTTATTTAAAAAAAATCTAGAACTGATTTTGATTTGAAAATCTATTGAAATTCTCTCAGTTTGAAAATAAAGATTAATTCTTAATTGAATATTAATTCAGGCCGATCTGAATCTTAAATAAAACCAAAAACCTAAATGTAACAAATGAAGTTCTGATGTTTATACAAGTGATAAAGTCCTGTCCCTTACAATAAATAAAATATAACAACTGAATAGAATGTCATTTAAGATTATGGTACCTTTGATGGAGACTAATGGAATATAATGGTTTCTACCAGAACTGCTCCAAGCAATACATAATGGCTTGTTCAGGATTCCATCTTTATTGCGACATTTCTCAGGTGACACAAAGCCAGGCAGAAATACTCCTGAAATTTAAGTAGTAAAATATAAAACATAACTAGTCAATTTTTTTTCACTGGAGTTAAATGTCACACCAATAGACAGGGTCATTTGGTGACTTTCCAGCTTTGACAGTGGAGAAAGACCAAAGGCTTACAGCTTGGTAGAAACATTGACTTTCTGTAATGTGGCTGGACAGTTTCCTCACATGTAATATTTGATCCTGGGAGGGACTAGTGACTACAAGTCAGAGATCATAACAAACTGACTACAGAGGTCCCAGAGATATATGGGAAATAAATTTGAAATGGGAATGGGAAAAAATGTCTTTATTTTCGATTGGGAAGGGTCCATTTACTGGACCCAAACAAAGAAGCAAAAAATAGCTGCATGTAATGGTATACTTGGGGTCTAAAATGACCACAATGACCAGAAACATGTTCATCATGGTGTCCATTGTGGCAATTTTAGACCCGATTTCATCATTATACACAATGATGTACTAACCCCCTATGCTATTAGTTATGTATGTTAACTATATGACAGTGTACACGAAACTAACTAGCACAACTAATAAAAGTATAAACTCAACTTTAACAATACAGATAACCCTGCATGCATTAGTGGATATGTACAATGTAGTTATTTGCTCTAAGTAAGTGACATACACAACACCCCCAACTGAACTTTATAATAAATTGTTTTAAAATAAATTAATACATTTTTTGTTGTTTTTACTTGGTACATTCCAGTGTTTCAGTATCATCTATGATTTTCAGCTGTAGTGTCCATTATCGGTTTTTGTTAGTTCCACTTATATTTTATAAATGTCTGTTCTCACAGAAACAAAGGGATTACACCATGTATCATATCTTAATCAGTCACTAGCATAACAATGTGACAAATGATCAATTATAACTCATTAACTAAAATCTGTCCATCCATCCGTCCGTCCGTCAGGAGGTTTGAAAACTCCACCACAACACTTCAGATATTGTTTACATACATGAGGAGTGCTCATATCAGTTTCAAAATTGGTCATTGGTTCCGTACTATGATTATTTTGACTAAGAAAATCAATTTCCCTACCAAAAATAACTTTCTTCTATAGTTATATAATAATTTCACTCATTTTCACTTAATTGTTGATTTTGGCATTCCTATAACAAATGATCTTGGCCATTTTTTTTCAACGACACTACCCTTGGTGTTCATGTTTTGTTTGTTTTTATGTGACTTATTGTTACTGGGGTTTAGCGCTGTTTTTCAAAACTTTTCAGCCGGTTCATCTCACAAGTTTTCCTGGACTGTATACTAGCCAGTACTAACTTACCCTTCCACAACGAGCTGGCAACTTCTTCACATATAGAGGAAAATTGACTTTTATGTCAAATTTTCACAGAAGGATTCGAACCCTTCAACATGCAGACCCCCTATGATTAAGTAAGGCAGTATGCTGGTCATCGTTGTTGTTAAGCAAGTGTGTGATAATATGAAATGAGATTTTCAATGTCTTGGTTTAAACAAAACCACCAAACTGAGTCATGTTCTCTCTGCTTACACTTCACCGTCCCAGGGCCTTTTTTCTGGGAAAGGGCCTTAGCCTTTCATTTTGGGAAATTCAAGCATGATATTCAGCCAAATTGGAAAATGTAGACATACTTTCAAGATACATCAATAAACAACAACTGACCTGGCACTTCTCCCCATTGGGAGGCTTTTTTGCAATAAGGAAGTCACCTAATATCAGCCTCTCTTATCAAAAGAAATCCCCTAGTGTGTCTTATGTGATTTTTGTAAAATATTAGACTGCAAGTCATCTTGAAATTTCACAACCTGACCTCTTATCAGACCACACTTGATAACAAAAGACAATTAACTTTTGGCTAACAATGTATGTAAAGTGTTTTTTTCATTTAGTCCTAATTTCATACATTATTTTATTTAACAAGATAACACAAGTAAACATGCATCTCTGCTTCATTGTAATTTTGTCCTTTTTTATACTGCATGTAATAAAAAACTTGATATGTACTAGATAATTGCATAAATACTTTTTTTGGCAATGAGATATTGCATAATCATACTGCAATTACCTGAGTCTAAACCATTGTCTAATGGTAAGTTCACTTGAGTCCTTGGAGCTCAATAATGGAATCAGTGGTTAATGGTCTGTAATAACGAGAAATGAATTCCCCATAACAAAGTCCCTATGCTTGACACAGCCATAGGTTTACTGCCATAGCCTCTTTTTCAATAATCAATTGTCAAATATCATAAAAAATTCTCAGCCAAGGTTAATGGCCTTGATACAGTAAACAAGTTAAAGAACAGCATTATTTTGTTTTGCAACATAATGCTACCAAGTGCATAGCTATAACAGTAAGTTATTATTATAGTATCCATGTGTGAATCATATAATGCATTTGTCAAGGTGTCCTTAATTTGATCATATTAGTTTAGCAGTTTTTTTGTTCATTATTCAATATTGTTCAATGCTGACATGCATCAAATCATGAAAAACAGCATTTTTTATTTGCTCATCTTTACTTATTTTTACATGTTGGTAAATTTGGATTACCTCTTTAGATTACAGACAATGGATCGTCTGAAGTCATGCTTTATCTAAATCAAATTTAGGACCTTGTCGATTCAGATAAACAAGGTTCAACTGTATATGAAACCAATATCAGTGTTAACCACAGAGTATACTTTGAAAATTTCACAATTCACAATAAACAACATTAACTGCAAGTGATGTAAGTTGTATCAGCTACTTTTTTATATGTGAAAGCAGTTGAAACAAAGATGACAATATGGATGTACATAGAACTGATACACCAACCATTAGTGATGAAACAATAATCAGATACTATCGATCAGCAGTGTGAAAACATCTACTGATTCTGATAATCCATTGCAGTTTTTCATAACTGATTATCGGCCTATCTCATTTAAGTGCCGTAAACTACTGGTGCTGCAAACTAAACACGCATTCAAGGGAAATCACTTGCCTCGTTTAAAATAAGATGGCGGATGGTCGATCGAGATGAAAAAAAAACAATTATTTGACCATCCCCCAGGTTATTTGATGTTAACAGAGCCTGGTTAATGGTTCATATGGATAACGCACTCCATTCACCATGCTTATATGTTACAATGCCAACTAACATAAAGCAGAGGATGGCTAAGAACCAAAGGGTGCATAAAATAGACTCATCCACTAGTGGTCTACTTATGTCACACTACTACACTAGAACTGATTATATAATTGGAAAATCGCTTCGGATGATCCAAATCCAACAAATAATCAATTATGATTTTGAACTGATGTTGCAACAATACCAACCATAAAATTATCAATTCTTACCTGAATAATCTCCTACACTATTCATACCACTTTTGGAATCCAGAAGAATGATTGGTCGATGAAGTATGTTAGCAAGTCCAAATATATGAATATTTCTGAGACCATGAGCCTCACCTATAGGAGGTATAAAGTCAGGATCACATTCTTCAATAATAGCTTCCCATTCATCTCTGTCTACGAAATCTTCAAACATTTGTTTGTATTTTTGAAGGTTCTGAATCATGTGATTCTTCAAATTCACACGTAAAGCATGCCAGAATAACTCTCTTCCAACTAGTGCACGAGATACAGCGTGCACAAGACAATGTCCATCACCATCAGCATGTATTGGCACAACACGAGTTTCACCATTATTGAATGACTTAATATCATCTAACGTGTCAGCAAGGTATGACATACTGCCTGAACGATCCCACCCATAACCTATCACATCTAGATGTTCCTCATCAATGAGAAAGGCTCTATCGCCAAGAATGCTAACATCAAACACTTCACCTTTACCCATTGCAGACAACAACTTCGCTTTTCTTGTCTCCTTGTCCAAACCGTAATACGTCAAAATGGGTGAAATTAACTTACACACATAATTAGATAAACCCAATACCTTTACATTGTCCGTTCCTTTCTTGGGTTTCAGATTACCGAGAAGAATGTTCTTCAACAGATTGTGTAAGGCTACTTCAGGATTTGTAACTTCGGCTACATTCTTCAAGGCTTGCCTTTCATGTCTTTGTCCACAAGTTGTACATTCAATACTTTTATCATGAGATGGAAAGTAAAGCTTAGCCTGACATTCTTCATCTGGGCAAGTACCATACATGATACGGTTGGCCTCCCAACTCTTCTGTCGTTTGGTAAGTGAAGACATTTCTTGTAAAAGTTGTTGGAAACACTACAAAAAAAATCAAACAAACTATTATAAACAGTTGAATGTAAATTATTAAACACATACATATATATCGTTCAAAACAAGATAAGTGAAAAAATGAACTTTTCATGATTTATTACTGATAAGATAAAAATACGAATCAACAATAAAACATTGATAATGAGTCAAATTTTGGGACCCAAAAGACAGGTCATAATGAGGTGGTCTCATTATCAAGTTGAAATATAGGGGAATTCTTGAAAGCCGATCTGAAAGTAGATCGTTATAACAAGGAAGTCGTAATATTGAGTTGGTCACAATGTGAGGTTATACTGTAATTCAAATTGGGAAAGATATGGCCAAGTTTTTTTCTGTGCTCCATAAAATACCTAACACTATGCAATTAGATACATGTCTTTACAAAGAAATCATGTTACCGACATAAGTTCAAACAATGTAATTCAATACAGCATTTTACCCATAGCATTACGTCAAGAGTATTGACAATAAGATTAGCATTTTTTTACTGTATTTATGACGAAATTATGTAACATTTATTTATGGAAAATCTATAAATAGAAGAGGAACCGATGAATAGAGAGAATGATTATAAATACTTTAAAACAGAAATTTATGAACTGAAATGTAGCAGTGTTTTCTCATTCCACAGGATAATATGGAGATCATGTTCCTGGGGGAATAATATTTATTATTTAAAAAACAAATCTTATTTCACTGACATTTACCATCTAATGAAGTCATAGAACGCCACTATTATGGCAATAACATTCCATGATGATATAAACATTAAATCCTCACAAGCAACAATAAACAACACAAACTTAGCATCATTCACATACCTGATAGAATGGTGTTTACAATTTTCACTTTGTCATCAACTTTATTTCTGACGAAAAAGTACATGGAATGATTATATCGAAATTATGCAAGATTGCGACCTAAAAGCCGATAAAACTGATAACTGTATGTTCGCATATACACAAAATATCCACAAAAATAACTGACACAAATCAGATAAGTTTACATTTTTCGAAAACCAGTGCAGTTGCATTTCACTTCCCGACGAAACTCCATCGTAATAGTAACTACGTCGTTAGAAAATATTTGGCACAGAGGTGTAATTCTTACGCCGACACCGATTCGGCCGTCAAAAAAGAGGACAAGAAGATACTCCAACATTTAGGCTGTGTACGTATTAATTCATCAATGTCAGCTTGCAATATTTGCGATTCTTGACGATTTAAACTTTACTTAATCGATATGCCATATTGGCTGGAGTTTTGAATTCTTTAATTTACAAAAATCCTACATCATTTTGTTATAAATTTGTGCAGCCTTTCACTTCTTGGTGATCAGTCACGCGAGACCGTGGCCCAGTTTCAATGACTTAAAAGTTGAAGTTTGCGATATAAAAACGCGATTAGACGTTTTTGATCTTCATAAGTTATATGTCTATGTATCTGATTCTATAAGTTTATGCAAATACTTCTTTTTGTAACTACATGGAAATTCATAATCAAAACCATTTCATTTGGTGGGCATAAAAAATTTGCACAAAATATTGTTAGTACTGTAGAAACATTTGAAAGAAAGGTAGCTCCTAGATCCTGGTGCCATATGAAGTACTTCATAATTTGAATAAAATAAAATTAAATAATATACTTTTACATTTTGCTGCATGTGTTCAGTTGATTCTTAATCTTCATTTAAATGAATTCTGTTATTTGACTACATCACTATTCACAGAGAAAAACTTAGTGTTGTTAATAATTAATGACCAGATTTATCTTATTTACCATTTTTTATCTACAATATCAAAATACACAACTTGATCTAAGAAAATTTTGAAAATATGTATCAGTTGCATTTTTATTGTGAATAAGGTGTAAATTAATGTGGCACTTCAGAGAAGTGAAATAAATTCTGGCCGTAGAAGGAACATTTCCTTTATTCTTACTTGACTGTATACACATTCCAACAGATTTTTTTTACCAAATCTGAGATATGCTATTATACATTGTGTTATAGCATGTTTTGATTTATTTCCAGATGCATGTAATGATGGCATCTTGTTCTAGTCTAATCACCAGACATGTGCTGAGAAAATCTTGTAGACTTCTGTCCTCTGCAAATATCAAAATAGGCTATGACAGATGTTTGAAGATAAGCAATTTGACTACCCTTCGACATTACAGTGATTCACGTAAAGTTGTCAGTGTAGAGAATGGCGAAACAATTATTAGAAGTCCATATCCTGACGTTGAGCATTGTGATAAAACGTTTGGTGAATATATGTTATCTTGGCTTGATGAATTCAAAAATCTAGAATTGATGGTAAGCATTGATAGATCAATATATTGCACATAAGTTATGTGATTTAAAGCACATTTGGATCCATTTTGTCTGATTTGTGTCTCAATCAAGCAAAAGTACAACTATACTTGAATCATCTATGATTTGTGATACTTGTTTTCAAAACATATTAATTATTCTCCATGTCTTCAAATTATTGTCAGATTGCAAGCAAACAAAATGTTTTATTTATGAGACTACCTAATACTTATCACTGTTGACAACTGTCCATTTAAATGCATTAGTTGCTGTATTAAAGTTACACTATATTACATGCTTATAGTAAAACTTCATTATCTTGAGGACTCATCAAAACAGATGAAATGATTGATATAAACCTAGTGCTCGTAATAACAATGCTTAGATAAAAAATGAAATTGATGTACAACTCGCATTAAAAATTCCTCAGGATATGTCTGGTGTTCATGATATTGATAATCTTATTTACAAAGTTTTACCATATTTTTTAAAAGGATTGTTATAGATCTACAGATTCTGTTGACATTTTCATGATTCGCCCAGTCAAAATTTATAGACATAATTATATTTGTTTTCTTTTTATTCATTTACAGGTTGATTATCCTACACGTAGAGTTTACACTGGCGCTAAATTAAAAGAACAAATAATCAAAGTAGCCAGTTGCTTGACACGGCTTGGTTACAAGAAAGGAGATGTTGCTTTATTGTTCTCATCTAACTGTCCTGAATATCCAGTCATCTTTATAGCTTGTGCTACTCTGGGTGTAACTCTCAGTACAGCCAATCCTGTGTATACATTTGGTTAGTTATATTTATCTAACGTAAATATATGCATTCATATTTTATTGTGTACATTTCAATCAAAGATCTTGAATAATTCAATATGTTTGTAAAGAAAGTTTTTTCTGTGCATATTTTATAGCAACATGGAAATAATAGTTTAACAACCAAGGTGGAGAGTATTAAATGTTGAGGAATTTTAGAGAAAAAAGTTTTTTTTTTAAATATGCTGTTAAATTTAAATATATCCTGATGTATTGTAACATGATTATATATGGAGCTTTAAAGTAGAGAAATTTGTATTTTGTTGCCTTTCAAAATAGTCTGAAATATCTGTGTTCTGTTGTGTAAAGGTATTTGTCTGTTTTCATTGCATGATGATAGGAAGGAGTTTTTTTTGGTGCATAATTTAATGATTTTTTCAATTAAAAAATCAAAATTAAAATTATTTGGACTTAAAAGGCATCATTTAGACATGACATGAAACTGTTGTATAAATTCTAATGAACAGAAGTTGCAGACTTTCTGACTCTACTAAGGCCGAGGCATCGGATATTTGAATTGTTTTATACATCTTTTGAGCATAATGGAATGTAATAACCAGTAAATATTTTAGAAAGAAATGATGTTTGACTTAGATATTCAAACGAATAAGAACATAAGGGATACATGTTCTATAAACCGATGTAGTATGATTCAAATGGATATCTAAATCAAGAGTTTACTTCCTTGCTTTTAGCTAGAGATACATACATGGATATTGTATTTGAGAATTATTTTGATTATTCGGATAAAGACTGAGGCAATTATCTGACTTGATTATTTACATCTGTTTTACAAACTGTTCCACAATTGAAGGGGTGAATGCAAGAAGGGCCTATCAATATATTGAAAAAGAAGGATATAGGTACCTTCTTGAATATTAAAACATATGAATAAACTTTAGATATTTTATGATTTAGGTGAGTTGTCAAGACAACTAGACCACAGTGAAACAAAGATTGTGTTTACCCAAAAAGCTATGTTACCCACTGTACAAGAAGCCATCTCTATGGATAAAAATGTCTCCGAAAGAGTCAAGGTTGTTTTGGGTTATATGTCATGTAGTGTATCATTATGTGTCAAAGTTGTACATGAATTCATGGGGCCTCCAAGGTAAACTGATTATGGTCTCTGACTTGTACTAACTAGCCCCTCACTGCTGTGAGTTCAAACCAGCACCGTGATCAAATTTCACATGAAAGGAAGATGTCCAGCTAGCTTACAGAAGGCAGATTTTTCTATCTAGGTGTATGCCTTGGGTCTTCCTCTACCATTAAAGCTGGAAAGGTTGCCAATTGACCCTGGCTGTTGGTGTGACGTTAAACTGCAGTATTGATGAATTTGGTGTAAATGCTCCCTTTTTTCATTTTGTGACAATAATATTATAATTTTTTTAGCTCACCAGAATCGAAGCTTCAGGGTGAACTGTTAGGATGGGTAGGTGGATGCTCCAGCATCTGTCGTCCGTCGTCTGGTGTCAACAATGGTCTTCTCCTCAGAAACTATCAGTCGGATTTACTTCAAATTTGCTGTGCAGAAGCCTTTTGACATTCTAACTGCAGTTTGCTCATATTATACCAGTTGACCCCTTTTAGGGGTCACTAGAGCTAAAGATAGAAAAAACCTTTAATCATCATCTTCTCATGAACCAATGATGGATCATCACTAAACTTGGTCTGTGGCATCCTTATATGGACTTTTATCAGATTTTCGAAAAAAAAATGGTTGGCCCCTATTAGGGACCGCTAGAGCTAAAAATAGAAATACCTTTAATCATCTTCTTCTCATGAACCAATGGATGGATCATCACCAAAGTTGGTCTGTAGCATCCTTAGATGGTCCTCTCTCAAATTTGCTCAAATAAATTTGGTCGGCCCCTTTTAGGGCCGCTAGAGCTAAAACTAGAAATACCGTAAAATGACTTTTTCTCATGTTTCTATGGATGGATTATTACCAAACTTGGTTTTAAGCATCTTTAGATGATGTTCTATCAAATTTGCTGAAAAAAAATGGTCGGCCCCAATTAGGGGCCGCTGGAGTTAAAAATAGAAATACCTTAAAATGACTTTTTCTCATGATTTTATCGATGGATTGTTACCAAATTTGGTTTAAAGCATTTTTAGATAGTGTTCTATCAGATTTGCTGAAATAAAAATGGTTGGCCCCAATTAGGGGCGGCTAGAGCTAAACATAGAAATACCTTAAAATGACTTCTTTTCATGAACCAGTGGTTGGATTATCACCAAATTTGGTCTGTGGCATCCTTCAGTCATCACGAATATTCTTTTGTAGTATCCTTTGATGGTCCTTTATCAAGTTTATTATTGTTCCCATTATTTGCCCAACAAGTGTACCTTTATTACCTTTTTAGTGACAAGTTAATTAATATTTATTCTGGTGAGCAATGCAGGGCCATTATGGCCCTATTGTTTGTAAATATACCAACAGTAATGAAATAATATTTGCGTTTTTTCATTGTTTTATTCAATTAGCTGATATATGTCTGAAGGTTACATTTTAAGTTATTGCTCTGTGAACCTAGCCTTTCTCGAATCACGCCATTTTCACATAGGATGATTTATTTGCAGGATGTTGTTGTTATTGATGGAACATCAGATAAATGCCGACCTTTTCAATCCTTCCTTGATGATACTGGATCCAGTTTTCCAGAGAATGTTGACATAAATCCAGCTACTTGTGTTCTAACTTTACCATACAGTAGTGGAACTACAGGTCTACCGAAAGGTGTAATGTTGTCTCATACCAACATGATCATAAACTTGATACAAGCCAAATGGTAAATTGCCCTATCTGTATTGTTTATGCTATGAATTGATTCATTTTGAATTCAGTATTTTAGTATTTGTTCTCCACAAACATGCTATTCATTTTCATGTCATATGCTGGTATTATATGACTGCTGGAACATAGTATTGTTCAATTAATTCAATTAATTACATATAATGTCCAATACTTTGTATATATAACAGTGTTAGGATGGCTGAATGTATAAATGTATTGTTATTATTTATTCTTTTACCTTGAATGTAATACTAACATTCAGTTCTATGTTTATGCAGTGGGCAGATGAAGTTTAAAACTGGAGAAGACACACTTCTTGGACTGTTACCATTTTATCATATATATGGTATGATGGTATTACAGTTCGGTGCAATCACTCAGGGTGCTAAACTCATCATACATCCAAAATTTGAACCTGAAAGTTTTCTACGTTCTCTACAAGATTACAAGGTGCAAACTTTTATACTTAATTTTGTGTGTTTGTAGATTAGAAAATGATTCGTAGAAAAATACCTCCTTCCCCAAAGTACTTGCCTTCCCCTAAATCCCCTAACCCAAATCCCACACAACACATAAGAACATACAAGAAATTGGGGACAACGCACAGTTTCCTGTAGAGTACCGTTTTGGATGATTCATGGATTTAAGTACCTTGTTAAACATCATAGCTTAATTTACATCAATTAACAATGGATCAAATTCCGATTGAGATTATTTCAAGTGTCATACCTTTAACTTTTAAATACTGCACTCTTTATCGATTATCACAACAAACATAGAAGCCGAGCATAATAGTGATAGCTGACTGACACCTCTACCTACAATATATGCTCTAGTTAAGTGACGTATATAATTAAGTTTTTGAATTTTTAGTATATTATTATTAACTTGATGGGATATTTCGCCAAGTTTTTGTCTTAAAATTCATTTTTTCAAACAAACATGTATTCAAATTCATATCCCTAAGTTATAAGGTAAAACTTGCATACAGGAACACATGATATGCATGTGGAACCTTTTTTTGACTGGGTTTAACACAGTGGCTAGTTCACCTAAGCATTCTAACTGTATTCTAACCAGTTCTAACTTGCAAACTGGCAACTTCTCCACATACAGAGAAATATCAGCACTTTTTGTCAAATTTCTCTGGAAGTGTATGACTTTCCGTGACCAGGATTTGAACCCGGATCGCCTGGTTACAAGTCCAGCTCACTGGACCACAGTCGAGGCCTACATGGAATCTATTGACTCATGTGTGTGATTTCATACGATTGTTGCGAAATATGATTTTATAATGGTGAAAGATATATTAACCATTCAATGTAATAGTGCATGTATTTACAATTTGTTTTCTTGACAACATGTTTAATTAGTGATCATATGATTCATTGCTATTTATGTTATATTATTTATATATATTTATGTTATAGATTGATAATATTATCATTCTGTTGACATAATTAACAGTTATTACCTCCTAATGGTATCAGCATTAACTATCAAATATAAAGTTGTGGTAAATGGATGGGAATATCTTCACCAGAGGTTGAGGGGGGCAGACTATAGCTACTTATATGGTTATATAAAAATCAGATAATCCTTTTTATAAATGTAGCTTGTGGAATACAGTAAAACCTTGATAATGAGACCACCTGTAGGACCCTAATAAAATCAGTTATAAGGTGGCCTCAGTTGAATTATAGGGGAGTTATTGAAAGTTGGTCTGAAAATAAGTAATTGTTATAACGAGGTGGTCATAACATTGTAGTGATTGCTATGTGAGGTTTTACTGTATATTCATTTCATGCATAACATTTCTGCAAAAAGATTATGAAAAATGAACATTAATTAATGTGGCACGGTACAGTATATGATTCATCCTGTACCATGAGGGAAACTTCTACCAGGAGTACAAGAATATCATGTCTAGGGTCCAAGGTTATAAAACTTGAGATTGCTCTCTGAGATCAAATCTCATTTTTGTTTTCAGCCTACATCAGACAAAATTACCTGATTGCAATTTGTATATGTTAATATTTTTATCAATTGATTTGTTTACAGAATTCTGTTGGAAAAGTATAATCTTATTGTAATTAACTTGAGGACATTGTAAAAGAAATGAGATTTTAGTTGTAAGGCTGATCTCAAGTTTTATAAACTTGTACTTAGATCTTAGTTACACTAGCATTGTTATCTGATGCAGTTTTAGTGCAAACATATCATCAATTATATATTGTAGAGTTAATCATTGATTTTTTGTTACCTTTCAGTGATCATGTAACAGTTTATATAAAATGTACATAACTCATGGCTCAGTCCAAGTTATGTACTATTTATATATACAGGTATAAGTGTATATTTACATTCACATGTATGAAGTGGTTTTTCCTAAGCCGCAAGATTTGTTTTATGATGGACTTAAATATTTGAGTTGAAACATTGAGTTTTTTTTAAAATTTCTTTTAACGTGTGTTTCATGTCTGTTTTTATACATGTCTTCTCCAAATGATACATGAAGGCTCCTTTCAGTCATTTTTGTGTGAAGTTAGAAAATGCTGTATTAACCCTTTGCTTCATAAGCATATTTTGGACTCTTTCAAATTCTAAGTTAATATACAAAACATCAATTTATTCAAGAAAATTGGGTTATTTTTCTGACAGATTGGAAGACATTGTGGAAAAAGAAGCCATTGTACATTACAAGCAATTGCTTCTTTTGTCACAATGTTTTCAAAAGTTGTCTGCTTCAAAAACAGGGAAATGCATATTATGAGGCAAAGGGTTAAAGGGTAAAACATGAGTGTGAACCTGTTACTAAATGCTGTGAATCTATGACTGAAATCTGGCTTTTTGATGTAGCAAAAGAATGGGAAATAAGTGATATAACGTATGTGGTTAGTTTGATTGTAATGCTTGGTGGTAGCGAGTGGACTGCGATGGGATTCTCAGAAGAATTGCTTGTAATATATGAAAACACTTTTCACATTTTATTATTACAGTTATTAATGAGGGGCTCTGCTTTCCTTTGCACTGACTATGAGAATTATTATTCATTGGCCTATGATTAATTTTTTTTTTTGCTGATAATAATTATGTGTAAAAAATAAGATGTTGTGTACTCTACATATTCTAAAATAAGATTCCTTTCTATTTCAATTCAGTGACAGTACTTCCAGTTCTTTGATTAAATTTTGTTTGTCATTTATTTGACACGTTTCAGCCATCTATTGTCAATGAATGGATATACTTCATACATTATTATAGTATCACTATATCACATATTTAACCATGCTTGATTTAATTGATTCATTCACTAAGTGTCGTCATGTGTTAGAAATGCTTTACGTTTCTTGTCTGAAATGCTGAAAGTCAGTGTAATATTAACTAATATATCTTTGTGTATGACTTATTGTCTGTTCTCTGTTCTTGTGCACAATTCACATTTGGCTGGGGTTAGGTCTATGGAAATCATATCCAGTCCATTTCCCCTTTTCTGTGCAGCCTCAGTGTGGAGGCAGGAGACGACTTCCAGTTTTTTGTATGGATTTACAGGCCCAGCAGTCTATGCAAATTTGTTTAGCAGGGAATTACACAAATTGAACAAATTGTTAGTCCATAGCCCTTAGACATTCAGTAGGTGAAAATTGTAAATCCATAGCCTTAGACATGCAGTAGGTGGAATTGCACAGTTCACAGTTTTGGCACAGCAGCTGCATTGTCATGGCACCATCTCCAAGTATCCTCTTCATAGAAGTTTTACAGGTACTGTACGATTTCTGTGTGAAGGTTGCATGGGAACTGCACTGAATTTGCACGATTTCCATACAGCTTCCATGCAAGCTCTGCATGGATTGTCCCCAGTCTGCCTTGGGGCCTGAATTAGAATATAGATGATACATGTTGACAATATATGCCATTGCCTGTAGCCACCTACAATGCCCCAATAACTGCATGGAAATACATTTATTACATATTACCCGTAAGCCAATGTGAATTAGGCATGAGCTCTGACTTTACATAAACACTTTCTATGACATAATACAATGGATGTGTCTTTCATTCTTATCCTTAATTTTCACATACTGTAGAAATATGTTTGTAAACTTGTGATAATTGTTTTGTAATATGTTTGTAAACTTGTAATATCTATTGTAGCTAACATATAGTATTTAAAGTTACGTTTATTAACTTTGACTTTTTAAACACTTTATGATATTTTGTCAGTTATGAAATTATTATACACAACTAGGATTATTTTGTTTCTGCTCCTTTCCTACTGTTCAATTTATTGATTATTCTACTTTATTGATTAATATATTTTATTGAATATTCTATTCTATTGATTACCGGTATTCTATTTTATTGATTATTATAATTCATTGATTATTATGTTTTATTGATTATTTATGTTATTGATTATTCCATTTTATTGAATATTGTATTTTATTGATTATTGTAATTTATTGATTATTGTATTTTATTAATTATTGTATTTTATGGATTATTGTGTTTTATTGATTATTCTATTTTATTGATTATTGTGTTTTATTGATTATTCTATTTTATGGATTATTCTAATTTATTGACTACTGTAATTCATTGATTACTGTATTTTATTGATTATTGCATTTTATTGATTATTTTAATTTATTGATTATTCTAATTTATTGATTACTTTTTTAATATAAGGCCAGAAAAAAAAGTTATGTTTCTCCTTACTTGACCAAAAGAATAGGATAAGTAATGAAACTGTTTATTTATAAAAAATTTACTATGCATGTTTTTCACACTGATTCTTCTGTATGATTTATCCCAATTAGTTTCATAATTCGATGATAAGTTGCAATTTTTTTATTTGTTGTTAGAAAATTTAGGGTCCGTGCCAAAAATATGGTCATTCAGGTAACTGGAAATACAACTATTTTTTGTTTGGCCTAATACATAAATATGTATTAATATTTTTATTTAAGATTATATTTTAAATGGTTTGTGTTTTTCTGTTTAAATCTTTAACTAAGTTTGTTTCTCTTCTTTATAAAAACATTGTAACGTTGTATAAACGACATTCTATTATATTGATTATTTTGTCAAAAACATCTGTAACTTCATGAAAAGGTATGAATTTTAAGTGAAATATTACATACAAGTTATCCAGAAATTTGTTGAAAATCTTATAAAATAAAACGATCCATTTAATTTGTATAAAATATGCATGAAGTACAATATATATATTTTAATATCACTATGATTTGTATGTAAAATTCCAAAGAAACAAACATTCTAATGATTTTTACCATACAAATGATTCATCCCATGTACATACCATTTTGCATTATCTATAATCAATATTTCTGTTTTTCTAGGTAACTTATGCTCACCTGGTACCCCCCGTGGTTTTATTCTTGGCTAAAAGTCCACTGGTGGATGATTATATGATATCATCAGTGAAGACCATTCTCTGTGCAGCCGCTCCTCTTGGCCTCGGCGTTACTCATGAAATTGAAAAACGCTTGAATCTAAACCTTTTACAAGGTAAATTATGCTTAACATGATCTGTACTTAACAACTTAAAAAATGCAAGTATCATATGTATGTCACATGAGAATTCCAGTTGGTTTAATTTGATTACATTATATAAGGACACAAACAAATTACTATTTTATCATGTTCCAATCAATTTGTTGGCGAATCAAGCACATTCATTCAAACATTCTTATTTTTATATCATTTTAAAACATAGAAGTGAATATTATCAAATAGATGTTTTCAAGTTGGGCACAAAAATGCCACTCATTTAAAAGCTTGCATTTTAAAACTGTTAAGTATGTAAATGTACCTATAACATTATGTTAGGGTTCATTTAATAATGTTAGCTGTTGTAGATGACTTTTGCATATCTACTCACTGGGTGTGGCACATGTTCTCTGAGATGATTGGTTGAAGACTCAGTCCGTTTGTCCTTCCCCACTTATTGGAGTGATTCATATGGAAAAGTTGACAGTTGGTAATGGTAACGAATCCAAGAACACAAAATGACATCTTTTCTCAGTATTTTAAGTTACATGATTCTTATACCAAGTGTATGGCAGATTAATATAGTTCCTCCACAGAAATGTCTACAGTGTATAGTGCTGTGTGCATGAATGTACATTATCTGTGTTGTTATATTTTAGCATACGGTTTAACTGAATGCAGTCCATTAACACATTATGATGAAGTTCCACAGAGAAGAGGCACAATAGGTCGATTGTTGCCGAGTACAATTGCTAAGGTAACATAACCAGGCAGTTATTTTATGCAGTAATATAACTACAATATCATTCATGAAATGATTTGTTTGGTTCCAAGCCTGTTTAAATTGCTTAGGGAACCAGATCAGGTGCTATGGTAATGTAAAAATGTCAGTTATTTTATGCAGTAATATAACTACAATATCAGCTATGAAATAACTTTACAGATGTTTGGTTCCCAGCCTAAGCGTTTAAATTTGCTTGGAAAACCAGATCAAATCTAAAATTAGAAGTAGCAGCTACAGTATTCCCTCCCATAAAATCACCTCCAAAGACTGATTCCCTCCAAGAAATGACATAAAAGGCACACATACACATAATAAAAACTCAACTGTTGAGAATGTATTAATTCCCTCCAAACAACAATTCCCTCCAAACAACAACTCCCTCCAAAGAACAATGTTTTTCAACGACTCTGACAAGTGTTGCGCTTCAGATGGAGCACTGTACAAGTATCTAGATAAAACCATTTTGTCTAAAAGGTTATGATAGTTTTGTTACGTCTTACTTAAATATTCATATTCTAAGTCTCTTATGTCTTTATAGTAAGGGCAACATTTTGAACTGTTGAAAATTGTTAAAATAGGTTGTGGACCCACTCAGTGGTAAATGTTTGAATATTGGGGAGACAGGGGAGTTGGTTTTGAAGGGGCCACAAGTTATGATGGGATATTTGAAGAACCAGGAAGCAACCGATAAAACTGTTGACAAGGATGGATGGTTATATACAGGTGATTAACTTACATGCATAAACACAAATGTTTGAATAGGTAATAGCAACCTGATGATGTCAAAGTTTGTGATCTTATCTGTAAGAATAACATACATTTTATTAGAATTTTAAAATTATATATAAACATTGATATTTTTACTGATTTCCTCATTCCTGTGTAGGAATTCGGTTCAAAGATGTTTGTGACACTTTTTTGATATCTACATCCTCAGGCCAGAAAAAAGTAGTTGCGTTTTCGGTTACTTGACAAAAAAACTGGTCATTAAGTTTGCAAAACTTTTTTTTTCCCCTAAAAATATCTTTTGTACTTTGGGGACACAATTCATCCCAAAATATTTTTGGATTTTGCTGTCAGAAACATTAGGGTTGATGTCAAAGAAAGGGTCATTCAGGTATCTGGAAACACGACTATGTTTTATTCTGGCCTTATCATATAAGATACAATGTGTATGTTATTTGTTATAGGTGACATTGGCCATGCTGATACAGAGGGATATTTTACAATATCAGACAGACTGAAAGAACTCATCAAGTATAAGGGGTATCAGGTAAAAAGGATTAAATTTTTTCCACTGGGTTCAACACCGTTTTTCAACAATTTTTCAACTATATACTTTGCGACCGGTTCACTTACCAGTTTTCCTGGACTGTATACTAACCAGTACTAACTTACTCTTCCACGAGGAGCCAGCAACTTCTCCAAATATGGAGGAAAATTGACATTTTTGTCAAATTTTCATATGAATGACCTGCCATGACTGGGATTTGAACTCAGATTGCTAGGTTATGAGTCCAGCGCACTAGCCACTGGACCACAGTCACAGCCAAGAAGGATTAAAGAGCTGATACAAACATTGAACTAGAATACATATACTTGTTTGATTTTGTAGATGGATTAGGACAGCCATTGTAAGATTCATATTTTAAGATTATTTCAGCTGTTATATTCACCATATATCTGATTTTGTTTGAAACTGAGAGAAATGATTTATTTTTCATCTGATGTGAGACAGGTTCATATCATCCTTATGGATGATATTCAACAACTTTTTCCTAGTAGAGCATTTTCTGTACCTTAAGTTGGATTGTAATGATTCCATCTTGATCTTGTATGCATTGTTTTCACTGGGTTTAACATCACACCATTGTCAGGGCCTTTTGGCAACTTTTGTCTGTTCCCAGGTGAGATTCAAACTCACAGCAATGAAGGTTAGTGATTACCAGTCAGAGACCATAACCACTTGAATTCAGAAGCCCCTAAAGCATTTTCTAATATCATTTATGGTGTTATATCCAGGTTGCTCCAGCAGAGCTGGAAGCCTTATTGTGCACACATCCATCTATACAAGACGCTGCTGTTGTTGGATTACAACTTGGAGAAGATGTCGGTGAAGTGCCTAAAGCTTTTGTTGTTGCAAAACCTGGTGAAGCACTGTCTGAACAAGCTGTGATGGATTTTGTAGAAAGTAGGTTGTATTAATAGATAAACATGTGTAAAACATTAATTTTGGTGTAAATTGTATGTTTTATTCAATCATTTATAGTACTATAGTTGTAACTATCCTCGAACCAAATAATGTTGCATTATACGCTTGAATTTTTACCCTTTTGTTTTTAAATATTTATATCATTTATTTATCTAAATGAATTTGATGGTTGACTATTTGACCAAAACATTAGGATCCAGTATTGATTCAAAGATCTGATTTTCCTTATAATGATGTAGATTATACATCACATATTGTAATATTTTTTCCATATTGTTTAAGTTTAACCCTCTGCCTCATAATACACATCTGAAGCAGACAACTTTTGAAAACATTGTGGCAAAAGAAGCCATTGCTTGTAATGAGTAATAGCTTCTTGTGCCACAATGTTTTCCATTCTGTCAGAGAAAATAACTGAATCTTCTTATATGAATTGATGTTTTGTATATTTGCATTGAATTTGGAAGGGTCCAAACTATGCTTATGAGGCAAAGTGTTCAATTGACATACAATTACAATGTGTGTAAAGAATTTACTTATCGAGAAACCTGTTGACTGGCAAGATGAACACATTGCCATTCAAACTTTACATTCGAGTATTATAGCTGTTTTAATATTTTTTTTATTAGAAAATGTTGCTCCGTACAAAAAGTTACGAGGCGGTGTTGCTATCATTGATGAGATACCAAAAACGGCCAGTGGGAAAATACTGCGTAGAAAGTTGAAGGATCAGAACTAAAGTGATGTCAGGCGTTAATTGATTCATTGAGTCATGTAATTGTTCACTTTCATTTTGAGCAGAAATCAATGTTCTGTTAAGAGAATACATTATTGTATAATTTTAACTTTACTGATTGAACGCTTTGGCTTATGTTGAGCTGTTTGATGTTAATGTTTTTTGTATGCTATTTTGCTTTTTACGTAAGCATTAAGTGCTCACTGTTATAGAATTCTGTCGGATATATCAGGTATATTGTCTATTTTTTATATACAAATGTATTTTTTTTTGTTAGCTTGTATGACTTTATATAATCAGTATTACTTTGGTTTGATTATTTGATGTATATAAAACACAGCATGTATACTGCTTAATTGTATTTTGAAATGCTTTATTTTTGTGACAAAATTTATGATGTTAATATTATGGTGATTTGATGTTGTACTGTATATAACAAGGACTGTCTCATGTTTAGTTCTTGGTTCTTGGTTGATTTGCAGTTACATGAACAACTCAGTCAAAAAAAACAATAATTTTTTTAGAGATTTTGACAATCATTTATTTCCTTCTACTTCCAGTTTTTCATTATAAGTACAGTACAACCCCTGAAAACTGGACTCCCCTGAAAACTGGAATTCTCTCAATATCGGTCGATTTTCCAAGTCCCATTTTTTCTGTTACATAATCAATAATTCTCTGAAAACCAGAATTCTCAGAATACTGGACTTTTGGATCAGTCTGGAAGGGTCCGTTTTTTTTGGGGTATTACTGTACAAGTATATAATGTTTAAAAAAGAAATGCCTACTTATTATCCAACTGTTAAAAGTTTTAGCTGCGTAAATGCAAACCAACTTTTGTAAGAATCACCTTTGCTAGTCATTATATAGTTGGGTATATTCGAATATTACAAATGGTATTTTTACAGCATTTTTACGTATCAGTATTTTAACATGTTTATTATTGAATGGTGCTTGATTTAGGGGGTGATACAAATTATTTTGAAACCCTTGGCTCACATTTGAGTGCATTATTTTATATCTTTGTGTGTATGATAAATGTTTTTTTCCACTGTATTTATTTTCTGCGGACAGTTTAAGGCATAAATGTAAAAAGGGACTGTTTTTCAAAATTGAGATAGGACTTTTTAACACTCACCCCTACAATTTCTTGACTGCCAAATTCAGTCACATGGAGAATTGAATGAAGAATTTTTAGCTGTGATACATATATCCATCGTTGCTAGCTGAACTGGAGTGGTGTATAACCTATGGTTAGCACAGACACTGTGGTATTATATCTACTTGTTGTGATTTTAAACAATCTTGAGTTTCTGCTTGTTATAAATTTACATGCATCCTGAGTTTCTGGATGAAGATGAACCATAATGCATCAAGAACTCTTTGTTTAGTGCCTACATTACACAAAGCCATTTGTGACATTGTTGGTCTTTCATTGAACTTGTTTCCATTATAGTGTATTAGGAAAAGTAAGATTCCTTGCAATCATTCTTTTTATTCATTCATCTCATATAGGTGCACATTTCTGATCTCCTAATGAAGAGCTATCAAGGGCAGATAAATCATGTTTCTGAAAAGGCCTATTTAAACTGATGCAATACCTGAAAGGAAATATTTTTGTTGAAAACAGTAAAACCTCGATATTGAGACTACCTTCAGGACCCCCAAAAAGTAGTCATAATAATGAGGTGGTCTCATTATCTAGTTGAATTATAGGGGAGTATTTAAAACCTTTCCAAAAATGAGTGGCCATTATAACATGGTGGTCACAATATTGAGGTGGTCGAAATGTGAGGTTAAACGGTAATTGTTTTTTTTGTCTAATCTCCCATTTATACACATACAGTTTTCTACACTTTGTATTAATGTTCTGTCTTCATTGTGAGTCATGTTGTCATTGTATCTAGTCTTTTACTTTCATCCCATCTAGTGCAGTCAAACCTGTGTTTGATACCACCTCTGAATAAAGACCACTCTCTGAATAAAGACCACTCTCTGAATAAAGAACATTCTTTGAAAAACCATCACTGATTATTTTGAACAAAGTGGCATACAAATAAAAGCCATCTGTCAATAAAGGCCACATTTTGTCTTTCTCAAATGTGGCCTTTGTTCACAGGTTTGACTGTACAGTCTTGTTGAACTTGTGTTGAAATGTATGATGTGATGTAACACATGATTTACAGATATTACGCAATATGCCATTGACATTCATATTTTTATTGCAAATTATTACCTTCATGTAAATGTAGTATAAATTATATACCTGTATGTCACTATAAAATGAAGACTTTGAATTTAAGAGTTCTGTCATTTGTTGAAATTTCCTATGAAACATGCAACAGAATTTCATATAATAGGTGATCTTTGTCTGTTATAAAACATTGAAATGGTCGTCTTTCTCTTGTTAACAGTAATGCAATAGTTGGTTATGAATGATATGATCTCACCATAGTGTAAGCTGCAAAATTTCAATAATTCAAAATATAAACATGTGAAGTAGAAATGTTGTTATTGATTTACATCCAGTAGTAAGTCTTGTAGTTCTATGGCGGCTTACTCTTTGATGTTTTATTGATTATTAATTCATCTTTAATGACATTATAACAACCATATTAGCTATGAATAAACGAAGTGCTTAATTGAACATGTTCCACCCTGTTTGACTATTGACCTTACTATTCGTTTTGGTCATTTTATAGATGGTAGTCTAATTTTTTTTCTGGGATTTAACATTGCTCCAACATCCAGGGTAATTTGGCGACTTTCTAGCTTTACCAGTTGAGTAGGACCCCAGGCATATACATTTATCTGGGTAAAACAAGTGACCTTCTGTAAGCTAGCTAGCTGGACAGCTTCCGTGCTTGTGAAATTTGGTACCTGGTGAGACTCAAACTTACTGCTGTGAGTATCTTGTAGTGTTTATACTGTAGTCTATGCCTTGTAGTGTTCACACTATGATCTATTTAGTGTTCACACTGTGATCTATGTAGTGTTCACACTGTGATCTATTTAGTGTTCACACTGTGATCTATGTAGTGTTCACACTGTAATCTATATAGTGTTTACACTGTGATCTGTATAGTGTTTACACTGTGATCTATGTGGTGTTTACACTGTGATATATTTAGTGTTTACACTGTGATCTATTTAGTGTTTACACTGTGATCTATGTAGTGTTTACACTGTGATCTATTTAGTGTTTACACTGTGATCTATGTAGTGTTTATACTGTGATCTATTTAGTGTTTACACTGTGATCTATGTAATGTTTACACTATGATCTATTTAGTGTTTACACTGTGATCTATGTAGTGTTTACACTGTGATCTATTTAGTGTTTACACTGTGATCTATTTAGTGTTTACACTATGATCTATTTAGTGTTTACACTGTGATCTATGTAGTGTTTACACTGTGATCTATGTAGTGTTTACACTGTGATCTATTTAGTGTTTACACTGTGATCTATGTCTGGAAGTGTTTACACTGTGATTTATGTCTTGTAGTGTTTGTACTGTGAACTAGATTTCTTCCAGTGTTCCTTTTGTGTAGAAATTTGTTATCGACATTATTGAATCCTAACAGTGGCATTGATAAATCCACTTTGATATTTCATTATCCATTGCTGTGCAATACTGAAGAATTTCTGAGCACAGTGAACATTGTTTGTCTTACATAAAACACTACAGATAATGGTCAATACTACTTTAGACATGAATCAATATTTCCTATCTAGTGAACAGGTAAACATTTTCTCATAGATTTCAGTATCTTGGGCATTACCATTAAACCAGGTAAAAATTCTCTTCTTACTTAATGTTCATTCCATTATCGTTCCTTTAATCATTATTTTATTTATTACACCATTGGAGTGCCATGCAGATATATTAAGATGAAACGTTTATATGTAATTCTATGATCAAATATACAAGGTACAAGATATACAATCACACAGTAATGGATCAGTGAATGTAATGCATGTTTGCTTTAATTATGATTGTATTGTGCATGTACATTTCCTGCACATTAAGTTGTGTTATAAACATATTTTTATAGTGAAAATTTAGCTCAGGCTGATATTGTATGTCTTGCTATTGTGGTACATCAGATTAGGATGGTATTCCATGAGTATCTCCTGATACGTTAGGTTTCTAAGTATGGTTTTGTATGGGTATTGATACATTAAATTAGAAGTTCACATGTCTTTTTATGTACAGGCCATCATAAGAAAGTAACCAGTAAGTGGCGTTGGTATAAAATAGACAAGTAATCGATATGAATTTAAGTCTGGAAATAGCTGAAACATTTCATGATATGGTTTATTGTTATCCATTATTGACCATAAAATTACTGTATACCATTAAAATTTCAAGGTCAGTATATTATGCCAAAATAGAAGAATTTTTATGATGGTTACTTTCTTATGACGGCCAGTATATCATGATATATTAGGCTAGGAAGGTATTGTTTGTGGATTCATATCATTATACTTTGTGTAAGACTGGTATTTCAGGTCTATTTCTGTCATGGTACGTTACGTTAGGGTGGTATTGTATGTGTATTTATATCCTGATATGTACACCAATGTAAGAACATGTATAATTCTCGTATCAGGCTTGTACACTGTAACATAACCGTATAAATCCATAAATAATTTATAAATGCGCAGAAGTACCTTGATGTATCTGATGTAGCATATTAGATTTGGTAAGTTCTGAAACTGCTGCCATGAATTAATGATACATCTAATAAAACACAAAGGAACATAAATATCTCATAATTACTGTTTAATTGATTTTATAGGTTATGCTGAAGGGAATAATTACGCTAGTACTACCGTCCTTATTGGGTTAAAAGCTCAACATCATTATTCTCCTGTTTTTGTCCTTACAAAAGTAGGTTAATATTAGTGATGAACTATACAGTTCACTTTGTATTGATCTCATGAAATGTAGCTACAAATATTGGTTGCATTTAAGATCGATTCGTACAAAATAAGTTCAAGACTATATATCGCTATTTAATTATATGCATATTGTAAGCTTTTTCTTTATAAATCAGTTTTGTATACACATATCAAGAAAAAAATTAATGCAGTTACATATACAGTAGAACATCAATTTACCTCCACCTCATTTTAACAATCACTCAAGTTTGAACCAGTTTTCTTCATCTACTAGTATTCTACAATTGAACTTGATAATCATACCATTTCAAAATTGAGACCGCTTTTTTCAGGTCCAAATGATGGTCTTAACATCGAGATTTTACTCAGTACACCGAAATAATGTTGCTAATTTAGTAACGTACAAATAAATATTATATGTACATTAATGTTTTAACACCAATTACCTTAAAACATGAAGTGTGGTGTTTACGATGAAATATTCTCTATGTAAGAACATGCACCAAGATTAAATAATTCATGTTGCCGTGTTTGTTGTTGGGATGAATCAAGAATATATAGATAACATTTGGTCAGGTAGGTAATTGACATTTTAACTTTTAGTTTCACCCTCAATTTCAAAGGGTAAGTTTCATATACGAGTGATGGGATCTGAGTGCAGAGATCTGCGTGCAGTGATTAGTGCAGGAAAATGAGCACTGGGATATGAATGCTGAAATATGAATGTTGAGAATAAGTGCTGAATTCAGAATCCTGAAATATGAATGCTGATATTTGAGTGCTGATATTTGATAATTTTCTGCTCTCACCCAACTACAACATTAGTACATGTGTTTTCTTGCTCATTTGCTTAGTAGGCTATTATTTTAATGATCTAAGATTTTCAGAACAATGTCTGATGAGATACTACGTCAAGCTGAGTTACGACACCAAAGAAGACCCAAATCACGACAGACTGAAGAACTTCTGACACTCGATGTTACAAAACATAAGGTGAGGTATTTTACTTTCTGTATTGTCAAGTTTAATATGTTCATCACGGGATATGTTAAGTTCTATGCTCTGAATATGTAATGTTTTGTGTCAGCAGTATTTAATTTTGATGAACTATCACAACTAGACTGGAAAACGAACAACATAGATTAAACAGTCTGACAGACACATATTTAAATCATATTTATAAACTTATAAAACCTATTTGTGTACCTAACCCGTATGAAGGGGCTTCCATGGTCGATAAGTAATGGCCTTTGACTAGCAGTCACAAGTCCCTCACTACTGTGAGTTCAGTTCCACAAAAATCGAGAAAAAATCACATCCGAAGAGGCTGTCCAGCTAGCTCACGGTGGGTCGGTGGTTCTAACTAGCTATATATATAGGTGTACGTCTGGGTCTTCTCCCACTGTTAATGTTGGGAAAGTTGCCTAACGACAATGGCTGTTTGTGCGGCATTAAATCCCGGTGAAAAATCCATATGAACGGTTTACATCGTATTACAGAATTCCATGGTATTGATTGGAGATAAATTACAAGTTGAAGGTTCCTCACTTCCTCCAATACGACATTTTGGTACGTATGAAAGCCGGGCACCTGGGAACAACGTCGTGACCAATAACAACGAGTTATACGGCGGATATTCTAATGCAAATCCAAATGACAGACCAAGAACACCACGGCGTCGTGTGACGTCACATTCTGGTTATTTAGAACCGGCATCGCCATCTGATACGGATAGACCTGATGTTATTTTACCGTTCATAAAATGCAAGGTAAGTATTTAAAAGGCAGGGTGTAATACGTCTCTGTCATCAACATATATTTACCAAACTTTTCTCAGTCCGTGTAGTTCAGTGCAACCTCTCAAGAGCGGCCATCTCTTGAGCAACAACCTCCCTTCAACAACAGCATGATTTTCCCCCACTGTACGATTTAACTATTAATTTAACCTATCTAGCGCAACAACCTCTCAACTTCAACAACATAATTTTGCTTTCCCGTGGAGAGGCTGCGCTGTATGTTTACAAATTAACATATTTCGATTCATCTAATCAAAAAAGACTAAACGTCCTGTGTATTACCTTTGAGACAGACCAGTTGTTTTTGCTGCATCTGAAATGTTAGCACACATAGTCTAGTTCGAAGTTTTATATCTATTCTTGTCTTCCAATTGGTCTTCTTGTCTTTTAAACAACTGACAACATTGCTTTTACATTAATTTCTAAGTTACATTTAGTGTCGTCTTAATTTTGTTCGTTTCGAGCACACCATTTTTCAGACATTAGAAACTACAATTAACAATTATGAAACAAAGTCAAAATTCGATCCAAGTTACTGTTCAATCGCTGCAGAGAGCTTGAAGTTAAGAATGACAACTCTTCGTGTCTTTCACAAAGTTTTATTTTGTTACCTCCCTTGATACTGAATTTTACGGAATTTTATCATCCAAAAATGAATCAAACTTCATTCATTATATATGTTTATTTTCATTGTTTTCTTTGAGATCAACGATTAACACAAACTATATAACGAATTTCTGATACATACAATAAGTACAGTCAAACCTGTGAACAAAGGCTACCCTTACGAAAGACGAAATGTGGCCTTTTTTGACTGATGGCCTTTATTCGGAGGTCAGTTCATTCTAAATAATCCATGACGATTTTTCAAGAAATTGCCCTCATTCACAGGGAGGCATTTAGTCGGAGGTGACTGCAAACACAGGTTTGACTGTAGATGTATTAATTTCATCATCATTTCAAGTGACTGATTAAAAGATATACATCTACTGATACAAATTGATTCTTAATTATTATACATATATTCTACAATGTTTCAGTTAAATGACCGCGAGGTGAAGATTCTACTCAGCACAGTAAATACAAAATCCACAATAAGTCGTAGATGTCTAGATACGAGGTAGTAAGTTATAATGCTGTCAGACATTTCTATCCATTGTTCACATACCCAAGTGTTTTAAAACAGTGTTGCTATACTACAATAAATTCCTATTTTAAAACGTGAGAACACTGGGTTTAATGCTATTTTTCAACAATTTTTCAGGTATATATGGCGGCCGATTCACCAAACCAGTTTCCCTGGACTGTATACTAACCAGTACTAATTTACCCTTCCAAAAGGAGCCTTCTCCACATATGGAGGAAAATTGACATTTTTGTCAAATTTTCATAAAAAGATATGACCAGCCGCGATATCCGGGTTAAAATTCCAGCGCACTAACTGTCGCGGCTCCACGCGAGAACATGAGTAATATAATTTAAAGGAGCGAATACAGGAGGATTACTGGCACATTTTTGGTCATTATTCATAAATAATGTCAACACCACAGATGGTTTTGCTCGTGTCATATCTCAAAATGTGTGTAAACCATTCACACTTAATATAACATTTTAGTACTTATTTCATATTTAAAACACGAGACACACTTTGTAGTATGAAACATTTATTGACTTTAACCGACTTACATAAAATCAAAATATGGTCGGAGGATTTAAAACACCAATTTGTTTTACATTTTCTTCGAATATTCGAATACCGATTTCGGATTCAAATATTCGATCAGTGGAATACATGTAGTGTAACTGATGTTTGCGGCCACCTTTTGAATAAAGGCCATTTTTTGAAAGACACATCTTTGATTATTTAGATCCAACTGACCTCCGAATAAAGGCCATATTTCAATAAAGGCCATCTGTCTATATAGGCCATATTTTGTCTTTCCAGGTTTGACTGTATCTAAAATTCAAATATTCGTTCCTATACCCAGTACTAAACTATGACGTCATTCATTCTAACTCACATCAGTACATTAACATATCTTATACAACTGAATGGTATCTTATTTTCCAGGAATCTGAAGAATTCTAATCCATGTATACTATTATTATGTGATCAAAAATACACCGTCAACTTTGATATAGATGGTAAGTGAATAGATTCCGTCAAATGCTGACATAAAATTTGTTGTATATTTTAAGAGAGTTAATTTGTACACAACAATGGAATCAAAGAAGCCATTTGTCAATGATTAAAAGAAATCGGTGCTTGTAGACGAAAATTATGACTTCAAACATTTCGTAAAATAACAGACATTCTTTTACTTAACAATTACATGTTACCAGGATATAGACTGACCCGTTAGTGTTCATGTTCTTGAACATTTAAAATAATTCAACCGTCTGCTGGTTAATACTTTGATTCACAAAAATAAGACAAAATAAACGAATAATAACGACATCTTACATAGTGCAACCCTTTACAGATATTAATGTAAGTACAGTCAATCTTGTGTTTGCAGCCTCTTCCGAATAAAGGCCATGCTGTGAATAAAAGCCATACCTTGAATACAGTCTCTGAGTGTTTAGAACAAACTGACCTCCGAATTAAGGTCATCTGTCAATAGAGTCCACAATTTGTCTTGTCCAGGGTGGTCATTATTTGCATGTGTGACTGTATATAAAACGGGATAATTAGGTACTTGTATATAACACTTTTATCGATATCTTATAAGAAACGAAAGAATTTGAATGGTCCCTGGGATCGAGTGGTGATGGTCTTTGCTTAGTATTCACTAGCCCCTCACTCATTGCTGTGACTTCGTCCGATTCCCTCCCGGGTATAGAAAAATTCACGTGTTCGGAATCTATTCAGCTGGTTTACAGAAAGTCGATAGGTCTACCAAGGGGTTCCCCTTGAGTCTTCCCCTTCGACATAACTGGAAAAGTTGCCTAATGATCCCAGCCGACGTTAAAAGGAAGAACATCATGTGAAACATTCAAATTTGGTTCACAGAATGTTCATGATTAAACTTCTTTACTCGAATTCGGAGATTTTTTGTATTACAGCTAATGTCTATTTTTGTTTAATTATTTCAGATACAGCGTTACATGACATTATACTGGGTCTGGATTTTATAACAGAACATGATGTAAGTCTGCAGAACTTGTTATTAACACCGAGTCTAATTCCTAAACTTCCTACCTGTAAAACTTGATTCTTGGAAGAACCCAAATGAGTTAAACAATTCTTATATTTAATAATACTAGTACTTACAATTGATTTGCATGCAGAAATCGAGTATTCAAGAATAATGTTTTATTGAATACAATATATTAACTGTCTGCCTGGTAATCAACAAGGAATGTTCAATAATTTTCGTCCAGTGCTGTAAAATACATGATCGACGTTTAGAAATTCGTCTCAGTATATAATTATACGAATGTATGACATCTTAACATTTCAAATAACTATACATTTTGAATGCATGGAGCTTCTATTGTCTATTAGCTATTAAGTAAAATTATTTTGATTAATTTGATGTCACCATTGTTTATAGTGTATAATTGCAATTCAATAACAAAACCTTATTATTCCATCTTAATAAAATATTGATCATATCTTACTGGCGGTTCTAGGAAATACGAAGAATTGACTTTTACGGTTTCTGTAGAAAGATCCGAGAACTAATGCGAATATTTACATAATTATTTAGGAATGTTTATACAAATAGTTTTTATCTTCATGTTAGAATAAGAACAACTTCTATTTTAAGATAAAATACAAGTAAATTGTGATGGAAGTTCGACTAATTGTTTGTAAATATTTATATTCTAGTGTGTGATAGACTTCGGTACAAAGGTGTTCTCTTCAGAGAAAGATGGAATAAAAACTGCTTTGTTGCCTGCATCAGATCTACCTTTGAAGTTCAGGAACAAACACGCCCCTGCGTCATCTATATAATTGAACGTTTATAAAACTGTATCATTTGAACCGATCTATTGGTAATTAACTATTTTTAAATACAGCGTCGCAGTTTGAAATATTTGCGTTTCATTAAACATGTAAAAGAAAAAGATTTTAAAAAACCCACACAACGAAATGTGTTTCCGTCAAAATGAGATAACAACGAAGACTGTGCTTATCACACAAAATTCCCAGGAAGCGTTAATGGAGGCATCTGATTCTTGTATCTTGTATACGTATACAGCATATAACTAACAGTATGAATGTAGGTAAATATCGCGCACTGCATACAACTAACAGTAATGAATGTAGGTAATATCGTGTACTGTATACAACTGACAATAATGACTGTAGGAAAATATCGCGTACTGCATACAACTGACAATTATGAATGTAGGTAATATACAACTGACAATAATGAATGTAAGTAAATATCGTGTACTGCATACAACTAACAGTAATGAATGTAGGTAAATATTATTCTGCATACAATTGACAGTAACGAATGTAGGTAATATCGTGTACTGCGTACAACTGACAGTAGTGAATGTAAGTAAATATCGCGTACTGCATACAACTGACAGTAATGAATGTAGGTAAATATCGCGTAGTGCCTACAACTGACAGTAATGAATGAAGTTAAATATCGCGTACTTAGCGAAACGTAATTATCACTTGGATGGATTTTGTTTGATTGTTTTATGAAGTTTTATTTGTTTTATCTTAAGAAACAACTTTTTACCATATTTTTATACCATATCTTGTTAATGAACAAAACATGTAAATTTTGTAATGCATGTACCATGAAAATGCATGTGGTGTTTGTTTATGGCGTTTGTTTATTTCTGTAATGTTCGTCATAATTGTGAGTGATATTGTTTCTTTGTTATGTAGGAATTTCTGTTGTTTGTTTTTGATGTTGGTAGCGTTAGTTGTTTGTCTGTTATGAATACTATTTGTTGTTTATAGTTTTATTAGCATTCCGTAATTCAATTAATGAATAAAACTCCTCAGATAGTGTTATTGTATAAACCTTAGATGTATTTAAGACTATTATAAATATTCCGTGTACAGACAAACCTGCGTTTGCGACCATCTATGAATAAAGACCACCCTCTGAACAAAGGCCATTATTTGAAAAACCGCCTTTGATTATTTAGAACGGACTGACCTCCGAATAAAGGCTATCTGTCAATAAAGAAAACATTTTTTCTTTCCCAAGATGGTCTTTTTTTCACAGGTTTGACTGTACATTGCATTAATATGAAATATTTTTTATGTTGGTGTAGCTAATTCGCCAATGAATTCCCCCCATATTGTTTACAAATCCTGAGATATCAAGTAAGAATTGATATGAAGTAAAATTTTCACCAATTCCTTCTGTATTTATTATCAAGATAGTATAATTTATAATCAATCCTTAAAAAATATTGGTATGCATTTACGCGACCAAGTCTTTCAAAAATCCCTGATCCAACCCACTTTTTGTGTTTTTTTTTCTCGCTCTTCGTTTTCAGTGAAGAAGCATACAATGCTAACAAACTAATGAGTACCTACCTAGTTTTACTACCTGGACCTCCGTGGTCGAGTGATTATGGTCTGTGACTTGTAATCACTTGCCTCCCACCGCTGTGAGTTCGAATCCCGCCCGGGATCAAATTTCACATGTGAAAAAGCTGTCCAGCTAGCTTTCGGGAGATCGGTGGTTCTACCCAGTTGTAAGCTTAATGACCCTGGCTGTTAGTGCGACGTTAAACTCAAATGAAAAAATAGTGTTAACACCAATGTTTTGGTCGAGTACTCGCAAACGAGCATTTTTTGATAATGACTTTCTAACAAGAAAAAAAGTTAAAACCGTGTCTCAGTTTCGCTCATGAAGTCATAGGTTAATCTTAATTACAGACTTCTGTCATGAAATACAATATTGTAAAAATATCAGACAATTATCATCAACTATAGAAACTCATCGTCAACACAAAACCCAGTTTTGTGAGAGTGTTTAAGGAAATAATCATGTTTGGTTCAAGTACATTTTTATCTCTGAATCCTGACGTATCTATGAAATTGCAAGTTTTATCTCGACGGGTCCTTCTCCACGACCTCGTCTATAACCTGTGGTTTATTGATTTTCTAGAAGAAAAAAATAACTTGCTACATCCGTCTTCAACGTTCGCCAGGAACACATTTCCGCGCTTAACCAAGACGTCACTCTGTCTGACCGGAAGTTTTACCAACATAAAAATACCACCATTTAATATGAAAACACTGATTGTCAGCGCGTGGTTTTGCAATACATAGCCGTCACTTAACGACGTTGATGTAAATGCTAGATTATCTATAAACTGTCAGATGTAAAAGTTGCCTGCACGATGATTGAGGAATTAGTATGAAATATATTTGTGGAAACTGATTAAACAATTTCATTCTTCACTTTCGTGTACCTGTACGGACATATTTAAATATTTGAGTCAAATAAAAAGCGTTTCAATGGCTATTTTCAAGTGCGTCATTCATTATAAAGAATGTTAAACAATAAATGATTACTTAATTAACTGAAATATGTTCTATAAGACGTTTTGAGTGAACATAAGTAAATTAGTAAATGAGTAATTCCTGGCACGAACATTTTTATACAAGACTCTTTTTCGAAAATTGAAGTGATACAAGGTCGCCAAGACCCAAGATATCGGACAATCAGAAGCGACTGGTTTATAGAGATGACGTCATCATGTTTACTGGCAATGACAGAAGATCAAGAGTAAGTACTATTTTCATTGTTAGTTCATATATTTGTGTAACTCTGATTTTTGTTAGACAAATCAGTGTTACACTAATTCTGTTAGATATATCAGTGTTACGCTGTTTCTGTTATATATATCTGTGATACACTGATTATGTTATATATGTCAGTGTTACACTAATTCTGTTATATATGTCAGTGTTACACTAATTCTGTTATATATGTCAGTGTTACACTAATTCTGTTATATATGTCAGTGTTACACTAATTCTGTCAGGTGTGTCAGTGATACACCGATTTCTATTATATATGTCAGTGTTACACAGATTCTGTTTTATGTGTAAGTATTACACTGATTCTGTCAGGTATGTCAGTGTTACACTAATTCTGTTATATATGTCTTTGATACACTGATTCTGATTCTGACGGATTCTTTTGCGATGCACTGATTCTTTTAAATAAGTCAGTGTTAAATTAGATGTATTTACAACAAATGTATATTGAATTGTAATGTAATAATGCATGTTTCGTATTGTTGCGTGTCACACCTCATTGAATAATTATGTCTTAAGTTACGTTGGTAATTTACTTAAAAATGACATACAAATAAACTATTTATAGCCCGAAATCAGGAAGGTGAAATGTCTTTTTGATTACAGTTTGTAACACGAAATGTTTCTACTACATATCGCAAATTTAATTCCATTAAAAATAAAATTACCAGAGAATTCACTTTGTCACGATATTTAGTGCTAAATGGTTTTGACATAGATCTATAAATTATGTATTTGTATATATCATGTTGTTGGATTGATGTGTATATTACGGACTGTTTGTGATCTTACGATGTGAGTAAATGAAGTTTCATCTGGTTGATTACAATATTTCACACTATCATTACGTGCTTACACCCGTAATTTATATTCCCCTAGAACCAGACTAGTATCAAAGTACTGTATGGAATGATAAGACATCAAATATCTGAATAGTTGATTGTATATTCTACAGCCTACATCAGCATGAACTTAGCTTCTTTGTAGAAGTTTTGATGTATTCAAAAATGAATGTATTTCTCAGAATAAAGAATGTGATATTAATTTGACAATCTACACGTGACTGATTTCGTATATATCACAAGTGGAGTACGATGTCATTTTTTTACCTTTGGGAAATTAGACAACCTTTATTAACTGAAAGGTTAACTTACGGTTAACTTTTGCATAACACATCATTCAAGTATTGTGCATATGGATATGTAGAGTACATTATGCATTACATATATATTGACCATATATATGTTTGTATGTAAAATGTAAGAACATAAAATGTTAGGTAATTTTGCTTTTTTGAATAAACTATACTTATATGTGTGAACAACTGACTGGATGTGACACACACGCGCTAACACTCGGTAAATTGTATTGTGTTCCACGGCTTAATTAGCTTCATTTTAAGATGAAGTTTCTCTTGGAATATATTGAAAATTTTATCCAGAAAAAATGGTCGTGTTTCCTGATGCTTGATCAAAAATAGGGTTGGTAGATCACAAAACTTCTTTTTTCTATTTTTTTGAAGCGTGTTTTTCGTATTTTTGGTAAAACAATGCAACCTCTCCAATGCAACACCCTTTGGGAGAAGCAAAATTATGTTGTTAATAGGTTGTTGCTTAAATTGGACAGTGGAAAAACCATGCTGTTGTTGAAGGGAGGTTGTTGGGCCGCTCTGCATTTCACTGTACCAATATTCTTTTTTTTTCATTTTGCCGTCAAAACATTTAAGGGGGGGGGACAAAAATTGGGTCGGTCGAGTGATCAATAACGCGACTTTTTTCTTGCCTACTTGACCTCTCATCTCGCCAGTTCAGGATATTATAAAGAACAAGTGTTGTTGAATATAATATTAGGTCATGATAAAAGCAGAATACCACAAAAATATTAAGGTCACGTAATATACTCGTAGGCACGTTTAGGCCTAAATAAAAAAGGTTTGTTTCCGGTACATGCCCAATAAATATGGGTCGGAGGGTAAGGATTCTTTGCTTTTTTACATATATCGGTAACATAGTTGTGAAAATTACTCTAAGCATTAGCACTAAGATTTGGATGCCATAAAAACTTTTGAGTCGGCTAGTAAAAGATGGACCAGTCGGGTAACCGGAAATAAACATTTTTAGGCCTTATCCAACAAGGTTTGAATACAACAGCATAGAATGGAACCTGATTGTGTCAGTGTAACGTTAGCTTGTCAGTAGATCCTGACTGTTTATGTATAATTTAATGCATTAGAATATCACCATATAACACAGATACTAGTTCTTCAAATTATGTAAGATCAACTTCCATAAACACAAGAAATGACAAAACATTCTGTTTATTTATTGAGCATAATCATGGCAATGTAACATTATCCTCAAATAAATGCACGAGTTTTCCGGGCCGATTCTTTCCAATTAGTAATGACGAGAGTTCTGTAAATCATGCGATGTTTACGACAAACTGTCCAGAAAGTAGAAGATCTTCCATGAAATCAACTCTACAGCTTTCTTTGATTGTTTTCTTCAAAATACTGGGCTTGTATTTGAAAATGAAATATTACCATCGCTAATTGCTTTCATGATCAATAATTGCGGAGTTCGCTTTTAACGCTAACCTGTTGTCGTTACGTCCATTGTAATCACAGTACATGTATATCGGTATTATATCTCAACTTAGTTCAGTCATTTTTTCCGCAAAGAACTCAAACACTATTTCTCAGTATAAAATACACCGGCTAATTATAAAGCTTAATTTTATATACGGTTTTATGATATATATCTGTGCTCCAAAAAAAACTTTTTAGAACTAAAACTAGAAGTTAAATGAATTAATATTCATGATGAGCAGAAGCGAGCGTTATTTAAGGATCATTAGTTTCAGATAAGTTTGTATCTCATCATTCACAACCATTACCTATTCTGGTTTTCATATGATAAATATTCTATCCCACCCGGGATCTGACAAAATTTCGCGTGTGAGGAAGTTGTCCAGCTAGCTAACGGAAGGTCGGTGATTCTACCTATATATTATAAGGTTACAAGTGTATGTCAGGAGTCCTTCTCCACCGTTAAAGCTGAAAAAGTCTCCAAATGACTCTGGCTGTTAGCGCGACGTTACACTCCAGAGAAAAAAAAACTAGTCTATACGATAGTAGGTCATACGGTATCTTTTCGATTAACCATATTATAATCACATCTTTGCTTCATTAAAGGTTCATATTATTTTTGCTTGAATAAAACTGAATCGAAACAGCGAGACATTGATTGGATTATACGCCTGTCTAATGCTCTGTTATACATTTCATTCCATGTACATTTCTCGGGATAAAACTTCCATGGGAAGAAGTGATCAGGCCAGACAAAATGGTAATGTTTCCGTTTTCTTGATACCCCAAAACATGGTAGATGGGTCGTAAAACTTCTTATGTATTTTTTTCTAAACTTATATTTCGTACTTAAGAGACACAATTCGTCCCCAAATAGTTTCGTACTTTGGATTTGCTGTTAGAAATTTTAATGTCGCCGAGAAAACATTGAGTCAGTGGCGTAATCGGGGACACTATTTTTTTGCCACCCTATTTAAGTCTGTTGACTTTTTCACGCCATGTTAACATCTGAACTGGTTCCCGTTAACTCTGTCTGTACAGGTGCACTACAACATGGAACGAGAACCAATTTTCTTAATATCCACACGTATCTTTGTGTCAGTGATTAAATCTCGGAGTGACAACATATTGATGACGTGAACTAGGCATAGTACGTCTATTTATCTAACACTTCGGGGCTAGTTGTACATGGACGCCATTACTGAAATTGTTCGTGTGATTTTGTTGCCTCAGAAATACTGAATAAAAACATATAACTGTCATTTCTATTATTTCTTCAAAAGCATTCTTATTACGGTGAATGTATACACAGTAATTGATTGGCTTCATCTTCAAATACAGTCAACCCTGCGAACAAAGGTCACACTGAAAAAGACAAAATGTGGCCTTTATTGATAGATGACCTTTAACCGGAGATCAATTTGTTCTAAATAATCAATGACCGTTTTAAAGAATGGCATTTATTCACAGGGTGTCCTTTATTCGGATTTGGCTATAAACACAGGTTTGACTGTACTATATTTTAAGATAATATTCAGAACTGAAAATGATGGTATTTAATTGAGAAGCAATGAAGTTTCATGCGTAGAAGATATAACTCAGACATTGACTTGCGGATATTTTAAATCTTCTCATCGATCATGTTAGTCAATATCTAAAAATGATTATTGAAACGTCGCATGTAAAACATAATAATTCATGTGTTAAATGAGATAGAAAAGGACTCGGTGAAAGTTGTGGATCACGGCATGATGTAATTGTTGGACTTGAGACTTCTACTAAAGCTGTGCATGTTTAATAAATATACACAAACTTTAATGTGAGTACTGTGTACACTTCTATGTTTTGGTGGCACAGAAGGGACAGTGTTGGCGATATGGACAGATCACGTAATTGTTTAAAATAACGAGATTTTTGCCATATTAACGAAACCATGACAAATCTGAAGTTAACGTCAGCAGTGACTTTGTCTCGTGGATCAACGTTTGATTGGAAGCAAGAAACATCCTGCTCTTGGTGAGTACAATTATGCTGAAAATGATTTGGTAATTAGAGATACAATTATGCTGAAAATGAGTTGGTAATTAGAGATACAATTATGCTGAAAATGATTTGGTAATTAGAGATCCAATTATGCTGAAAATGAGTTGGTAATTAGCGATACAATTATGCTTAAAATGAGTTGGTAATTAACGATACAATTATGCTGAAAATGAGTTGGTAATTAGAGACATCCGCGAGAAGTCTTTCCTCATTTTTTCATGTTTGACGGGCGCATATGAAAGTTCCACTGCGTTCTTGATAGTTTAGTTTATAAAGATCCCATAAGAGATAAAAAGCTGACAGAATTGTTTGTTTTAAGTTTGACAATTTTTGTTTGTACAACAAATAGAATCTTAATTAACTGAATGTAATACTTTCAAAATATTTATTCCCAGTGACAGGATTAGACACGTTATTCGATGTTGAATTAATGTAGATTAGGACTTCTTGAAATCAACTGGTACAAAAGTTGGTGATTTGATAACCAATACAATAAGACACGGCATTCATTATACAAGTTATGACAGCTGAACAGCGCGTAGAAAATCAAACACTGCTATGACTTCAGAATTGTTTGATTTTTTTTAATTTCAAGGCCAAATTCTTTCTTTTAATTCTTGTATGTAAAATTTACAAGGAGACCTGATTAATGTCCTATTAATGTAAATAAAATATTCATTGATTTAAACAATAGTAGGTTCATCGTTAGAGAAACTGCATTCATGTTCGTGAAAATGTTAAGAGAAAAATATTGGCCGGGGCAGTGGTCCAGTGGTTAATGCGATCTGGGTTCAAATCCCGGTCGCGGTAGGTCATACCCTTCGATAAAAGTTAACGTAGATGTCGATTTTCCTCAATATGTAAGGGTAAGCTAGTGCTGGTTAGTATACAGTCCAGGAAAACTGGTTAGGTTAACCGGTATAAGTGATTTTGGTCTATATGTTACTTGTAATAACGCTTCTTATTAAAACCTGTGACAAATGTGTTTCAAGTATAAACGTGATCTTTTATGTTCCTTTGGTATCAAAGTTTAAACCTGCTTATTAGAAGTCAAAGTGGCGGCCATTGTGGTCGCCAGTTTGGATTTCTCGGCCCGCACCAAATTCACAATTCGCAGCCCGATTGACTCCAAAATTTCTCCAACATTTTGATTTTTGTAGCTAGTGAATAGCAGACAGTTTTATATTTCAAACAAGATGACTCCAACGAAAGAGGTCAATAACTTGAAGTTAGAACATATTCCATCACTAGCAGCCTGATGGGTAGGCCCCCATTATTCAAGCCATGATCTCATTTGGTGACAAATACTCACAATTATTTACCCGCTGATTGAGATAATAATCTCACAAGAAAAGACACATTGAGAAATTAACGGTAGGATTGCAACATTTAGCGGCAGAAAAATATTGCGATATTTCACGTTAGAAGATTTCGCGACATCTAACGGCGGTTGCGACATTTAACGGCAACGTTGCGACATTTAACGGTGAGTGTGACATTTGACGGCAACATTAAACAGTGCCACATACAGACCTGATCAGAAATAAGTTTTTTAGATTTGTACATAGTCATATATATTTACCAACATAATAAGTAGAATTTTTAACGAAGTCTGTAAAAGAATACATGTCATTTTAAAGGAATATGTTTTATTTAAATTAACGATATATGTTGCTAATGAGAATGATAATAAATTTCTATCAATATTATATGTATACAACTAATATTTTAAGCACAATTGTAATGAACATCAAAATATATCATTATGTACAGATATGTAGATTCAAGGGAATACGATTTGCATATTAAACAGTGAAGCACGAAGACAGAATGCCTTTCTACAATAAAGAGCTAAGTTAAACAGAATCAGGAAGCGGTGTTGCGAATGATAAAAATTCATTATATCTATCATACAGTTAATTATTTGACACTCTCGTAAGCTCTGTGATATTTTTCTGCAGATAAATTTTCTCAAGTTATTTTTATAAACAAAGTATAATCTTACGTTATTTATCAACTAACTCAGTTTCCTTTTTTCTCTCTCCACTTAGTGTACTGCAGTAACCTCATTAGCCAACATACTGTAATGTGAATCAATATCCTTGTCATTACCAGCAGGCGCTTCCTCTTTACCGTCGTTTAATGTACTGTGACAGTCATCTCGGCATTGTGATCACCGAATGTAGCACAATTCTCACCAATCATCTCTGGAATGTGATTCCCAAATTGACCGATTATTTTAATGAAAACACGTACGATATGACATTCGTACAATTAGTGCTATTCAGTCGGAATGTTTGTAATGATTTATGATGGTTCAACAGTATATTGTATATCTATGAAACTGGGTTTAACGCAGTTTTTCAACGATTTTTCAGTTATATACGATGGCTGGTTCACCTAATCAGTTTTCCTGGACTGTATATTAACCAGTACTAACATACCCTTTCACAAGGAGCCGGCCACTTTTCCACATATGGAGAAAAATCGACACTTTTTGTCAAATTTTCACAGTAACGCTCGACCTGCCGCAATCGGGATTCGAACCCGGATCGCCGGGTTACAAGTCCAGCGCATTAACCACTGGACCACGGTCGAGGCTTCAGAAACTTCTAACATAAAGACTGGAACGATTTTTAAAAATAACGATGCAACTGTTTTTGACGTTAGCCATGGTATTGACGTCATGGTTGCCATGGTTGTTTGTTTTTCAATTAACTACTTTTTAGAAATAATTTGTAAAACAATGTCAATCGTCAAACACAATTAATGTACGGATTCAATGTCATATTTTCATGCACAGAACTAATTTTGTTGCTAGGACACGAAAACTGAGTTTGTCAACAGTTTCTGTTTTTAGCTGCATGAATGAACACTTCTACATTTACAAGATCAATGAACAAAAAAGTTGAAAATCAGATATGAAAATAAACACACTTAAATACAAATACTAAAAGTGAAACACTCTTCTTTTATTGCATGGATTTAATTTATTGTAAACTTTCCTTTGGCTTTTAAAAACATTTTTAGCGTATTGCTTACCGTGTTTTTCTGTTATCTGAAAGCACTTTTATATCTTAAACATTACATCTTATAACATTACACACTGATTGCATACCACAATATAACAACAATACGCTTTGATAACATTACAAAATATAACAACAATACACTTAAATAACATACCACAATATAACAACAGTATACTTTAATAACATACCACAATATAACAACAGTATACTTTAATAACATACCACAATATAACAACAATACGCTTTAGTAAAACACCACAATATAACAACAATACACTTTAATAACATACCACAATATAACAACAGTATACTTTAATTACATACCACAATATAACAACAATACACTTTAATAACATACCACAATATAACAACTATACACTTTAATAACATACCACAATATAACAACAATACACTTTAATAACATACCACAATATAACAACAGTATACTTTAATAACATACCACAATATAACAACAATACACTTTAATAACATACCACAATAAAACAACAGTACACTTGAACAACTTAACAAAATATAACAACAGTACGCTTTGATAACTTAACAAAATATAACAACAGTGCGCTTTAATAACATAACAAAATGCAGCAAAAGTAACGTCAATAACCGTTGTATATTTAGTAAAATGTTTACTATGATGTATAAAACTATGATATTACCTTAGCCCAAGAACATATACGATACAAAATATGAAGTTTGTCATTGTCCAACTCGATAAATCATTGAAATTGTGACAGCATTCAACAGTTCTTTAAAATCAATACTGAAAGAGAATTCAATCCTTAGAACAATTTTAGGTCTTTAAACAACTTCCGATATGGATGATGAGGACACGGGTTTGTTACACAATGCATTTGAGTTATTATAATATTGTGCAGAAAATGAAGCCATGCTTTTCCACAAGATTTCATTTTTTAAAGAGAAACCCTTACATGTAAATTGTATTACACAGTAAAACCTCGATAATGAGACAACCATCGGATCTTTTGTCGTAATGATGAGGTGATCTCATTTTGAAGTTGAATTACAGGAGAGTTATTGAAAGTCACTCAGAAAATAAGTGGTTGTTATAATAAGGTGGTCGTACTATTGAGGTGATCGCTAATCGAGGTTTTACTGTACAGTTCTATGATAGAAATGATCGAGATTCTGCTCTTGAAGTTTGGTTTTAACACATACAGCTTAGTCTACGTACACAGGACTATTATCAGAGATCCGTTTACAAACAGGTTTAGCAACTAAATTGTACTTTTTCACTGGCCACTGTCTCGACATCAAGCAAAACTCGAGACTTCGCAAAATGAGTTAAAACTTAGGCGCAATAGTGATTTTTTTTAAAAAAAAATCTTCATACTCTTTCCAAACATAATAATTCAAATGTCAGTGCTCATGCGTGGAGTCCGGTGGTTGTGTATAAACGTAGGCATGGTAATTTTACAATAAACGACCTTATTTTGGGTAAAATTTTTTCCATTTGGATGTCAGAATGTACCTGAGTAACGAGGAACGACAACTCGGGATAAAAATTGCAATTTATTGTCAGACGTGCATCTCTTGAGCTAGATTATAGAGTTCTTATGTTCAATACGGAGACGGTCGCAGAAATTTATGTTGTTTTTTTTCACTGGGTTTAACATCGTTTTTCAATTATTTTCAGCTATGTAAGGCGGCCGGTTCACCTAACGAGTTTTCCTGGATTATATTCTAACCAGTATTGTCTTACACTTCCACAAGGAGCCGGCAATTCTCCTCATATAGAGGAAAATCGAACTTTTTGTCAAATTATAGAAGGGAACGACCTGCTGCGACCGAGATTTGAACACAGATTGCCGGGTCAGAAGTCCAGCGCACTAACCACTGACCACGGTCGCGGCCTCAGAAATTTATGTACAATCATGTAACAAGTATGAATATTAATCAAGAAACCACCGAATTAATTGATGAAGTAATGGGTTCAAGCAACCGGAGACAAAATCTTTATCACCATTCATTTATCTAACATCAAACACAGAACACATCAACATTAAGTTGATCTCTCGTGAACGAGAGTTTCACCACATGGATCATTTGCGTAACGTTTTCTACTCCAAACACCAAGTAACATTTATACTTCCGTCAGGTCCTCATCTATTTTGATATGAGGGTTGTAAATATTGATTAGTTTGTCATGGAAACATCTGCTGATTTGTCCTCGTTGATAGACAAGAACATTAATGTATGTACGTATGTCGAATTGTATACACCTACCTTATGTGTCTCAATCACATGGGCGACACCCTCAGATCGACGGAGTTTTAATTTAGTTTTGATTTGTTAAGCATTAAATACAGCAAAATGACCGAATCTTTGAAAGTAATACCTCGAGAAATGTATTGACATATGACATTTAAAGGTTTGTCCACAATGAAGTCGGTAGTGAGATTGCTGTTTTTTTCACTGGAGTTTTACTCAGCACCATCTGTCAGGGTCATTTGGTGGCTTTCCAGATTTAAAAGTGGAAGAAAACCCCTAGGCTTACAGCTGGGAAGAACCACCGACTTTACGTAAGCTAGTTGGACAGCTTCCTCAAACGTGAAATTTGGTCCAGGTTGGGATTCGAACTCACAGTAGTGAGGTGCTAGTTATTTATTGTCAGATATCAGAACCACTCTGCCCCTAGTAGGAGTGCTGTATGAGATAGGTGCTTTATGGATGAAAGGTGTCGTAGGTGAAAGTGTTGTTGTATGGATGAGAGGTGCTGTATGCGTGAGAGGTTGTATGGATGAGAGGTATCATATACAAGAGAGGTGTTGTGTGGATGAGAGGTGCTATATGGATGAGAAGTGTTGCATGAACAAGAGGTGTTGTATACATGAGAGGTGCTAAATGGATGAGAGGTGCTATATGGATGAGAGGTGTTGTATAGATGAGAGGTGTTATATGTAAGGGAGATGTTGTATAGATGAGATGTGTTATGTAAGAGAGGTGTTATATGTAAGGGAGATGTTGTATAGATGAGATGTGTTATGTAAGAGAGGTGTTATATGTAAGAGAGGTGTTGTATAGATGAGATGTGTTATGTAAGAGAGGTGTTATATGTAAGAGAGGTGTTGTATAGATGAGATGTGTTATGTAAGAGAGGTGTTATATGTAAGGGAGATGTTGTATGGATGAGAGGTGCTGTACGGATGAGAGGTGTTGTACGGATGAGAGGTGCTGTACGGATGAGAGGTGCTGTACGGATGAGAGGTGTTGTATGGGTAAGGGGTGTTGTACGAATTGGGCGCCTCATATAATCAAGGACCGTGCCAGGATCCTCTGACTGTGAATTTAAAATGGTTGCAAACTGACTTACAAACCACTCGTGCAATTTATAAACCCTACTAATATATTTAATTCCAAATAATTCTCATACAGAATGTAATGCATTAAAACATAATTAGTTCTTCTTCATAAGTTGGATTTATTCAGTCAATATTTATCTGATTACCTTCATATAACACCAGATTAATCAATTAATCATCGTGAACCTGTCGGTCATTTATAATGAAAATGATACATGCATGGACTACACTAACACGAATATGTAATTAGTACTTAATAGTGTTTTAATTGTCTAGTTAGGTATTTAGTTTAAAAGATAAAATCCCAGCTTCCAGTAACGATTAAACGAGTCTTGGATTCAAAGAAGCGGACGTAATACGATCTTTTCTGTAGAAATCTACATCAGACAGAGACCGCTTGTATAAAAGCCGTCAATGATTTTGTTCGGTTCGTAGCAGACGATAGTTTAAATACTGGAAAAGAAAGAATCGATCAGACGACTGTGTACACGCACAGCACTGAGGTCAATTACATGTTGTCTACATTTGTAAATTAATCATTATTGCTGAACACAAACGATACAAATGCCTTATATCTGTTCAAATATCAAGTCTCAACAAAGATTTACTCCCTAATTAGTACTGTCATGTATTGAATGTTTGAAAGCCGTTCAGCCATTGTACACATAACGAAAATCACGTACCACACTGAAAGCAAGTGCTATCCACATAAAATCTAATAGCAATTCTTCCTCTCTGATAACAGTATGTTTGTCTTGGGGTTATTGTCTACGAATACACGGATGTTTATCGTGTTGTTGTGTAGTGGATATCGTATAAATTCTAATTCTATTAAATATCTTGATATATTGAACTGATAACACTAATACCAAGCTTTACTTGAGAACAGACAACATGGGAAGGTAGGTTACTGTTGTTTCATTGTAGGCACGTCTCTAGATGTTTCTATAATTATAACATTTACATCCCGTTCATTCGTATATTAGTAAGATTTCTTTGTTCATACATTCAGCTTCTTTGTTATTACAACCATTGTTAAACAATGGTTAAATTTAACCATATGGTTGAATTTGAGGTTGGCTTAAATTTTGGGCAAAAGTTTGGTGAAGCGATTGCATAAGATTTTAGTTAAATTTAACCGGAATTATAATCAAATTAAATTACAGCCTGGAGTATGATATTTTAAAAGAATCATCACGATTCTCGGCTTATCTATGAACTCGGCTGTGAAAGTCACCCAGAGTTTGGTACAACAAAGTCTGCCATCTTGTTTCTGGTTAACTTTTGGTTAACTTCTTGACCGAACCCCAGAAATTTTGTCAGCTTATTTCTACAAACCCGTGACTCAATTTTTAGCAATAATGAGATTTTGGTATCATTTTTTTCTCTATGAGCCTCTATATGCCTCTATGAGCTATTTACAATGATACTTAGAAATTTACCTTGTTGTAGATCTGTCCTAAACAGGGTTAACCCCAATTCCACAAACCCGTAACTCGCTTAAAGTTATTGCAGTTCAAACTTCAAATGCGATTTTCACAAAATGGGAAAAAATGACATACGGGTTTGTTGAAATAACCCGACAATTTATCCCCGTGGTAAGATGTAACCATTGTTCATACAATTGGGTGCAGCAGAAGTACACTGATACCACAAGTTAACATAAATACACTGTGAAGTAATGTTATATTGTTATATCTGTAAATACCCTCTTCACGATGAATTATGTATTAAGTAAATTGTCCACATTATAAGACACTGGTCAGTTTATGGTCAGTAGGGAGTGACAGGTCGACATTAGTTATTTTAGTACATGTATAGTTAAGGTTTAAATGCTAAGATAAATAGTTTAATGCTTCCTTACTTTTATTGTTAACGTAAACTGAAATGTGTTGATAAAAAAATAACTGAATGTTTAACTCAATGAAATATTTGGCTGTATGTCTGAATTATCATATGGTACAGGCGTCTCCGTGGTCGAGTGGTTATGGTCTCTGACTTGTAATCACTAACCCCTCACCGCTGTGAGTTTGAAACCCACCCGGGACAAACTTTCACATGTGAGGAAACTGTCCACCTATCTCACAAAAGGTCGGTGGTTCTGACTAGCTGTAAACCTGGGGTTTTCCTACACTGTTCATGCTGGAAAGTCAAAACATGATACTGGTTGTTGGTGTGTTAAACTCCAGTATCATAATGTACATCATGGTGCTAGAGTACCTATAAAATGGAAGTTCAAGTTTAAACAAAGTTTAACCTGGAGCATTTTTTTGATACTTCTAAAATGTAGGTCTGCGTACGAGTTTATCATGTAATAATAAAGACTGTTTAAATACCTACCTGATTCTAGGTTTCTATCTAGTTGCTCTGAATGGTTTTTTTTTTCAGTAAAGTTAAACACTTTAGCACATCACTTAACCAATCTCTGAGTTTGTTGTGGAGTTTCTTGTGTTACACACATGCCGTATAGTGTCAAAGATAATTAGCACATTCTCAGAACACAGAATCATATAATGACCTCTAGTTCTTTAACCGTTTGCATGATGAACATATTTTGGACACTAAATTCAAAGTTGATATACAGAACATCAATTTATTTAAGAAAGTTGAGTAATTTATCTCTGACAGAGTGAAAACATTGTGGCAAAGAAGCCATTACTCGTTACATTATGTCTTCTTTTACCATAATGTTTTCAAAAGTCGTCTGCTTCAGATGCGGCGAAATGCGGTATTACGAGCAAAGGGTTAATTGTCTGATTTGCTTATATCACGGATGACAAGAAATGTGTTGATTGAAGCAGAAATTAAATTAATTCATTGATTACAAGTCTATATAAATGCCATTGCTGTTTAATTCACAGTTAAAATGATATCAAGGTCAAGGTATTTATTTCAGTGATTTGATCCTGTTATTTTTAGAAGTTAAATTACCTTTGAAGCGGTAAGTATGAATGTATTCTGTAATTGCTGTTATTAAAGTATATATTCTGTCAATAGTTATTCAATTATACTAAATTATGTTTTATGAAAAGTTTAAATTCACCGTCAGACGTTACACATGGTAACTCCATTGTGAAAATAGTGTCATTTTACATAGAGTTACTTCTTTTATCGGCTTTTGTACTAAACTTGGTATATATGTTTACCTGTGTAGTTATATCTATTTAGTATAATTATAACGTTAAATCAGTTTATGTAATAATTCTGTGGTATCCAGACCGTTTACTGAAGGCAGTTTCTTGGAATTACATCTAAGATCTTTAAGGTTAGGCTTGGTTTTCTTATGCCGATATTTCAATCTCTCTCACGGACACATGTATAATTTATGTACGGATGTTAATGTAATGACTTATGTACATAATGTATGTATATGTGTACATGTGGATGACACACTTACGTGTTTGTTATGTAGTATCAGTTTTACATACTAGGATTACGATAAAGTTTTAAAGATCTTACAAGGAATTAAACGAAATTTAATTGCATGAATCAATTGTTTATTTTTATTATTTTTCGTGTATTTATACACAAATCTTATGCAAGTGTAATAATAATAATAATAACTTTATTTTTATTATCTTTCTCGAACATTGGTTTTTTTTCATAATAATTATTTTCATTTAATATTAAGATGTTGAATTAGCTTGAGACTTTTTTGAAAGTTTTATTTTTTTACTTTAGTTACTTATCAATTAAGATAAGCGATCGATTCAAAAGGTGTAGGTTCACTAAAAACAGCCCTGTGTCAAATTCTCTTTTACATATTTGCTGTTCATCATATTTAAAGAAATCGTGATTCTTGAAGCACTATTATCAAATCTGTTACCATGGTAACATAAAGAATATTGTCTATAAAACCATGATAATTTATTTATTATCAAGTGATAACACGAATTTTTATGTATAACTAGTCATTCATTTCTTGTAAAAAACACATTTTGTATATTCTTACATTCATGTCCATTCATGCACTTTTGTCCACTCACTCTTTTTTATTGGTACATAGAGAGTTTGGTTTTCGGATTTCGGGTTTGTTCGAAGTTCGAATCCCGAGTCTGACACATGTTTTCTGTGATGACTTAAGACAAGACATAGCGTCCAACTCTATTCTTCCTCCACCTGCCATGTGGAGAAGTTTTCAATGACTTGCAGAGAGCAAGGGTAGTATCAAAGAAAACAGGCTAGGTTAATTGCCCGTCTGTACAAATGAATCTTGTCCATTTCATACCTAAAGTCGGTGCAAAATATTTAAAAGAAATATTTATATCATTCATACACTTGATACATTCATGTATCGAAAAATTCTATATTACTTGTATTATTTACATTGCATTATATGTTTTACCCTATGGTGTGGTATGCTAGCATTACAGTCGGGGTCTACGTGGACTAATCGCTAGTCCCTTACCTCGGTGTGTTCGAGTCCCACCCCGGACCAGACAAATTTCACGCGTGAGGAAGCGGTCCAACTAGCTTACGGAAGGTCGGTGGTTCTATCCAGCTGTATACCTGGGGCCTTCTTCTACCGTAAAAGCGGAAAAACTAGCCAAATGCCTTTAGCTGTCGGTGCGTTGAACACCAGTAAAATGAAAGATATACCGTCAACATCTCAACTGTTGTATTTAACGTTTTGTGCAATCAAAATTTATCCCTGTATGGTTGATATTTTCTCGTTTGAAAATGATTACATTGGACGAATCTCGCCTACTCCATTTAAAAATACAAAAAATAATACAGCGTAAATATATTTTTCTGTACAAGGTAATTCTTCATTTGCTTTTTGTTGTTGGCAAATTGACAGCTAAAATAAATGTCGCTACCCTTCATTTGTGAACGGTTTAAATTCTGAGCGTGATTTGTCATTAAGTCTATATACTTCGCACTTCGGTTCGAAGTAATTAAGGACGAATTAGAAATTTTCATGCAAGTTATACTTGATAAAACATGTAAATTATACAAAACGCTTGTGTTTCCTGAATATACACGTTGAGTGATTGGAAACTAAGTTTACGATTTTATGAATAATTGCATTCTTTCACAATATGAGAATTTAATTAGAATCTTCCTCGGTTTTAATGATGAATTATTCTCCGTTGTGTTTATCAGTAATTTATTCCAGCGCGCTGTATGAGATTTTTTGAACATACAAGAAATTTATAGAATAATCGTCAAGGAGAATGTGTCTAGTTGTGTAAACTTGACGAGTGTAATCAGTGTAGATAATGACACACATGTTTACTGATAAGCCACAGCCAGTCTGTATAACGTGATATATTATACTGAATTATTTAAACTACTTCTATTCTGATTTTGTGATTCGACACGATTTGAATACGATTCAGCATTCCCTGATGTCTGTAAGCTGAACAATTATATCTTTGTGAATCATATGAACATACATGTATAATTTCAAGCCAAGAAATTCAATCTTCTCGCAAAATTAACACTCTGACGTCATCATTTTAACCACGTATCAGACATGTATTTATCTTTTATTTTATTATAAAATTAGGGGTTTCATTAAGAGTTTCTGTTTAAGGGTCTTAGGGACTCTCTATACAATACCTTTTGGGTCCATGGAGAAAAATTAAGGGTCCTAGGTATGGTATTTTCAATGACTTTATTTATGGCCACCTCTGTCTCTGAAATAACTTCAGGTTTTGCTTAAATGATAATAAATTGCAAAAGAGAAATATGTCGGCAATGTGTGTCCCAAGGGACTCAAGGTTTTGGAAAAACGGGTCCCATGGCCAATTTTATGCGTAAGGACGCAGAAATCCTGCGTAAGGGAAAACCATAATAATGCACGAGTTCATCAGTTAATGTTTTGCTTTCTGGTAAACAAAAATCGCTGAGCCGTATTTAATACGGAGATCAATGTTGTTATTTTTAGCGATGAGTCATCGGAAATTCTTGAGAACAGCTGACTGATAATGTACTGTTTGAAACTTATCAATAGCAGATGTTACAAGTATTCAACGGAGGGTTTTGATGGAACAGGCGTCTCTAACAGGGGACACTAGGTCATCCTATAATCAAGATGTTCATTCAAAGCATATCTAAGTTTCTGTATACAGTAGAACCTCTCTAATCCGAACTTGTTCGGGCAGACAAAAAAGTTACGATTAGAGAAATTTTCAGAATACAAAGGTTTCGGATTACGGAGCGATTTTAGCATTAAATACGTAATAAAAAAATCAGGTACAGCTGACCTGTCCGGTTTAGAGAGGATTTCGGATTGGAAAAGTTCGGATTAGAGGGGTTCGACTGTACACAATCACGTGTATGTACTTGACACTGCACAGAGATACCATTCACTTTTTATGCTTACATTTTACGATCAGTTGTGTAGAGAATTATTGCGTGTCTAGTGTACGAAATTATTCATAAGCGAAATGAATACCCGATGACACAGGCATACATACAATATACATTACACTTACATCCTGTCTAACATTTACATAAGGCCATCATTAAAACTTTCGGTTTGCAATTACAAGACTGACTCATTCAAAAAATACCCCGAAATTTTCTAAATTGACTAAACAATGTACTCATTCTCTGTTCCAGCTTTTCTTTTTCAATACAAGCATGTAATGTTAATAAAAAATGTCTGTCTACCTACTTTTAAAAGTTTGGGTCGCGTAACCGTAAACCTAACATTTTTTTAAAGATGGCCTATTTGGTTCTAGTTTTATCGTTTTTATACGAACATGATGTTTTAATTATATTTCATGTTTCTATGTTTACTACCGAGTAAATAATTATATCTACGTTAATTAAGGGACAGAATGAGGAAAATCTTTTCAACTATCCGTAACTTAAGAATGGTTCGATCTTAAATCTGTAAACGGTTTTAGGTCAATGTTGCATACATGACTACAGACATTTAATGCAAAATATCAATCATCGTACAATATTGGTTTTGTTTTGTCGTGAATTCTAAGTCTCCGCTTACTTGGGTTTGGCGTAAAAAAGGTTGTTTATGGTTACCCGACCTGCCATAATTTTCCCCGCTGCCTTAGACTATTTATTAAGCCCGAGAAATGGTACATCCATTTAACATAACAAGAAACATTTTTTACGCCTTACTTAATTCAGAATAATTTTCTAAATAAACTCTAACCGACTTAGTGATGACCCGGCAACCGTTCTTCAACACGACAATTACAAATGAACAAAAGTGGCACGTCTCTTAAAATATCTCGTAAAAAATTCCTGAATAAATTCTTGGATTAGAAACGAGGATATTTGAAAAATGGAGCCATCTAATTGGCTTAAATTATGAGGCAAACACTAAATTAATGTTACGTGTCGGTGTTTATCACGGTGATAATTTCCTACAGTAACTTACTGTGTGTATAGGACTATATTTTATCATTGATCATAAAACATGCCGTGTTATCTTGCATATCAAAAAGATTTAATTTGTGGGTTACCTGTCAAACTTCCTATCACTTAGCTATAATTATATCTATATTCTAATATCTGAGATTATTCTTCAAAAGTTTGAACTTGAAATTAATTAATAAGATAACCTTCATTTCTTCCGCTTAACATGGGAAAATCTGACGATTGATCGTACAGCTAGCTTGCTGATTTCTCAATAGGGAATATATTTCTTACAGTCTTACATTAACCTTCAACTAGGATTTTTGTATTTAGAATAATTTATTTATGTTTATAGGAGTCATTTACCAGAGAGATTATGTATTGATGTGGTTAAAATATTATCCGTTTATAGCTTTTCTTTTTAAAACCTGTATACTTATATATATATATACTATTCTATCATTTCTCAATATAAAATCGTACGAACACATGTTTTTCATCTTCCCTTTACTTGCAACATTTATTTTATGATAAACAATATTTCAACCCGCCTGATTTTTAAACATAATCATCATGTTTATTAAAAGTTGTATGAGGCCACCTTTAAATTAAATTAATCTGACTCATTAAAAAATACGCCAACCCCAAATACTTTTAGCCCGAAAAAGCTCTTTATTTTGTTTTCAGTACAAGCTTGATAGTGTTAAAGATTCTTGTCTATCTACTAACTCACTGTTCAAAGTTGGGGAGGGGGTCACGTAACCACAATTTATTTATTTATTTATTTAGTGGTGTTTTTTGGTGCATCGACAACTAATGGTCATGCAGCGCGCATTAAAATGATAAAGATAATAATAATAAGTTACTTATTGAGATAATGTAAAAATGAGAATGAAGGAGATTTGAATTAGTTAAGAATTGGGCTGTTACAACAATAAGGGTGTATAGTAGTTTGCAAAGTTAAACAAGAGTGTATAAAAAGTTATCATGGTTTATTGTAAAGTCCGTAACCGCAAACCAACTTTTGTTTAGAAATGGCCTGTTAGCTTAGATATTGATTCAGTGTACAGACAATGGTCTGTTGGCCATGACATTCTGGTTATATCCATTTTCGCGGCAAAATCAATGAAATAATTGATGAGAGGACTCAAACCTATCATTAGTACATGTAATATAACCATGCAAGAGCCTGTGGATCATTGGATTTAGAAGTACTGAAAGCTTATATGTGTTCGACATGGGTCTCTTTTTAACATAATTTAAATCATCATCTTTTACACTTAAAGTCATGTTTTATAACTGTTTAAACTGATTACAATATTTATAGATAGTACAATCCTGATATCATAGTTGTATGGTTGGAGAAAATAAAAGAATCTGTGAGATTCAAACTGTTGACCTGACATATAAATAAACTTAACAGATTTAAATACGCAGCATTGATATCACATGAGAATTCCAGTTGGTTTAATTTTATTACAATAAATTAGGACGCCAACAAATAATAATTTTATCGTATTCTGAATAAATTTGTTGGAAATCAGTCACATCCCAGTAAGCGGTCTCTTCTTGTACCATTTTTACAGGAATGTGTAGAATATAAAATATTTGTTTAGAAGTCAGACACAAACAATGCAACATGTTTAACTCTATCGATGCCAACGTCACCATGTGGCTACTTGATGCTGACCGCCGGTGTCGACTTCCAGCGACCAGTACGGGTCTAGACTTAAGAAAATAGTGGGAGAGCGTGAAGTCTACAAATCTCGGGCTCCATGAGTGTGACACATGATCTCTGTGACGATTTTGTTGAAGACATAGCGTTATCCACCATTAAGTCAAACAATTTATGCGAAGAAATTTGCAGTTACTTGCAGAGGACAGAATGAGCACAATTAAGAAAATACTTGGCACTGAGAAATCCGTCTTATCAGAAATATGGCACCGAAAGAATTAAAAACTTGCGTTTTTTAAAGCTGCGAAATATAAAAACAGGTTTCTTAATACTTGGTTTACTATCATCTCTAGCACGTCTGTGTGGATCTATTTATCGTCTGAATATTTCGCAGACATATCGCACCCTTCTAAAGACCAAAGTAATATGTGCAATCACGACTCAATGCTTGATTCTAATCCAATACAATTATACAAAAAACATCCGATGTTTTGTTGTATCGTTAGATTTCAACCCCTTAAGCATGACTTAATAGGGAGTTTATTTGTGCAGGCAAACATGACGTAGGATTGATTCCGAAAAACAACATGTTTACGATGCTCATTATATTTAAACACTCACAGCAAGATTATGATATGAAATGAGACAAACACTGCAAGTAACGGACAAAGCTTCTCGCGTGATTCTTAAGTCCTGTTTTTATCATAACCGGTATTTTTTATTTTTTTAATGATAAATAGCTACATATGTTCGCCGTTTGCTCAAATCAATATAAATTCCATATTGTTTTTATATGATAATATTTTGATTTTTGTCTAAATTGTGACCATGTTACTCAACAATGTGGCAATAACACATTTGGTACTGATATCTGTTTAGTACGTCCAAAATCTTTAGCCGATCTTTGTTAAGTTATTAAGATATTAAGGAATAAAAAACAAAACTAAAAAAACTTGATGAAATGAAATACAGTTAAGGTTGAATTTTTGAATCTGGTCTAATTGTCTGATATCCATGTTGCGTAAGAAACGCGTCAACATTTGTGATATTCCAACGACGTCATTTTGACACGAACGATAAATCCTGATGTCATATATCCAAGCCGTAAAACACGAGTTCTCTCCCTTATATTTCTACTGCTTTCAAGTCTGAATAACGTTACTATGAGACTCGCCTTTATTTCTCGGGTAACGCAAATAGTATATTAACTTGTTTCGTGCCATCTCCAGTCCTTACTGTGTTTATGACATTCTAATTGTCTGAAATGGACCAAGTTCTTCTCTCGATTTTAATATATACACCGATTTAAGACGTTACTTTTTTAAATTGTTGAAATTTTGGTCTATATACTCATGATTCCAGTCTAATATTTTACGAGTCTTCTCAATCGCAGCGCCATTTTAACAGCGATTTGTTGCTATTTTACCAGAGAACAGAACTAGAGTGCATTGATCCCGCAAGGTTACTTTCACCTACGTGTCGTCTGATCAAATACATGTATAATAGTATAATGCTGATACACTAATTAAACTCTAAACTTAATTGCGGCGCCTGAGTAGATTTCTATGATCGTACTTCGTGCACGAGTCAGTTAGTCTGGTTGTCGTTGTAACCGTTTGATGATGTACCGGTCTGTGATAGATACTGCTTGCAGAATCCCACATACGGATAACTCGATAACAAACATAACATTGGTATTAAAGTTTCTGAAGACGTTCATTATTTCCCGTCATTTAGATTCTGATCAATAACTACATCTTGAGACAAGAAGGCCATGATGGCCCTAAATATCGCTCACTTAAATGACCCGATGAATTGACAATTTGGTAAACAAATAACTCTAATAAGGACAGAATCAGTTTTGACCCCAGGGACATAATTTGTATAACCTCAGTAGTGGACTATTAGAAGTATAATACTACTCACTAAATATCTAAGCTCTATGTGATGCGGTTTTTTGCAATGTCGACTTTTTCTGAAGAATTTTCCTACACAATCTTTGTACAACAAGTGACCCCCGGGACCAATTTTGACCTTAGGCTCATCATTCGTGAAATCTTGGTACAGGACCTTTCAAGGATAATTCCTGTCCAAGTAGTTGACGGCACACGACGCACGATGACGGACAGGGCGCTCACTTTAGCTTACCATGAGCACTTTGTGCACAGGTGAGCTAAAATTCAAGTACGGCAGAGTATTCAAATGAATGTTCATGAAGACAAGTCCATTAAACTCCTCTGACTTGATCGTGTGGTACGGAACACTGTGTTTTAGCTATGACTGTCTCGATATACCCTTGGAAGGATTATATTAATGCATACATGTACATCCTGTGCTTTCGTGTTGAGCTTATTTATCTATTCTATAACAATATATTCTGTTACAACATTTATGACATCAACAGAACACGACAGTACAAACCTTCCTTTGAATATAACGACAATGTCAACTTAACATTATGAAGTTGTTAATTGTTCTAGAGAGGACAAATACTGTACATGTTATAATCAAATCAATCGTAGAATCTAGACTAATGTCATTTATATATTCATGATAACTAACTGGGAGATATTCGTATTCATTCGGAACACTTCGGCCATTTCCGTACCCCCATTTAACTAATTATACGGATTCTGTCGAGAAGTGCCGAATGATTTGTATTTTGAAATTATGTCAACCGATTTGTCATCAACATTTTATGACGTGTAAGATAACATTTCTGTAAAATGTTTCTGTTGTAAGCAGGAACATACTTTATTATTCAGCACGAACATTGATTGTATCTAATAATCTGTCGGTAGTTTGAACTACATACGTAGACTTATTACTGATATTTGCATATAGGACAATAATGTTCAGTATGCTTAACAGATTTTAAGAATTCATATTGTGTGTCTGAATACATAATCGGATAGATTCAAACAATTACTATTTGTAGTTAACGGTGTATGAATTCTACGACCATGTCTGGAATATATCTAAGGAACGAAATTTCCTAAATTCTTACAAATTGTTTTGCCAAAACATTTGACACAAATATTTTATTGTTGAATCAAATTCGATCTACGTATAGTGGAACATTTTAGATTGTCCCAAATTAATTTTTGTTTGAATGTTTGGCATTTAGCTTATACATATACGTACAATAATAAAATATAATTCATCAATTATCCTACAAATTCAATATCTTGTTTGAAGAACTTGGAAGACCGCCATTTTCTGTTTCATATATAACGAGCCATATTAAATATCGAGTTATACTTTGTATATTGATCTTGGTTATTACGCATAAATCACGTGCTGGTCTGCGGACATGAAATCTAGAAATATATCATTTGTCTGAAAGTAAACGATTTCTTTTATTGAAATTTTATTTGAAAAACACATGAAGGAATTCGCTCAATCAGAATGTTTTAAATGACATTCTATCATAACTTATCATTACAAATGATACAAATTTGACAAAAATGTCGATTTCCCTCCATATGTGGAGAAATTGCCGGTTCCTCGTGGAAAGGTAAGTTAGTACTGGTTAGAATACAGTCCAGGAAAATTGGTTAAGTGAACCTGCTTCCGTATATAACTGAACAATTGTTGTAAACGGCGTTTTTTGGTGGCCATATTGAACTGAATGAATATGAAAGATTAAAACTGGTTGAAATTAAAATCCCTAGCTTACAGTAAACACGTTTATATACGGTAATGCAATTGGTCAGTTTCAAATCAACCAATCAGAATATGGGTTAGTCTAATATGGCCATGCTCGATATATTGCAATAGTGATGTCACTTATGGCATCCAACTTTGGCGGATGTGAAAACCATGTAACAAAATAGTGAACCATGCTGATGTTGAAATTAAATATGGGGTCTACCTTTGCCAACATTCATTTATATATTCATTATTTGAGGTGCGTTTGTCCGTGCCAAAAACTTAAATTGTTGAAATTTCAATGAAAGTTGATTCCTTGCATTCTTTTTGAAGGTTTATGATCTTAAACAATTAATTATTCGTATTCGTCAATGTTTGTCTAATGTTTAATTTGTTTATTATGGTACGATAATTGTATGATATTTAATCGGAAAACGACCGTCATGCTACTTCATATATAAGATATTAAGCCTTCCGTACCACAGCCTTTGTTTCCTACCATGTGTGTAATCTTGGCACACGATTCATCTTCACAAACATTTAACTGTTTTGTTCAATTGGTTTATTGTTTTAAGTCGTATTTTTACGAATAGTTTGCATTACAGTGTCAGACAAATATCTGAACACATGTCTCTAGGGTGTTTACGGCCAGTTCACCTTCCTTACTGTTTATATGATGTATTTTATTCAGATAGCACTATCTGTACATTGTAAGATATTCTGGCAAGCTTGGCTAATTCTTATCATGCACGAGAGGTTTCGTGCACACCAGACGTTTGTATGCATGATTTACAATGATCACGTGAGCTCGTTCTAAAATAATAATTCGTTAATGCGATGTATATTTAATATAAACGAAACAAACAGCCATCCTCACCATAGTGTATAGAGTGTGAAATAAAACGTGCATGAAATTGTTTGACGAAAATAATAATAGTAGCATCAAAACGTAAGCAATAACACAGTCTAAGTAACGATAAAATATAGGTAACAACACAGTATAGGTAACAACACAGTATAGGTAACAACACAGTATAGGCAACAACACAATATAGGTAACAACACAGTATAGGTAACAACACAATATAGGTAACAACACAGTATAGGTAACAACACAGTATAGGTAACAACACAGAGTATAGGTAAAAATACAAAAAGATAACAACACAGTATAGGTAACAATATAGAGTAGGGACAACACAACAAGTAATCCATGTACTTGTGTAAGTCTGTTAATCCACCATGTTCCGTACATTTCATGTACTTTTCTAGGTCTGTTACTTCACCATATTCTGTAGATTTCATGTACGTATTTGGGTTTGGTAATGGGTCATATATATATACATGTAATAACTTAACAGCAATCTTGGAAACATTATCTGTTATACTTAGTAACCAACGTACTTTATGGGGTTTATTAGTAGTACGTGTCTCCATTATACTATATTCATACATTTGTATGTATATATATGTATATACAGTCTAACCTGTGTTTGCTGCCACTTCCGAAAAAAAGCCTCCCTGTGAATAAAGTCCATTCTTTGAAAAACCATCACTGATTATTTGGACCAAACTGACCTCTCAACAAAGACCACCTGCCAATAAAAAACACATTTTGTCTTTCCCAAGAGTGGCCTTTGATCACAGGTTTTAATATACATCTATGGAATTTGTAGTAACCCGATGACCCGTTGTGTCCTGAAGTTATATAGTAACTTTATTATAACAGTACAGAAATGTGGAGTATCGGAAAACCTGTCATTCTACGTGAAGCTTCACCACATACTCATCTCTCTCTACTTACGTAGAAGATGGCAAGTTTTCGTTCACTCCGCTTTGTTACCAATAATACAATACTATTCAAACAAGTGTATTTGTGTGAAATCATTTATATGTATATATAATATAAAATTTGGCTTATGTCAAAGGTAAGATAATTTCTTGTACATGATTTTCTTTCACCATTGTGTTGTATTATTGTTGTTGTCGTTATAAATGTATGATAATCCTGTTTGCGTCACTAATGAAAAATGATTTATGAAAAGCAATGCAATATTTACAACAACATAATTACGCGCACTTGTGATGTGATATTCTGGACAATCCTTTGATCTGATCTATACAATGTTTAGTGCTACATATCACTCTGGTTCAATATTCAGTATTATCTTTGGGTATTGTAACATAATATTTGAGTAGTTTGATTGGTAACATTTTTCTGCACTGGGTTTTAACGTCGCACCAACCAGCTTTAAAACTGGAAGAAGACCCCAAGCGTACACCTGGGCAGTACCTCCGACCTTCTGTAAGGTGACTGGATATTTTCCTTACATGTGATATTTGGTCCTGGGAGAGATTCGAACTCACAGCTATGAGAGGCCAGCAAATACTAGCCAGTGATCGTAACTACTCGACCACGGAGCCCCTCTGTCATAATAGTTGTATCATAATCTTTGAATAGTTTTGGTGGAATCAAGTTCTATGAAATATGTTTACTATGTTAGCTACGTTATGTGTATGTTTTCTGCGAAGTTTCATTTCATTAATAATTAACATGTACCTAATACCCACCGGTCGGTTATGTTTTTTTTCAAAGAGGAACTTGTTTTTTTATACATAACGAATGTGTTGATGAATCATTTTTTTGTGTTCTCACTTCGGCCTAGAATTTCGTCTTGTCCATTTCCGATTATAGATCATACTTCGTCGTTCTGAAATTATAGTGACAAATCTGTCTGCTTAAATATTGGCTAGCCGTTTTGCTTCAATTTCTAATCATGTGCAAAAGTTAACGTGAGTCTCTGTTGATTAATAGGTAAAAAACAACAACAGCAACAACAAAAAACAAAAGTTGAATAATAATCTGTTGGTGACTGTATTTTGTCTTCCGTTTTTATGGTCCCATGGATTCGATGGATTTTGGGCTGGGGGGAATATGGGAAGGTAATATTTTGTACTAGGTACATTCAAACCCATGTTTGATATTCATCTTTGAATAAAGGCCACCTTATGAATAAGGGTCATTCTTTGAAAAACTGTCACTGATTATTTAGAACAAACTGACCTCCGAACGAAGGTCATCTGCCTATAAAAGTCACATTTTGTCTTTTCTAAGGGTGGTCTTTGTTCACAGGTTTGACTGTAGTTATTATTCTAGGAATCGTACACATGTAATATCTAAATTCTTTAACAAAACAAAAAGGAAGAAAGAATAAATATCTTATACATCTCACACGTACTTTCACATCATTTACATGAATCTTTTGAGAATATATTTACAACAACACAAGCATTTGTTCGTTAAAAATAAAGCTAAATGTTATGTAACTATTTATCTGTTTATCGGCTGTCTTCATTTTATAAAGAATTATAATACTATAATGTTATCGTTGCGTGATCACAAAGTCTCTAGAGATAATTATTAGATTTATCATTTTTATCTATTATTAAAGACAATTATTGATTTATACATCACCAGAAATAATTTGTACGATGTTGCAATACACTGTTTGATAACAATTTTGTAAATGTTACATCTCGAAACCTCTAGGCTATTTTATGACAATCACTGAAGTACAAAACTAGTATTAACGATCATTTGATTGACAATTTACCTGAAAGCTTAGAGCGAAGTAATTTCAAATAATGAATATTTTGGCAGATTCATGATTCGTCAAGTCTCCCATATATTGTCACATCATAGACACTTTTACACATCTTATACACATTGTTATATTTCATGTTTACAAAATTACATCTTATATACACTGTCACATCTTATACATACATCATATATATACTGTTATATGTATACTGTCATATATGTACTGTTATATATTATATAAACAGTCATATATTATATTTACTGTTAAATCTTATACATGCTGTCACATCTTATATATTCTGTCACATCTTATACACACTGTCACATCTTATTTGTAGCACAAGTTTGTATACAATCGTCACCGGAATCAGGTGTGGTTGCTTTGTTTTGTATTTATCAAACTTGAAGTAACATCAAAGTAACCACAGTACAGCAATGTCTGACCATCAATCAGCCCAAATGACGGTTAATAGTTCCAACTGAATAATGGACAATTTGTCTCTTCGTTACATTACATTTACATAAGCAGTGTCTGAAAATTATAGACAGCGACGTTTATTTCAAGTTACATGTTTTTATTTAGAAATACAGTCAAACCTGTAAACAAAGGCCTCCTTTAGGAAAGACAAATTGTGCCCTTTATTGACAGATGACCCGTATTCGGCGGTCAGTTTGTCCTAAATAATCAGTAACGGTTTTCAAATAATTGCCTTTATTCACATGGTGGTCTTTATTCGGAGGTGACCGCAAACACAGGTTAGACTGTAAATGTAAAAGTTCCGATTAATATGAATGATAATTCCACAGGCAATGGTAACGGACCTGTGACGGTAAAAATTGTATTTCATTTTATTTAAAAATCCAATTTTTACCCACAATTTCATTAAAATGTAAAGAACTAATCGTCACAGAATACAACCCCGTTCAAAAATGTTTCGACAAATGCGCTTACTTTGACAAAAAAAGAAAAAAATATAAAACAATAGGGTCGAATTCCTTCCACAAAAGTTTGCTTTTGTTTCACGTATATATTTATTACCAAATGATGCCAATATTTAACTTCTAGTCTAATCAGTTCCCAGGAAAAAGAACAAGACACATAGAAACATGACCTGATTTCTCATAATAGACAAAGGTGCGGCTATAGCGAAATGACCTAATTCCATACACTGTTGCGAGGTTGTTTGCCTATTATATGTCGCTTTGACTAATAATTCCTGCAAAGATCAAATAAATACGAGTACATCAATTTAGATCTACTACTGATTTTAGAGGGTCAAATATTCGCAAAATCAAGGTTTTTATTTTCGTGTCAGATTTTATTTAATCTGACCCCGTGATCAGTTCATACAAGATATTTAGTGGCTTATCTCGTTTGAAAATTTATTTTTATTTTATTCAGTTACATGCAGTGTTTTAATGGGATTTTCTTGTTTTGAAATTTATACTCGTTCACGGAACAAGATAATAAATATCAACCACACAATTTAGCTGTTTCATTTCACAAAATAAATGTAAATATTATTTGAAATTCAAATTTTAATCTCAGAATAACAATAGAATCAATGGTAAATCAGCGCTGCACAATGTTATTTCTACAACATGACCGTATGTCATGTTTTCCCATTTTGAGAAAAAACGCATTTAAGGTTTTGAACTGCAATGACTTTAAGCGAGTTACCGGTAAGTGGAATTATGATTGACCGTGTTTAGGACAGATCTACAAGCAAGTAAGTATCATTCTAAATAGCTCATCGACATGAAAAAAATGATACCAAAATCTCAATATTGCCAAAAGTTGCGGGTTTGTAGAGATAAGCCGACGACGTGGTAGGGTGACACTTCCCTCAAAAGTGGCCCATTTAAAGGGGAATGTATAAAAAAGCATGTTATATACCAAAATGTTTGCCAGAAACTTTTTTAAAACTGCCAGACTGAATGACCAAATGTTGTAGGGGGCCCAAAAACAAAGATGGCGTCCAAGAGAGCCGCCATTTTTATCGTTTCTTAAGACATTACTGCATTATCTGAGGTAATTTCATTCACAGTTATATACAAAAAAATATTCTGAAAAATTTGAGAGAAAATCAGAATTTTAAAAATGATTTTTAAATATGACCCATTCAAGGTTAATGTCAAGGTCATTTCAAGGTCACTTCTAAAAAGCGATAAAATAACCTCAGCTTCCTAGTTTTTTTGTTTTTAAATTGCTCCATGTGATGTTTGTCATACCAAACGCATGCTAATACAAACATTGGGCGTTCTTGATAACCTTGGAGGTTTTACTTCGGAGTACGCTAATGATCGTCCTCTACAGTTAAAGCTGGAAAGGTCGCCAAATGATCTCGACTGGTGGTGCGACGTTCAACCCTGCAGAAAAAAATGGATTTTTTGTGTCATCTGAGAATTATACGTTCACTTAATAACGGTGTTATATAAATGGACTTACTATTTATATGTTTACCTTTGGTTTTATTAAAGCTTTTTTCTGTTTTGTCAACAACCAATGGCCGCGACCGTTGTCCAATGGTTAGTGCACTGGACTTATAACACGACGATCCGGGTTCAAATTCTGGTCGCGGCAGGTCATACCCTTCTATGAAAATTTGACCAAAATCTCGATTTTCCTCTATATGTAGAAAAGTTGCCCGCTCCTTTGGAAGTGTAACTTAGTACTGGTTTGAATACTATCCTGGAAAACTGGCTAGGTGAATCGGTCACAGTATGTAACTGAAACATTATTGAAAAACTTCGTTAAACCCTGTTGCAATGTCTCTTAAAAAAAGATACAACCATATATAATTTGGTTACATCTTTCACGACGTAGTTTAGGCTGTGGATACCTATCGCTGACAATTTGTTTCACCTTTCAATAAACATGTTATGGTTGTATGTTATAATAGTTCCATTTATATACGAACCATATGGCCAGACTATCTGGCTTTTAATAAATAATTTCCCATCCCTTTAATGTTTAGTATTTAACATATCAACTCTGGAATTTTATCTTTATAACAACCATATAACGATAGAGCGCTTCATTCTTGATATTAGCTACCCACGCTTTAGCTCTGGTAACTCGGTTCGTTTCTTTTACATTTATAATAAAATCAAAATATCATGATTGTTGGCGAATCTCGGAATTAGGGATGGAATATCGGGAGAATTAAGAGTATTCAAATAATGTTTTGAGTTATGGCACCTGACTCATGATCTTTTACAAGTCTCATCGGTGCGTTTATTTGTGTTCTATTTTTGGGGGGTCTCAGATTGTCTGGTACCTGTACTTGTATGAATATTCTTGCACAGAAACGAAAGGCTTTTGTTCCTTGTGTTTTACGCGACTACAGGTCCTCGTTTTCTGGAACATTAATATAAGGAAGAATATTTTTCATTGGAATCAATTTTAGACCCCCATTAGTTTTATTATTTCATGTGTTTTGTTTGGATGATATTTTATGCCACCCTGTTGATTACGGACAACTTCCATTGTAGTTTACTAGAATGACACACTGTAAATGATTGTATTTGAGTTCAAACACAGTGATGTAATGGTACGATGATATTATAGGATGTTTTTTATACAAAACAAAAACAAATAATAAATCTGTGACATTGAGACTGGCTCTCACTGAACTGATACAAAATAGTCTGACAAACATAAAATTGTCAAGAAAGGCACAGGAATACTAAATAGATACGCTGAGATACTAAGAAAATAATCCGAAAGAGATACACAGAGATACTAAGAAAATAGTCCAGTGGAGATACACAGAGATACTAAGAAAATAGTCCAGTGGAGATACACAGAGATACCAAGAAAATAGTCTGGTAGAGGTACATAGAGATACCAAGAAATTAGTCTGGTAGAGATACACAGAGATACCAAGAAATTAGTCTGGTAGAGATACATAGAGATACTAAGAAAATAGTCTGGTAGAGATACATAGAGATACCAAGAAAATAGTCTGGTATAGATACATAGAGATACCAAGAAAATAGTCTGGTATAGATACATAGAGATACCAAGAAAATAGTCTGGTAGAGATACACAGAGATACCAAGAAATTAGTCTGGTAGAGATACATAGAGATACTAAGAAAATAGTCCGGTAGAGATACATAGAGATACTAAGAAAATAGTCCGGTAGAGATACATAGAAAATTGTCCAGCAGAAATACACAAAATATAGTCCTAATGAGATACACTGAGATACTAAGAAAATAGTCCTATAAAGACCTACATAAAAAAGTCATACACAGATGCACATAAAATAGTTTTAGAGAGATTCACAGAAAATAGGTCTACAATATGTATGGTTGTCAGACATAGATGAAAATTAACTGTATATTCTATAGAAAATATTGTAACGCAGACGCGTGAATCAAATTTGACACGTTTATGAACAGTCACCTGTCATATTCAGGATACGCAAGATATAAATTACGGTATGAACATGGAATAAAATGAATAATTGAATATACGCTGAAAACTATACTTGTTTTGATCAGTTGAACAATTTCTGTATTTCTATATCTATATTTCGCGGAGAAATACATTTCCGTGGAAACCATAGCAGCTGTCAAACGTTCTATTTCATGAGGTGTCTAATTGGAGAAAGTTCCTAGTGTGAAGCATCTTAAATGTAAACTATTTTACAATCATGTTTCCATGGTGACGTAATGTTGACATTAATAGATCTTGTTGAAATGTTTACTATTACAACTTGTGTATAATTGTACTTCGAACTTTGACCATACCCGTAGCATTGTTTTATGCGACATTGTCATAAGGTTTAACGCTGTTTTTCAACAATTTTTCAGCTATAGACCGGTTCACCTAATCAGTTTTCCTGGATTGTATACTAACCAGTACTAACTTACTCTTCCTCAAAGAGCCGGCAACTTCTCCACATGTGGAAGAAAATCAAGATTTTTGTCATTTTTTCATAGAAGGGAACGTGAACTCCGGGTCGCCGGGTTACAAGTCTAGTGCACTAACCACTAGACCACGGTTGCGAATGCATCAACAAAACATTTATAAAGGGTCGAAATTGATGCATGGTCTAATACAACAATTCTGGCATACCAAGATCTGACAGCTTGTTTTTATCAAACTTAAATGAACGAATTGTTATATTTCTTGCGCATATGAACAAAAAGATATACAGTGCAACCTTTCCAAAGCAACACCCTTTGGGAGAAGCAATATTATCTTGTTGTTGAGAGGTTTTTGCTCTAAGGAGGTTAATTTAATAATAAAATCATGTATATGAAAAAAAACATGCTGTTGTTGAAGGGAGGTTGTTGCTTAAAGAGATGGCCACTCCGGAGAGGTTGCTCTGTAGTTTGATACGTGTAAATGAATGTCAGCATGTCCTGCACTTCTAGGATCTGTATTGATCAGACTGTACCATGGTTATGTAGCCTTAATGGTAATACCTGGTATTTTACTTCATTTCTGTGCTTCTTTGATTCACTTTTGGTGAGAAAATTAAAATAAAACCGTCGCATATTAGTGCAGTACTGGCGTGGGTGACGTTTAGCGTTAATTAAGCAAAAATGTGCAAAGATTGATGCTGTTCGTCAAACGCTGAGATCATCCCTAGATAGTTAGGTCTGAGACCACTAAATGTAACAACTTAGATGATTAGTTCCGTATTTAGCCTGCTTGAGCAGATAATCACTGATGCAAAACATCACGATGTTTCCAATCATTTATAATGATATCGTTCTTAAACTGATTATTACTGACCTCGGCACTCACTAATTTGATAAAAAATTGGTATCATCAAATTAAACTAGTATGTTGAAGCATATTGATTTGATTTTACTTTGAAATGAATGAAACTTGTATAGTATCTCAAACATCAACTTATATATTATATGAGACCACCCTCGGGACCTGAAAAATCTGTCGCAATAATGTGGTGGTCTCATAGGTTGAATTATAGGGAAGTTATTGAAAGCCGGTCCGAAAATATATGTAAGTGGTCGTTGTAACAAGGCGGTCTAAATATTGAGGGGGTCGCTATGCGAAGTTTTACTGTAAACTGAAAATTTGTCTCATTTTATGCGTGTGTTTGTGTTAATTTAGAATTGTCCCAATAACTGGTCCTACCGACATATGGAGGATATGTACAGTGCAACCTCTCCAGAGCGGTCATCTCTTGAGCAACACCCCCCTTCAACAACAGCAACATAATTTTGCTTCTCCAAAAAGGATGTTACTCTGTTGAGGTTGCACTGTACTCATACACTATCTGAAAGGAATTATTTGCTTGTCCCATGTGTATTTCCAAGTGTTTGTTGTGAATATGCCTAGTAGTAAATATCTAGTACTAAATAAGTGGATATAGTTATCTTATTGCAGTAATAGCACTAATCTCGGAGGATTTCTATCCATCCTCAATAATAATCCCTGTATTAGTGAAATATTAACATGCGCAGCCCTCTATAATTACGCTATTGTTAAGTAACACTTGTTTGTGTTTATATATCTCGCATATCTCGAAGGATGGCCTTCTTACTGATCCTTTTATACATACTAGTAATTATATTCTCCAACAATTTTGTTTCCTTCCGTCAGTGCATAAAGTTCTTTAAATAGATGCAGTTTCAATCATGTTGCATTGAACATTTTTTTCAAGTGTAAGCTTTGCTATTGACCGTTCCTAGGCGGCACCCTCTTGGAGTCTGTGTTTTGTCTTCCATTTTTGTATGTTTCTATGTGTTGGGTGGGTTTTGGGTTGAAGAGTTTTTGGAAAGGTTGTATTTTGGGGAAGGTGGGATTTTTTTGCAAGTGTTTTTCTTCTATGAAACTTTTTTCATCTACTTGTATATCTATACCTTGATAGAGGGTTTGACGGTAGAAGTTCCATTTTTGTATACATACGCAATATGCCAAGGCATTTAAATAACCTTTTATGAAAAATGAATACAGATACGGATTTTGTGCATTTTATACACACGTATACCCAATATGATTAATATGAATATCAACTCGAAAAAATGACCGGGTATTTACGTACATTAATTTTAAGAATGAAAAGTTCATATGAGAAGATGTCTTCTAGATATTTTATAGGTATAATTAGTGAACATAATACAGTATTCAAAAAATCATTTATCCTCCAGCCATGGTCAATATTTATTTATAATCACTGTATGATATACAGTCAAACCTGTCTGAGGCCACCCCCGAATGAAGACCACCCTGTGAATGAAGGCCACCCTGTGGATGAAGGCCATCCTGTGAATGAAGACCACCCTGTGAATGAAGGCCATTCTTTGAAAACCCGTCACTGATTATTTAGAACAAACTGACATCCTAATGAAGGCCATCTGTCAATAAAGGCCACATTTTGTCTTTCCCAAGGATGGCTTCTGCTCACAGGTTTGACTGTATATAGTGTAGGCTCATTACTGTGAGGGATATGTACAAAAGTGGTATCATAGGTACAGAGTAAAAACCTGTTATAAACATTGATTCCTGTGAAGAAAGCATTTGATTTCGTGTTGTGAATGTAGGAACCATAACTTGTCATAAAGACTCTTATTATTATTTTGTTGAAGTTTAACGTCGCACCAACAGCCGTGGTCATTTGGCAACTCTCCAGCTTTAACAGTGGAGGAACAAACAGACTTACTCCTGAGTAGAACCAGAGACCTTCCACAAGCTAGCTGGACAGCTTCTCCTAATATGAAATTTGGTTCCGGTGGGATTCGAACTCATAGCGGTGAGAGGGTAGTGATTGCTAATCAGAGACCATAACCTCCTGGCCACATAGGCCCCTCTTATTACTTGTATTTATATAACGATAAAATTAGTAAAGTCTAAACATTCACCATTGAACTACATGTATTTATGTTATGTGATCTCAACCAGCTGACTGAGAAAGAACTCTTGTTGATCGTTCCGTGATATTCTTGTTTCGTTTCTTTGTTCAACTTAAAAGTTTGTGAAAACTAATGCATTTTGTCCAATGAAACAATCGATATTTTCAATTTATTGTAACTAGAACATGTTACCATGGTTAGCGTGATCTGTTATGTCTTATTAATTCGAATATTATGACTGGAAATGCTGAAGCTAGCTCTGAAATGAAATCTGCGCGTTGAATGGTTGTGTTTGTTAAATACTCATATTCTCTGAAGTATAATGACCATGATGAAAAATGATTTCCTCCCAACTTGTTATCTCATAGATCTATTTACTATGTGTTCTATCTCAATATCTCTTTTATCAATTAAAGTCAATGTCTTAAATGTTCTACAACTGAAACCAATTATATTATGAACAATCGCTTTGTGGAAAAAATACATTTAGAAAAGTACACAAGAGGGAATTACATTACGGGGATTGTTACAAATAATTCAAACTTAAATCAGTGAATACAAATCCTTCCATGAAAATGTATGTAGGAGAAAAATAATTCTCCATCAATGATGCTTCTTTTTCACTTATAGTCTTATATGATAGTTATTTTTTGTATTAATGCTACCTCATGTTCTTGTTCTTAAACATGAACATGTGTATCATTACTGGTGTAATTATGAAAATGTGTTTGATTGTTAGTTTGTTCGTTTGGCTATATTTACATGTATGATATGCCACACCAATAAACTACATATTATGCTATATATTATATTTTTCGGTCATTTTACTCGTGGAACGAAGAACTTTCGGTGTGTGATTATATTTAGTGTATTTAGTGGTGTTCATATCGTAAACCAAAGTTTGCTTCCTTGTTATCATATACTCATTTAAACGAAAGATCAACTTCGTTACGTGAGCACTATGCTGCCAAAATGCGCCACATAACTACAGGTGCACACAAAACATTGAACGGTCACACTAGTTTTGAATGACTGGTTATATGATATGACTGGTTGTAAGATATGACTGGTTATATGATATGACTGGTTATAATACATAACTGAGTATATGATATAACAGGTTATAAGATATAACTGTTTATATGATGTGACTGTTTATGTGATATAACTGTTTATATGATATGACTGGTTATCTGATATGACTGGTTATATGATATAACTGTTTATATGATATGACTGGTTATATGATATAACTGTTTATATGATATGACTGGTTATATGCTATAATTGATAATATGATATAACAGGCTATAAGATATGACTGGTTATAAGATGTAACTGTTTATATGACATGACTGGTTATATGATATGACTGGTTATATGATATGATTGGTTATATGATATGGCTGGTTATCTAATATGAATAATAATCTTTTATTTCTGATTGTCTGATGAATGTAAAATTACTTATATTCTTGTAGAAATGTGTCTGTTTCGTGGTAGAAAATACTAAATTTTCGTAAACTGCTTATATGTCATGGGAAATGTGCTTGACTTATCTGCTCAATATGTTACTAAAATGAAGACAATCAAATTAATGATCTCCCATTGGTATCAAGTGTAAATATAGTGGATAAATATATTATAACTAACTGTGGTGATAATTGTGCGTCAGGGGAATTTTGTTTTTAACTTTTACTGTAATTGTATGACCTAAATTTTCCTATAGTGCATGATATCGTCCCAGAGTAAGATAAAGTACTCGATATCGTCATAGGTTAGGATAAACTATACACGATACCGTCATAGGTTAGGATAAACTATACACGATATCGTCATAGGTTAGGATAAACAATACACGATATCGTCATATGTTAGGATAAACTATACACGATATCGTCATAGGTTAGGATAAAGTACACACGATATCGTCATAGGTTAGGATAAACTATACACGATATCATTATAGGTTAGGATAAACAATACACGATATCGTCATATGTTTGGACGAAATATACACGATATCGCCATAGACTGAGATAAGGTACACACGATATTGTCATAAGTTGGGATAGAGTATACACGATATTGTCAAAGATTGGGATAAAGTACACACGATACCGTCAAAAGTTAGGATAGGTATACGCGATATCGCCATAGGTTAGGATAAAGTATGCACATTATCGTCATGGGTTGGGATAAAGTATACAGGATATTGTCATATGTTTGGATAAAGTATACACGATATCGTCATAGGTCAGGATAAATTGTACTCCATGGAGTCCTATAATTCAAGAAATAATTACAATGTAATGTATAAATTATACTTAGAATCTACTCTGTAGTGTATATATTGAGGATATTCACCATTTCTCATATATTTAGGATGTAATACGCGGTCAATTCGTTATCTATGTATTGGTAAATATATCTACACATTGTACTTTAGAGTACCTATGTCAGTGTTAAACAAATCGTTCAATTCATTACAAAAATCTTTCGTTAATGTACACGTTAGTAATATGGCTTCATTTATCAATCACGGGTGATTTATCAAGATTATTCTATTAGTAAACGTGATAAAACTGGGTAAATTTAATATATATGTTGAACTTAGTAGACACGAATACATCGTTACTGAATAAACTTGAAATTTGAAATATTTGGTTCATGTATCATAATGCCACGTATCATTCGTCACGTGATCTCTAGAATGTCTTGTGCACTTTGTATATCTACGAAATAGTCTACATACTTTGTAGTTATCTGTTTGGTTGAACATAGAAAATTAATTTAAATATCTACTAATTTTGATATCTATCTAACTCGCTCAGGTGAATGTAAGATAGACGTATATACAAACAATCCGGGGTTAACGACCACCTATGAGCATTTGTCACCTGTTTACACCGACCACTGTTTGGCAAAAAAAATGAGTCAGTGATATACTGTTGGATCACGAATTTTTGTGGAATATTTATTTTCGTGGATTTCGCGGGTGAGCTTATCCAAGTATTCAACTATACACGAATTAAGATGTTTGTAAAATTATAAATGTAGCTGAAATTACATCTATCTGAAATTTGATAATCCACGAATTTTGTTGCCGACGGAATTACTGATTAAGGCAAATTCAAAGAGTTTGATCTAAAATGTACCAACAAATTTAATGGAACCAAAGCGTTCGATTGTCAACTGAATAAAAAGGCAATTTGGACAAAAAGTAATACAATCTCTCCATATCGTGAGCTTAGTATGCAGGTCCGATTGTATTTATACTGTATATAAACTCACGGCCACCTATTTATAAGCTCATGACCACATATTTTACTGTATTAAATTCACTGCCTCTTGTATATAAACTCACGGTCACCTGTTTATACTGCATGTAAACTCACGGCCATATATTTATACTGTTTTTAAACTCACGGTCTCTTATTCATACTGTATATAAACTCACGGTCACCTGTTTATACTGCATGTAAACTCACGGCCATATATTTATACTGTTTTTAAACTCACGGTCTCTTATTCATACTGTATATAAACTCACGGCCACCTATCTTTGGAACGGGTTTTCATGTTTCATCTCTATTTGAAATTTTGATGAAGATAATACCTCAGTATGAAAACCGCTGTTAAAAGTCCTTAATACTATTTGTGGGGATAAATATACAGCACAATGACAACTACAAGGTCCATTTTTTATTTTGATAAAAGCAAACTAGAAATAAATGCTATAGTCAAACATTGGTTCACTCTCCAAATGATCTACACATAATAGGCTTATGAAATGAACAAGCAGAGGACAGTTTTAGTCGTAAATAACGCAATTTATGGTGTAATTGTTTGTCACATGACATCTGTTATTTGAATGCGTTTATTTGTGTAAGCATTTTGTTAAATTGTTGAAATATGATATATTATTTTGTCTTGGCGAACTACACGAATGTTTACAGAAGCTGACTAATGAAGTACGATTATTTGATCACGTGATCCCATATATACTATATCACGTGACCTTTGTTGCGCTTAATGTTAGAAGGCATGATTGGATTTTTATACATTCAAAAGAATATTGGACAATGTGTACATATTAATATAATTATATAACATTGGTTGGTTCATTGTACATAAAAATATTAATACAATATAAAAATGTCTGATGCGTATTTTTCAGTGTATTTTTATCGTAATTTAAGTACATGCGTGAAGTATAATCCTATCTATGAAGTAAACGTGGTCGTTCCTAGGCTTCATTTCTATCCTGGTGCATTCTTCTGATGTTTGAGATAATCGTTGATGGAAATATTTCTCTGTTTAGAAACTTGCAGTAAATGAATGAAATCACACAGCTGAACACCTGCACACTGAATGTTATACGTATATCTATATTAGTTTTGGCCAGGTACGGTGCAGTATCAGTGACATCATTCGCTTCCTCTGTCTGTTAATAGACTGGTGTTCATATGCATGCGTACACACGTATATTTAATCTATATACATATATAAAGAGTTTAATTATTCTTGTTGTATTAAGTAAACAATAGATGTTCAACTATTGAAATTCATCTATTCTTATAGACTTTAAAACTTAACACTGAGGTATATTTGTTTTTGGCATAAAATTGAATTCGTTATTGAATTGTATTATATAACTGTAAAGGTTAATTTATTGTTGGTATTGTGTTACCAGATGAATTAAAATTGGATAAATGTCGATTAAAATATTAAGTGATAAGAACATCATAATAATAGTATTTTTCTTTCCCCCGAAAAAACAACTTACACAATAGTGTGTGGTTTTCAAAGTCCGTTAGTGTACAAGATTAACCGATATATATTATGTAAATATATTGTGATTACTGAAGTCATCAGTGGTCAGAGTTGTTAAGTTACATTTCAAGCCGTCATATTACTTCCTCCATAACCGAAAACACAGAAATTACATAATTCAAGTAGCTCACAATTATAACATTACAAATGTACAAACCAGGCATAAGCTAACTGAAGTCTCTCCTGAATAGATGGCCTTCGTTCGCTTCTGTAAACAACCCATAGAGTTCGCATCAATCAAGGATGAAGTAAAACGTATTTATTTTATTTGTGAATTTTGAGCTTCGGTTAATGTAAGACCCATGAACTGTAGTAGATCTTCAAAGTGCATCCCAGGATAATTTAATAACCGGAGAACACTGGAAATTCTGATGTGGGAATTGAAATGTTTAGATATCCATAGAGCTAATGAAAAAATGACGGACTTTGTAATGTCGAATGAACGCTTAACATGTTTATTTGAAATGTTGAATAAACGCTTGGACCTTTTTTGTCAAGACGAAATGTTTACTTGTGTACAGAGTGTTAAAAGATCATTATTATGAAAATATTAACATGCTGAAACAATCGATAGAGTGACTTGATTTTTGAAGTATTCAATTGTTATTTGAAATGTTTAGTAAATGCTTGAAACGTCAAAGTGATGTTTAGAGAACATTTGATCGACACTAATTGAAGTGTTCTTTGATAAATTCTGTTGTTGATTCATTACGTTGTTGTCATCACGTTGGATAAAACTACATACGTCATATACTCTACTGGAGAATTACTGAAATATTTCATATCAATCACAGTGTCTATAAACATCTAGACTTTTTGCATTGTTTACATAATTGAATACTAGACAGCTTTGGTAAGTTGTGTAGCATGAAATAGGCTCATTTTGTATTTTAAAGACGTCATAATTCCTAATTAGTTGTAATAATTATTACATTATCCAGATTAAATCTTATTATGTTCTTCGTTAATGTCAGGAACGTGCATGATGTAAGTGATGTACGAGTAATATTCCATGTCTAAATGAGTCAGATACGCGTCTGGTAATGTCTCCAGAACACGATACGCTTTACCAAATACATAAATGTGACCATCACTGATTTTTGTATCTAGCAATAGTCAAATTTGTTACTGCTGTTGTTTCAGTACGTTCGTATTTTTTTCTGAATACAAAATAGTTCCTGTTTAACTATGGTTTTAAATAACAATGTTTGTAAAACATGCCTCGTATCATTTTGCGTAGACTGTTAGTTGATTACGGAGCGGGGTCTGAAATTTTAGCTAAACATTGGACATTTGTTTGTTTTAAGATCATTAATATTACAATCAGATCTGTGGACAAAGGTCACCATTGGGAAAGACAAAATGTGACCTTTATTGACAGATGGCCTTTATTCGGAGGTCAGTTTTATTAAAGAATTCATAAGTTTTTTTCAAAGAATGGCCTTTATTCACAGGTTGACCTTTATTCGGAGGTAGTTTCAAACACATGTTCGACTGTATATGAATTAATTCTGTTGGTATTAAACTCTATATGTTTGGTGTGATTTCAGGACTGATGAAGGAAAGATGTATGGCTTGTTGATAGAAGCTATTGTACATTACATTAAAGAAGAATTTGGTGAAAATGTTTGGTTAGATGTCAGGAAACACGCAAATATTCAACAAGTTTCATTCGCAACGCATGAACGCTACAGCGAAAACTTGGTACCCAACATAGCTAAAGCATTATCAGAAATAACCGGGTGCCAGTACAATGATTTGATGGATTCATTCGGTGTTTGTTTTGTCTCTTTTGTCGGACAATATGGCTATGACAGGATATTGAAAGTACTTGGACGTCACATGACAGACTTCCTTAATGGACTTGACAATCTACACGAATACCTGAGATTCAGTTATCCAAAACTCCGTCCTCCATCTTTCTTTGTTGAAGAAGAGTCTGTCTCAGGATTAACACTACATTATAGAAGTAAACGTAAAGGTTACGTACATTATGTGAAGGGTCAGATACGTCAAGTGGGAGCATTGTTTTACAATACTCGTGTAGATGTAGATGTTGTAAGCGAAGTAGAAACTGACCAAATGACTCACGTGATTATGAAGTTACATTTTGATAATACTGCGTTCAAACAAACTCAGGATAAAAAAGACGAATTGGCAGAAAATCTACCTCTAAACTCAGATGTATTTTTCGAACTGTTTCCTTTCCATATTGTATTTGGTGAGGACATGACGGTCCGGAGTGCCGGTCACGGTTTAAAAGCCGTATTTCCGGATATGGTCGGACAGAAAGTGACGGATGTTTTCAACGTGGTGCTTCCGCTTGTACCTTTTTCCTGGTCCAGTGTAAGTATACAACATACAGTCGATGTTTGTTCCCTAATGTTCCGAGATTCATGTACAGTGCAACCTCTCACAGCGGCCTTCTCTTGAACAACAACCTCCTTTCAACAACTGTATGTTTTTCCCACTGTACGATTTAACTATTAATTTAACTTCTCTTGAGCAACAACTTCTCAACAATAGCTTAATTTTGCTTCTCCCAAAGGAGGGCGTCGCTTTGGAGAGATTGCACTGTATGAATAATTTTGATAAATATTTTGAAACAAATTTTGGAAGATGAAATGTCAAGTTTTAGTGCCTATATATGATGGTCATAGTTACACTTTTAGTTAAAAATGATTGACATTCTTTAAGCGTCGTTTGTATGTTAAGTGAATATATTTCTTGTTTGTTCTGTTAAAATTGCTTGCAACTATAGTCATATATATGACATATCAATTTATTCTCATGACGTGTGAGTTCGATTTTGGTACTGTATTATAGAATATTATATCTTCATAATTGTCACTTGTCTCGCCCGAGTTTTGAACCTGAGAACTCTCTTTCGGTAATCCTGTATTTGATAAAAGCCTCTGGTTTCCACAAACACGACGGACCCTAGATTTCTATTCATTCTCGGTCATCTTTTTCTTACTGATATTATTTTTTTGCAAGTAATGTTGATTAACCTGGTTCACTCTTCAAAACATACCCTTATTTTCATAATAACTATATCTCCAAACTTAAAAAAGATTTTTTTTTACCAAACAATTGACGATCTTCAAACCCTAAATATACACACCCAGTAAACTCAAAAGGTAAAAGAAAATACTATGTTTCCACTTGCATCCCCGAAAATGCTACATATATATACTGGGCGTGTTTTGTATTTGATAGAGTTTGTATATACACTCTATATTGAAAGATATCAGTTCCATGTGTCTGGACAAACTCTTGTCTTATCGTTCACCATGGACTGCAGCCAAACGTTTTAGCCTTCAGGTTGAAAACACTTCTTATCCGATCCGGCTCTAATTCTATCTCATGATTTTTAGTCAGTTTGACTGATTAACTCCAAAAATTAGCACGATTTATTTATTTCATATTTCTTATCAGGTCATCAAATAGATTCCCCTAATTTAACACGCAATGCTTTACGTGCCTCCGCTACTACACTTCTGATATTTGGATAATTCTGCGTTATTAGATGAATGTTTGTGGGGTTACTGGCACGCAATATGTTCACTCAGGGCGAGATTAGCGGTTATTTAACAAATGTTATCAACAATTCTCCACTTTAAAATCAATAATCCACAATTCAGTAACATCTCCAGACATCAAATTGCTCTGTTCTTAAAAGTTCACCGTCATAATTATGTCAGTAAATGTTATTTATCGTAAGTCGATTTATTGCGTCTAAATTTCCCGATGTTCAACTTTTTAAATGTACTGAAGCATCAATTAAGAAATATTTTCCGCACAACATTATCGTGATCTGATAAAATTGTAAATAATTTTCATGTAAATTGTTTTATTTGCATCCAATAGTTTTCCCGTAAGATTTAAAGGTTAGTAGTGAGTTGGTATACGTATTAAAATGCTATTTAATGTGTGATCTTCACGTAATGACTTTTAGAATTTATTTTTGTCTATAAAAACTTTTTAAACGATTTGTACAAATGTAATCTGGTATATATTTGTTTGACGGCTGGCTGGCTGATTGGTCCGTCCGTTCGTTAGTTACGACCAAGATTACGATATAAAATATGGATATCGTGTATTTTGTAATACTTTAAGCTCATGGCTACAGTTTTATTTCTGTTTTATGATGTATAAATATTGTTTGTAAATGAACAAACATTTTTTGCCAAATATTTGCGTGTTCATTTCACATCCATCGGGGATAATTTCATGACTACGGTTACGGTTGATCATAAATCGGAATTTTGCGTGCTCAGTTCAAAGCAACAAGGCAGCATTGCGGAAAAGAACCATTTAAGATCTGCATTAGATAAACACTTAATATATTTCCTTACAACATTATAACGTATAAAAACAAATAAGTTATAATAAATTTCCTCATATTTCACTAATATACACGAAATAATAAAATTCAACATACTGGAATCAGGCCGTCCTTGTAAAATTGTTTGTTTGTAGTTACGTGACCGACTCACTAAAAAATCCTCCGACACATGTTTTTAGTGATATAATAAACTTTGTTTCATTCTTTATTTGTTTTCAGTCCAAGCTCGTAATGTTTACAAGAAAAAAATGCTTGTGCAGCATAATCCCTGAAAACGGACTCATTGAAAACCGGAATTCTCTGAAAATCGGACGATTTTTTTTCGAGTGCTTTTTCTCTCTTCTATAATCAATAGTTCTCAGAAAACTGGAATTCTCAGAAAACCGGACTTTTGGCCCAGTCCGGAAGGGGTCCTGTTTTCAGAGGTTATACTGCATTATCTTTCTACTCGCTGTTAAAAGTTTGAGTCGCGTAACCTAACATTATTTAAAGATGGCCTTATTGTCTCGATTTTGCTGTTTTATGGCCTACTCACACTGGCCATGCGACTTTCACGAATGGCCATTCGTGTAAACCGTATATACAACCGAACTAACCGTGTCCTTATTCGAGTTACACTCGGGGCATTCGAGTGTATCCGTGAAAGTCGTGTATGATTTTTAAAACATTTAAAAAACTGACACGAGTGCCATGTCCGTGTATGATCGCATTAGCGATCGTACAAGACCGTGAGAGACCGTGTGAGACCCGCACGAGATCGTATATACAATCGTACATAAAATCCATGCTCGAGTGAGATAAACCGAGTCAATATCGTATATAAATCGTATGGAATCGTGTGAAACCGTACCAAAGTCCTACGTCTTACACTCGGATTGACACTCGAATGTCACACGAACATCATACGATTCACAGGAGTGTACACACGGTTTTATACGATCGCCATACGGTCTATACAGTTTCATACGATCGTCATACGACCGATACGGTTCAAGCACGAATTATACGTGGTCAAGTACGACCAGACACGGCCTCTACGTCTCTACAAAGCTCTAGTATATATATTCAGCACTCAAACACAGCACAACACAACTAGCTACTGTCAAATTGAAACAACAGAGAACTGTACTAGCTACATAATGCCCCCAAAGAGGAAGAAGAAGACCCCCAAAAAGAGAATCCCTACCAATGAAGGTTCTTCCAGTGCAAATATCAGGATTTCCAATTCCCGTATTCTGTCGTCTTCCATTGTTGAAAGTTCGAAATTTTATGAAGTCAAGCCATCAAAACGAGTCAATTTATATCAAACCATACACGAATGTGTGATAATTCGAACATAACACGATCAACAGTCGGTTGGACCGTATAGAAACCCTGTAAATCTCCAGTAAATCGAGTAAAAGTCGTGTTCAATCGTACTAGGCCGTAACAAACCGTACTAGACCCTACATTGACCGTGCAACAATCGTATGAAAATCATTTGTAAATCGTGTACAATTCGTGACAAACCTTGTTTGACCGAGTATATCCGTGCTTTGTTCGTACATACTCGTGCTACATTCGAATCTAAATCGTACCAACTCATCCCGAGACACGGTTGGAGCTCAATACTCGTATCAGGCAACCCGTGTATAAATCGAGCAAACCGAATTGGAACCGTGTGTCCATTCGTGTTTAGTGTGAGTAGGCCATTAACGGAATGTGTTGTTTGTTTGTATCACCAATAAATTTAAAAACTTGCATCAGAACAAACTGATTAAAGATTTTCGTGTATATGTTTTTTATTCCTGTATTCATAATCTCATCGTTGATTACCATTACAGATAATGGCGCATACAAACAACGCCTTTGAACTTCTGTCAAAGAAGTCAGTCAGCCGTCAACAAGATGCGTTACATTCATCATTATCCAACAAACAAGGTTTGTTTGCAAAATATTTTATACATTCTGTGACATTTGAAAAGTTGCAAGTTCAAACAAGTTTACATTGAATGTTTATTCGGGACAAATTACACCATGCACGGGGATTTTATGTGGTCTAGTAGTGGTGGTCTCAGACTAGTAATCACTAGCCCTCACTGCTGTGAGTTCGAATCCCACCAGACTAGACATGTAAGAAAGCTGTCCTTATTATGGTGTCCTACTTGTGTTGTGTGCTGAAGACACATTTTACCAAAGTAGGGTATATATGCATATGCCTGGGACCTCCGTAGTTAATTGATTATGCCCCTCAGCGCGGTGTGTCCCTAAGACCCAATAAGAAAACACCATTTACACAGGCTTTATCATATCATAAAGTACTTCTGATGAGCATTTCTTTAATTAAGAATAATTTTATAACTAAATTCTATGATTTATTGTTATACATACGGAGCCCCTAAAGTGACATTCAACACTTATATTTTGACTTGTAGGATTCTTTTTATTACGTATTTACGAGTTAGTATTTCGTTTATACGAAATATTATTTGGTATTTACGAAATACTAATTCGTATTCACAAAATAAAAAAGAGTGCTACAAGTTAAACTATAAGTGTAGAATGTCACTTTATGGACTCCGTGTACACTCGCATCTAACATGCACTCACTGTTTTAAAAACGTCATGTTTCAAATTAAAAATCTGCTTGCTCATGATACAAACAAGTATACATGTACATTAGAGAATATTTAGGTGGTGAGCTTAAAGTCACGTGAGGCCGCCGTATATAATCGAAAAATTGTTGAAAAACGCAAGTCACGTGATTATCACTTGATTTACTAGAGTGGACTAACTAGTATTGTAACAAATGTTATTATGTATTGATAAACGTTTTTATGTTTTATTATAGGCGTCACTAACCTTTATCCTTACTCGGAGAAAGAATTAGAGATAGATTCCAATCAAGAAGGTTACGCTATTCACGTGAAAGGTCAGATGATGCACATGCAAGAATGGGAATCAATCATTTTCCTTGGAACACCGATGTAAGCATATAACTACAAGAATACAGTCAAACCTGTGGACAAATGCCACCCTTGGAAAAGACAAATGTGGCCCCTATTGACAAATGGCCCTTATTCAGTGGTCATTTTGTTCTAAATAATCAATGACGGTTTTCGTAAAATGGTTTTTATTCACGGGGTGGCCTTTATTCAGAGGTGGCTACAAACACAGTTTAGACTGTACTTCATTCAGCTATTCCATGTTTACCCATAGATCATGATTTAAAAAAACGAAGTTCGTAAAACAAATTTGGATTCGGCGTAAAATGAAAAGTTTGTTTTCTGAGTGTTTAATGAGCGCAGGGTCTTGATTTGGCCTTTGTTCTAATCTCGTTACAACGTATTATGATGAAATCGATCATTGTGATTATGTCTATTTATGGAAATATAAATGTGGCGTGTAGAACAATTATATTATTAGATTTGCACCTTAGACTCTTTTTTCTCATTTTTGTTGACGAGAATAATTGTGCGTACAGAACTCATCAAATCTTTGAAAATATTGTTTTCTTTTGTTTTGGTTTATGAAGACTTTCGCGGACAAAGTTTTATATATAATTATGTTCACTCTAGCCTATCCTCCGCATGTTTAAGTTGGAAAAGTCGCTATATGTCCCCGGCTCGTGGAGCGGCGACGTCAAATCCCAGTGGAAAAAAACTGTATTTGTATTTAACATTATTTTATGTTTGTTTCAGCATGGAAAGTCTTGATATTATGTTTAAGACTGGATTGTATATAAATGATCTAAGTATGCATGATTCTAGTAGAGATCTCGTGCTTGCCGGCACTCAACAATCAGCGGAGTTGAAACTTGCTTTAGATCAGGTAACTACGTAATTTTGGACCGTCCTTAAAAATATTGGTTTGCGGTTACGCGATCCAATTTTTTAACTGTGAGTAGATTGTTCGGGATTTTTTTGTTTATGCTATTATACTGGAGTTGAAAAAAGAAAAATGCATTTAAGAAAGAAAAAGAGTTTTTTCTCAAAATCGCTAATTTTTTTTAAAGGCGGGGGGCGCTGGATGTTTGACTGAGTTGGTCTTGTAGCTGCAAACCAACAATTTTTAAGCATGGATTTGTCACTGCGTTTTAAATAATTTACTTTCCTAAAACAATGCTACAGCGTGAGTAATTGAGTATTTGTGTTTATCTCCGGGCCCGAAATGTCCGTGTCTATAAATAGTATTATAATTTCAGATTCTTTTCTCTGGCCCAGTTTGACAGCTTCACGGTACAGATAGCATTCAGACAATGAACATTGCATTGTATGTTTATTCTTAGTTAAATCTGCACTTCATACCACGCGACTAAGTCAGTATACGTTGTTTACTCTTAAAATATTGTACTTTTAAATGGTCTTCTTGCTTGCAGGAACAAAAAAAGAGTAAAATACTTCAAGAAAGTATGATGAAACTTGACGCCGAGATGAAACGTACAGATTCCTTATTGTATCAAATGATTCCTAAGCAAGTAGCGGATAGATTGAGAAGTGGGGAACCAGCAATTTCTACGTGTGAGGTAAATACATTGCATGGTTCCCGGTTCTATGCTATCGCAGACGATAAAACAATTACATTGTATTTTGCTTATCTGTTTGTAAAGAATTTGGGTATTTACTTGTTTGTTTCGCTTTGTTTTGTGGTGTAATGATTTATTATGCAATGTTTTATAATACGTATTGTCAGAATATTTGATAAATGATATTTCTACGTCTGTTCCATAATGATTGATTAGCGCAGTCTAATCCATGCTGTAAATCCTGTGTAGCTTACTTACAGCGTCTCATATCAGACAAAATATTCAAAACTCTAACGTTAATACATTATTGATAATGTATCTCCTAATATCATTATACAATCCTAGGAATGCTAGTGGCTAGGTGTGACTTAATCACTTTACATCGATAGTGAAATGTTTTATTATTAACTTCTTTGATTTCTTGACTGTCGAAGATCTTTGGAACATTATGTATGTGCTACTTAATTATTTAAATTATCAAAAAATACTGAATTAGTTTAACCTTAAACGTGAATCTGCACTGAAATACATTTACAGCAGATCACCATATTTGTTTTGTCATTATTACTCTTTATTGCCTCCTTGTGGTAAAAAAAGAACATGTTATGAGGAAAATATACAAGTCATGTAAAACATCATACGCTTCTGTTAACTAGGTGACTAAAAGACAGCTTAAGAATATCTTATATCTTCAGTCATTTATTAACATTCATATGTCTATAATCAGATTTGATTGTTCTTATTGTATTTTGTTGGCTTGATCATGATTATATAATTATAAGTAATTTATATAGTTCGATTGGTTGATCAAGATTACAAAGAGTTTGATTGGTTGATCAAGATTACATAGATTTTGATTGGTTGATCAAGATTACATAGATTTTGATTGGTTGGTCAAGATTACATAGATTTTGATTGGTTGGTCAAGATTAAAAAGAGTTTGATTGGTTGATCAAGATTACATAGAGTTTGATTGGTTGGTCAAGATTACATAGATTTTGATTGGTTGATCAAGATTACAAAGAGTTTGATTGGTTGATCAAGATTACATAGATTTTGATTGGTTGATCAAGATTACATAGATTTTGATTGGTTGGTCAAGATTACATAGATTTTGATTGGTTGGTCAAGATAACATAGATTTTGATTGGATGATTAGTTTGATATATACAGATATGTTAGTTTCCAGTCGTCACAATATACTTCACACATGTATCTATCGTTTCAGGTGTTTGAAAATGTGACAATACTATTTAGTGACGTTGTTGGTTTTACCAGTATCTGTAGTCAGATTTCACCGATGGAAGTTGTGTCTATGTTGAATGCTATGTATACTCAGTTTGATCAATTAAGTGAACAGCACAATGTGTATAAGGTAGGCAGATCTATTGATAACACTATAGAGAGTTTATTCAATTGATTTTTTAAAACGAAAAAAGTATCGTCAGAAAATTCACTTACCTAAAATAAAGAACCATGTTTGGCATATTTCTAAGCAATGTTTGATTGTCCGGATTTGACCAATATCCTTACTAGTCATTCCTCGCGCCTGGACCGACTTTGACGGATTTTGCCGAGGTTTGCCGACTGTCTTACTCGTGTACGAAGTAAGGGATTTTTTGATGTGATGCTGTTGGTTGCAGTATCAGTCAGCACATGTTGTCACATCCATCCCACATAGGAATTATAGAGATTCCATTCGTGTAATGATAATTAATGTACGTGGTTCCCGTCCAGGAATTCCACTTCTATATTTTCAGATTGTGACTAATGTTATTCCGATTTTGTCGATACGTCATTTGTATTGGTTTGTTTGGCGTTCATAAAGTAAGGAGGGATATGCAGAAATATTTTATAGATCGATATCCCTTTTCCTTTTAATCAAATTCCTATAGGGCGCTTAGACTTGACGTGCGTCGTCTGACAAGACGTTTAATTTGAATGGAAGTAAAATGATATAAGCATTAGACAAAGTGGTTAAAATAGATAAAAAAACAATCCAGGTTTACTTAGAGAGAAACATTTTCAGTCTGACTCACAGACAGACTGAACTCCTGGCAAGACTTTGACGAAGTCTGGTGGTAATACATTCCAGTGGATTAGAGTTCTATGGAAGAATGGGTATTTGTTGTAATCTGTTTTTATCTGCATATGTTGAAATGTCTCAAAATTAGATTCCTGGAATTTTTTATATTGTGGGTGAGATAAATGACAGTATTGCTATATGTGTTGGTATAGTAACGTAATGAATTACAATACGATACCACTATGGCCATTTCAGTATAGATTATTAGATACTAATAGATTCATATTGACTTACTGTCACATTGACTCATCACGTGTCATCGTCATTGTTTGTTCTCTAAGTTCTATTCTTTTAAGTAATGGATAGTCGGAACCTTTGATGTTTCGTTTCCGGGGTAACGAAGCTCTGAATACCATTATAACGTTACATACATCCTATCCATTATGTCTTGTAGAATGTAGAAAAAACAAGTATTTGTACATTAACGTGTCAAATTGTGCCACCACGTTAAGTACATGAACTTGGATTAAGTTGGTATACTACAAATGTTTTAACAAGACTTTGCTATGCTGCTTCTTTTGTTGACATGTTTGTTCATCAAGAAAAAAAGCGAATGAGGCTTTGTTGTTATTTGATAAGGCCGTGTAACAGTAAATACTTATATACTAGAATAGTGTGACTTATATGCTTACGGACTTTGAAAACGCATCATCTTGTTTTGCAAGTTATTTGAAATTATTATTTTAATGATTATAATTATATCAATGTAAAGCTTATTTCATTGTCGTCATTTTGGTTTGCATTTTTGAAATTGATCGTCTCTTATAAAAAATATGTTTAATAAAGCGACCGATTCAAAAAATGAAAATCACACATGGACATTGTCTGGATTGATATCGATTTTCATAAACATTGTTTTTCTGATTATTAAACATTCTAACTGAAACAAATTTAACGACATTCTTTGTCAAAATATTCTTCATTTTTATTGCATCGATAGAAGAGTCTTGATTTAAGAATTATACGTTTGAAACGAGAATTTATGTTTCTGAATTTGAACGGTTTACGTGCGAAAAAACAAAGTCTAGCTGATTGAATCAATATGTCAATGAAAATGTGACTTTTAGCAAGGGCGGTTTGGGGAGGGGGGCGGGTCCGGCGTACGCCCCCCCCCGACCTCTAAAATCTGGCAAGCATAAGTCAGAAACGTCAGTAATGTGCTGATTGTGTTCATATTCTACATAAACAAACAGACTTTACGCCCCCCCCTAACTAAAAATCCTGTATACGTCCCTGTTCAGTTTTTGGGACAACGTCTTTAGCATCTTATTGTCCATTCCACTTTTTACAGATTTTAAGTATTTCTGTACCATTGTAAAGGTCCTGAATTAAGTTTTTCAATTGTGTATCATAGTGTTTTGTTCATTTTCCTGCGTTTTCAAAAACCGTAAGCATATGTTTGAATGTACGACGGCTTTTTCCGTCGCATGATGGCTAAAAACCATGCGACCATCGTGTGACCATATTGCAAAATCGCCTATTTTCCGTCGCATACCTGTTGTAGAACCGTCCCACGTGACAGAGGCTTTAGTTATCTAGTAAACTAATCATTGCGTGATGACCTTATGACAGGTTGAAACTATTGGTGACGCCTATATGGTAGTATCCGGAGCTCCCGACAAGACAAGGTATCATGCATTACACATATGCGATATGGCTCTAGACATGTTAGAATCTATGTCCAACCTGAGGGATCCCTCCACAGACGGAAACATGAAGATCAGAGTGGGTAAGGCGTCTAATGTTACTGATTATAAGTAAATGATTCTGCTCTTTTATCAATGTATATATCAACTAGATTTCTACATCAGTGTTTTAAGTGTTAAAAACATTTCATTTTAAACCAATCAGATGGCTCCAATTTTCAACTTTTCTCGTTTCTTGTCCATGAAGAATGTTACTTAAACAAAACATGAAAACGAGAATTTTCTTCTCCAACAAGTAATGTACCATTTTTGTTCATTTGTTACTGACGTGTTGAAGAGTGTAGCACGGGCCAACACTGTCGATAAGAGTCTATATAGAAATTTCTTCACTCGGTTCTCTACGTTCCATTCGCTTAATTTACTTAACTTTGACCAATTTTCTTCGTAAACTCTAACTTACACATAAAGATGTATAACATATCGTTCTCTACGACATCGCGCTTTGTTTTAACAAATATTAGCCTATGGTTCACCGTGAAGCTGTATATTTACAATTTTATATGTAAACCTACAGATTTGAAATACATACTGGTCATGACTATCAGAAAGTATGCCTTAAACGAAATTATTAAATAGGGCAAAAAAAACCACTAGCAACCTCCAAAAATATATTGTGGATAGGTTGGCGGAGCTTTTTTTCAAAACTATTTTTCAAAGATCGGAGATATAGTCCATATGAAAGTGAGAATATCGGCGAAAACAAAATGGCCGAAACCAAACAAAATACGGTCGATCGGGTTAGTGGAAACCATGTACTTGTTATTTTCCGCCTGAACATACTCGCGCTTAACCATCATTGACATCTATTAACAAACAATTCTATGATTAGCTGTAGATTCTAACTTAAACATTATTTCCAGGTGTGCATACTGGTAATACCGTGGCTGGTGTTGTTGGACTCAAAATGCCACGTTATTGTTTATTTGGTGACACTGTAAACACGGCATCCAGGATGGAAACAAATGGACAGGTAAACATTGATGGTATCTTAGACTAGCACTTACACAGGTAAACATTGATGGTATCTTAGACTAGCACTTACACAGGTAAACATTGATGGTATCTTAGACTAACACTTACACAGGTAAACATTGATGGTATCTTAGACTAGCTCTTACACAGGTAAACATTGATGGTATCTTAGACTAGCACTTACACAGGTAAACATTGATGGTATCTTAGACTAGCACTTACACAGGTAAACTTTGATGGTATCTTCACTTACACAGGTAAACTTTGATGGTATCTTAGACTAGCACTTACACAGGTAAACATTGATGGTATCTTAGACTAGCACTTACACAGGTAAACATTGATGGTATCTTAGACTAGCACTTACACAGGTAAACATTGATGGTATCTTAGACTAGCACTTACACAGGTAAACTTTGATGGTATCTTAGACTAGCACTTACACAGGTAAACTTTGATGGTATCTTAGACTAGCACTTACACAGGTAAACTTTGATGGTATCTTAGACTAGCACTTACAGCAGTGTAAAGTTGAAACACGAGGACACGACCGTGATTGAAACATTAATTAGTCTGTTAAAGCGTTCAAACTATCATTCACATATCTTTTCTGATTGTTCTTTGGTTTTGTTTTACGCTTTTCAATATTTTTCTCCGGGATTTAACGTAGGACCGGCAGAAAGGGCAATCTGGCGACATTTTCAGCTTTAATATACCAGGCTTACACCTGGGTAGAATCACCGACCTTCCGTAAGCTAGCTGGACAGCTTCTTCGCATGTAAATTTTGTCTGGTCCGGTTCGAACTCACGGCATAGAGGGTCTAGTGATTACTAGTCTGAGCTTAACTCGACCACTGAGCCCCGATTACGATTTATCTTATCTTTAAAGAAACATTTAGTTTTAATTTATACCTGTGTATATTTGTGTTTGTATTTGTACATTTTTTTCAGGCCAATAAAATACATATAAGTGAAACAACGAGGGACGAACTTATAGATTATCCATATATACTTGAAGAGCGTGGAACAGTTTCTGTCAAGGTAAACAATACTGATGAAGGCCTCTGTGACCATTTCTTATATTCCAATACAGAAGTTCCGTATTCACCTATCCATTTATGTTTTATGATTGATATGATACAAATATAGTTGATTTCTAGAAAACAAAAACATATGCAAGAAATCCGACCATTACTAAAACACTACTTTCCCCCATACCGTCCAACCCCAAACCCATCTTAGATAGAATAGGGACGATAGAAATTATGGAACAAAACATGAAACTCCTCAGATAAGTGTGTGTAAGTTTATTTGTAACATGCTTATAACTTTTAACTGTGAAATATTTCAGGGTAAGGGTCAAATGAAGACGTACTGGTTATTGGGACGTGATCCTACAGAAAATTCACAAGCAAAATGTCCATTTGGCTCCATTCTTCTGGAAGAACTCTCTAAAGTTAAAAGTCCTGATGTAGTTTTTAGTGCTGAAACAGTTAAACATGAAGGTCCTAACCAACATTCTGATTATACAGAACTAAGACAATTGTATTCTCCTGTTTCATTTGAAGACGTAAGACGAACTATAAATAGTAGTCATACCACTACACCGGTAGATTCTCCCCGGAAACACGTGACTCTACGTGTGGAGGATGCCGAAGCCGAGCGATCTGATGGCAACGCTATACAGAAAGATAATGGCGTCGTAATCATGAAGAATAATATATTGAATACATCAGAAGATACGAACAAGATGGAATATATGTCGTATCAATATGGAAGGACAAGCAAGACATGCCACATTGTCTGAATATATGTGTAATGTACATATAACACTGAGCAGAATTTCTACACGTCCACCTTATAAAACCCAAAACCTGGGAAGAACCCAAATACATTAATAAATTCTTATATTTATGATACTTGCAGTCGATCTGTACAAAGAAATCAGGTATTCAGAGTAAATGATGGATTGAATGTATAAGACGTTTACCTGGTCATCCATTTTGTACACTTCTGGTGCTATAAAATGCATGGTGGACGTTTAGAAATTTGGCTTACAGTATACATATACAAAGTTCTCGCGAATTGTCTCGACAAGTAGTAGACTTGTTGTGACCGACAAGATAACTTCAGATAACTGTGATTGTGAAGATAACTCAGAATAACGTCTACAAGGGTGGACATACGTTTGTGATTCTCAGGCACCACGTAAATATTAATCATTATACAGTAAAACCTCGATAATGATACCACCTTCGGGACTAGAAAAATCGGTCGTGATAACAGGGTGGCCTCGTTGTCAAGTTGCATTATAGGGGAGTTATTGAAAGCCGTTCTGAGAATATGTGGTCGTTATAACAAGGTGGTCACAATATTTAGGTGGTAGCAATCTGAGGTTTAACTATATAATTGAATGATAAAGGTGAATACAGGAATTCGCAAGTAATAACATTATTTTGTCTTTCAATGTAAAAATTAGAGTAATATTATCATTAACATGTAGCACTGCTATTGGTCATCTACATGAAATCCAAGCTTTATCATAATCCTTTAATTTCATATTTATTCCTATAACTGAGATTAACGCAATTTGTGTCATTTAAATATACAAGCATAATATATATGTACATGTTGTAGCGGATCATACGTTGTAGACAATTGTTGTCTTTAAAACTTCATACCATGATTCTCATATTGATGATTGTGTAATCTATAAACTTTCATACACTGTGACAATCAAGTTCAGTGTCCGTTTTATTGACTGTACAGATATTATATAGATGTAAGTATTAACTGCTAAAACAAACATAAACTCACAGACACGCGCACGCACACGTGTGAAGACATTCAGAATGTTTCTACGGAAGGTCGTTGCACTGTTTCTGTTATTTCTGGATTACAGTTTGTTAAATGTTCCCATGTACCATTACATTAGATTTTCCCCATGTACCGTCATATTATATGTTCCGTCATAATTTTGTTCCCATGTACCGTCATATGTTCCCATGAACGTCGCATTACATGTTCCCCGTGTACCGTCATGGTAGGTGTTCCCCATGTACCGTCAATTTATATGTTGTATTGGACGTTTTCAGTTCGGTATAACAGATCGGTGTAACATTTACTAAACAACCAACAGTATCGTCAACTACCCATAGTAACATAAACGACCCACAGTAGCATAAACGACACACAGTAATATAAACGATCCATAGTAACATGAACGATCTATTGCATCACTAACGCCCTACAGTAACATAAACTACCTACAGTAGCATTAACAACCCTACAGTAACATGATCGACTCACAGTAACTTTAACAACCAACATTAATATGAACGACCCACAGTAACATTAACGACCCACAGTAATAGTAACGACCCACAGCAACATTAACGACCCACAGTTACAGTAACGACCCACAGCAACATTAACGACCCAAAGTTTCAGTAACGACCCACTGTAACAGTAATAACTAACAGTAAGACGGTAACGCATCTTGTGTGTATTGTTCTCATGTGTCAGATAAACTTCTTTATATTTTTGTGCCATGTTTTGTCTCGATATTTTATACCAGCTTGTTGTAATAAATACCAAGAGTTTTTATTTTAGACAATTTGTAAATAAAGAAATGGAAAAAAAACTTATATACAAAATAAGTATGTAATACTGTATGTGATACGTTATATTATGTATATAACACACAAACGTATCATTATCGTTAATTTTTATTTAATTATTAGTTTATATTTGTTTTTTTTGTTGAATCTGTATAGATGGTAGTAATAACGTACTTCATGGCAGCAGACCTATACACACATTAAATGTACTGTGTTGTCCCTGTTGACTAGACATGATGATTAAATAATACAAGATAACTATAAACAGATTTTGATTTTTTTGCATCCAATTTAGATACTGGACCAAGGTCTTCTTCATATTGTTCCACATGCATTTAGTACAATTATTTCACGAATTAAGCGTACAAAACATTTAAAATCCCGGGCGTACATTAAAAGATCTTCAGTCAACGAACAAAGGTTAGTATCAAAATCTTGTGTAAACATTAATTTATAATTATATGCCCAGACAATCTTCTCGCACGAAAGCAATGTGACCCATAATATAACGACGGAACACATCATGACTAATAATTCCATATGTACAGTTTCCGTGGGTTCAGTGTATGTTTTATATATACTAAACACACACATTTTATATTTTTAACTGTTAGGTATTTATATGAATGCGCGACCTATGACGGACATTAAATGGCATTTGTTTTAATTTCTGTATAACATGTATACATGCATGAAGCTACTTATTAATGCTGAAGGCACCTGGTGTAAGGTCTGGGGAACATTCCTCCTACGAACTTTTCTGACGTTCATACATGGTACTATTCTGGTCTGGGAAACATACTCAGTGCTCTAGATCAGAGTTTGTTGAATTGAAGTAATTAATATGTATCTATGAAATAAACATTATACTTTGATTGCAAGCATTAATTTAGTATTGTTTAGAAATGACTGATGATAAATGTCGTACCACATACTGTTTCAGATGTACAACATGTAGGTGTTACTTAATCAATCCAGACACTGGATATTTACCTTATGTCGAGAGAGCAATGCCTGATTTCATTTTTAAGTCAAAGTAGCAATACCTCACACATTGATATATGTATATCTAACATCAACGATATACAGAGTCTTCTTAATTTGCGTCTTTATAAGAAATCAACAAAGCAAGATATTTTTGAGTCTTTTCAGATTCATTTATGCAACATTTTGAAGCAAGAGTGTGGATATTTTTCATAAACGTATTTGTATTGGTGAACATTTTGTTGAAGAAAAGTGATAAGATTTACACTTGATTTCAAACGATTTCATGCTATCCTACTGAAACAAAGATAAACAATTTACATCACGATGACAGAATCTGTTTATGCTTATTACTTTGACTTTGAATCAAACATTCAATGTCTCTCATTTAAGTATGTTGTCCAACGAGTGTACGATTCATATTCAAAACTACGTCGGGGGAGACTGACATTTATAAGGAAGGGGGATAATTCTTACTTACATTTAAACACAATGTTCAGCAGTTGTCATTCCTGTTCATAACGCTTTTTGTTTATCAAGTGTTGCTTCATAAATGGCAATGAAGTATTTCCAAGTCAATGATGGTACAGTGACTTACCCCATACTACATTTTGATACCCGAGTTCCATACAATAGCAGGCGTTCCCATTTTTTTTCCAAACTACTTGATATATTGAGTTTTACCTAGAATCAATTGTTAGTAAGTGAGCAAATCAAAATCATCATTTGTTTGCTAGATGGAACCAGATTTTAAGAAACAAACCATTCTGTTAATAAATCAAGCGTGTTTTCTCCTAAGATCAGTGCTGTGCATGTATGATGTGTTCAACCGTAGACAGAAACGGATAAATAGTCAGTAGATTCCCACTGTATTTTTATACAGCATGTTTCATATTTATCATCAAGAAAAACAATACAGTAAAACCTTATATAGCGACCACCTCAATAGTACGACCCCATTGTTACAACGACCAGTTATTTTCGGATCGTTTCTCAATAATTTCCTTATAATTCAACTTGACAATGAAATTTCTTCGTTATTACGACATTATTTAACACTTTATTACATACCCCTACATCCCAAAGTAGATGTATAATATATTTGCAAGCTTTAAACAGCATTCTGAAAAGTCTATTCCCTCCAATAAATAATCACAGATCGTTGACATCATGCATTTCAGCTTCCATTTTTAAAACATCTTCATTCCATTGTGATCGCAACGGATAAGAATAATTATGTTTTATTTAAAAAATAATACTACTCCGTTTATTTCACCTGGCCTTTTACGCATCGATTTTCATATTAATGGCAATATTCAAACCGCTGGCACATGATCAGAAATTGCAGTTGTGAAAATAATATATTTATTAAGGCAAACATGTATATAGATAAATAAGTTAAAATCAAAGTATAAATATATTATAGCAATAAATAAATGAAACGCAAAGGCTCGTTTTATCAATATTGGTAGGCCTACGATTTCCTTAGTTTAGAATTATCGCTTTCGTTTACTTTTTTCATATTTTGTTTCATTTTTATACTATTCATAAAAACTTCGTATCCATAAAAACGTTCTCGTACTGGGTGCTTTCCATTTACACCGCGACGAGAATGGCATTAATAAATTCCTGTCGCACTGTTTAAGAGTGAACAATGATTAATGCGCACTTGAACATAAAAAGTACGTTTTGTCTGCTAATAATGTTGTCTGTGTTGATTTACTTTCTAATTTTCACTAGTTTTGAAACCGTTTTTAACAAATTTTCAGTTATATAGGGCGGTTTGTCCACCTAACCAGTTTTCCTGGACTGTACAATAACCAGTACTAACTTACCCTTCCACAAGGAGCCGGCAACTTCTCCACATATGGAGAAAAATCGACATTTTTGTCAAATTTTCATAGAAGGGTATGACCTGAGATTTTATTTTCTTCCTAAACATGGATGTGGTAGTATTAACTACTCATAAATATTGCACAAAATCTTACAAATCCTTTTTGTGTATGAATATACTGATAGAGTCTGATTTACAAACGTCGTACGAAAAGCTTACAAAAATTCGTTCATGAAAGTGTTGATAAAACGAGCCCCAAAACATAAGAAATGTTAATTAAGTATTGTTCATGTCTCTTTCATGCAAATTGGTCAGATAATTTTTTACTGCTGCAATTCTGGAGAAATCTTTCCATATGGTTTCGGCCATCCTATTATGTAATCCGCCGCCCATGCCGGTAGCGCGCATAACATTCTGAAGAAAAGGTGCGCATCATAGCCAACCAGATACCTCCTGTTAGGGTATTTAGCCAACAGTGCATGAGTCATGGCGTCCGGAACACTCCTCTCATTGGTGTTGACATACTTTTCTAATTGTTCAATACCATAAATCACTAAAAATATGTAAAAAAAATACATGCAAAAACCGTTGATTTGCAATTACGCGACCAATTCATTAAAAAAAATTCCTCGACCCAATAAGTTTTTTGACAATTTTGACAAAAATATCGTGCTTTATACCGGCTTTTCATTTTCAGTACATACCTAATTACAATGTTAACAAAAATACCTTCCTATGTCCCACTGATATAGGTGATAAAAATTTGACCGCGTTACCACAAACCAACATTTTGTAAGGATGGCCTAACTTACATCTTAGCGTACAAAACTAAACCCAGATTGCTTTCATTGTTCATGTCACCGTTCCTTTACGTGCAACATAAAGATAAATTTGTTAGATACACGTGTATGCCATCAATACTCTCACCAGTCAGAAGTGCACTACATAAAGTAAAACCTCACATTGCGACCAGCTCAATACTACAGCTACCTTGTTATAACGACCACTTATTTTCGGACAGGCTTCCATTAACTCCCCTATAGTTCAACTTGATAATGAGACTACCTCATTATTACGACCCATTTTCCGGGTATCAAAGTTGGTCTCATTATTGAGGTTTTACTGTACATCAATTTGACAATAACCACTGCCTTTTCAAACTGACCAGTGGTAGGAACAAATGATATTAAAAACACGACCAGAAGTAAAAGATACAACACCATTTAACCTTGACTTCAATACGAAATAAAATGAACAAATTAACTGACATAAGTTTAAACAATCCAACATACAATATTTAGATATATTTCCACCATAAAACTTCTGTTTATCAGAGGTAGCGTTAGCGTATCCTTTCTTGTAGGCATTCATCAGTCTTTGTTTATCTGTTATGTGTGTGTTAAATCCACCAGGTTCAATTGTATGTGTTGTCATCCCTGAATTCAACAATTCTCGTCTGGAAAGAAGTAAGAGGAAACGGTGTTACAGAACGAGACAAACAATATACTCAGTACTGATATGTATGTTATTACATGAATATTGGACTGTCGCGACCGTGGTCCACTGGTTTGTGCGCTGGCTTGTAACCCTGAAATCCGGGTTCGAATGCCAGTCGCGACAGGTCATACCCTTCTTTGAAAATTTGGCAAAAATGTCGATTTTCCTCCATATGTGAAGAATTTGCTTTCTCCTTGTGGAAGAGTAAATTAGTACTGGTTAGAATACAGTCCAGGAAAACTTGTTAAGTTACTCATCTGTATAAAATTATCTAACATAATTTCGATTCTCATCTAATCATTTGGTCTGGACTGTATTGTTCAATTAGCACAATGTAAAGCAGCCATGAAATCTTTTTGTTATGAGATTCTACCATAGCTATGGAAGTATATAATACATTTTGATACCTTAGACATTCGGTGAACATCTTCACACCAGCTTTAGATATAACATAATTTGAGATCCCTGGATAACCAAAGTTGGATGTTACGCTACATACATTCACCAGACGTCCGCATGAATTACGTAACATTGGTAAACATGCCAGGGTCATAGAAATGGTTCCAAATAAATTCACTTTACAGGTGGACTCAAAGTCTCTTAGCGTGTTCCATTCTGCAGGACCATAGGTCGGCATGACGCCTGCATTGTTTACTAATCCCCATAAACCTTGAAATAACATAGCATCAGAAATTAAAACCATTAAGTAGCATATTTGTGTTCCTATTAACACTTGATTCAAATTATGATACAATTATGTATGATAAAGTTAGTTGAATCAACAAGCACTCACAGAAAGAAGTAAAATGGTACAAATACGTACTTAGTTTGACTTAGAATAAAAGACTTCTACTCCCCTCAGTTTACAAATACTAAGAGGATTTTCACTAGACATCAAAAGTTGAGGGTCAAAAATGACCCTTGAGAGATGATAATTTGACGTGTCAATGAAATTTCCTTCTAATTTTATGGTAAAATTTGACCATTTGGTACAAATTCTCAAGAGCCAAAAGCTTTATTTTACCGATTTCAAGAGTCAGAGTGTGCTGTTTTATTGCTCAAATGAAAGCCTTGACTAATTAAACATCATTAGCTACATTGTAAACGTGTAAACAGAACAAAGAAACTGTAATAGACACAAAAGATGTAGAAGGAGAAATAAGTCGAGTTACCTAAAAATACAAACCTCCATTGGGAATATAATGTTTGACAAATTCAGCGGCCCGTAAAACTGATTGTTCATCCGTTACATCTATAATGAGTGTCTTCAGACGTGACGATGCTTCTTTCTTCAGATTGTCCGCCCCTTGTTGTGTCAGACATCCCGCTATTACAGGAACACCTTTGTTATCCAAAGATCTGGCTAGTATGTTACCGAATCCGGTGTCACAACCAGTGATTAACACATAACGTTTATGTAAACCATCAAGTTGCAATGTTGATAAATACAAATAAACTACACATATTAGTACAATAATGATGATGATATATATGAAAGACAAGCACGCTAATTGAATCATATTCTTGATTGTTACATGAGCTTAACAGTAAATCATTTTAGTTCAATAATGGTTTGTTGCAGACAATGACAAAAGTGAGTATATCGCAACCCTGCTAGATGTATATACTGGTGTATTGTAAATACAGACATAGATAATGTGAACAAGTCTGTAGATCAAGACATGATAACCGACATGTTATCCTACATAGACAACTTGAACTTATCGTGTATCCAAAAGTCAATATATTGTACACAATAATTATCACAGTTAATTTACTGCCTGATCAAAGTTTATTAAAAAATATTCACTTAATAAACCTCAGTGTACAGTTTTCATGTACGAGGAAGTGTCGTAGAAAATGTTATTCCTACATGAATACTGACATACCAAATGACTAAAATCTATTCGTAACTTCTATCTCTAAGAACAATCAAATAACGCATGGTATAATCACCATTTAAAATCCCATTGTAATTTAAGCTCAGAGAGAACTTAATGTTATATATTGAGAAGAATATTTATCGTTACTTGGGACCAATACGCATATATATTTTGGCCCCATGTTGTTATGTTATGCTAGGCAAAGTAATGTATTCTGTAGTCGTGTGTCCAATAAATTATAGTCTCGAATCAATAAATTGAAGTCACTTGTCCAATAAATTGCAGTCACTTGACCAATAAACTGTAGTCAGTAAGCTATAGTCACCAATACAATAGGTAATCGTTACCAATCAAATAAGTTATCGTTATCGATCCAATTAGTTATACTCATCAGTTCAAAAAATGTTGTCAGCAATCTTGTGTATCAAATTGTCACTTATTTAGTCCGATACAGATAAATCTAGTTAACACCGATATGGGTATCTACTCTAACAAACGTATCAAGCACCCTATCTTGTGCGCATAAATAACACATTATAAATAAAAGTCCATAAAACCAAGTCCACACGGTTAACATCCAATGTTTGATCAGTGTTTTAACACCGAACGAATGTAGTAGTCTGGTGTGCCATTCCAAACGACCTTGACCTTTGCGTTTTCCTATATATTCTATACAGATCCGCCATATCGGCTAAGGTAGAAAATGAGTCGCTTTTTGAGCGCACTAGAGCATAAAGATTTAACACGCAACGTTAATTATACTCAAGTTTTTCAATAGTTTGAATTTTCCGATAACCTTAACGGGCGCCGCCATCTTTGCAAGCAATCAATATTTTTAATAAACTTTCAAGCTTATGTATTTGTGAATGTGTTGAGTTTGTAAGAAATTACATCTACCGTTAGCTTTCAACTCATTTGAACTGCTTTGGGCAGCATCCATTTAGCATAGTATACACGTTGCATTCCTGTGGTGTTAAAGGTTCCAGTGTTAATACCCGGTCTGGTCACAACAGTGTAGCAATCCACTGGAATTTTGAAACACTATGATTTATAATGAAGAAAAAACAACAACAATATAGTACAGCTTTATATACATTTATTGACAATATGTACAAATAACCTTATGAGACATAAATACAATATTCAACATTATCGTTTGCTTAGATAAAACAAGACCGAAGTTAGTAAACATAGTCATATGCTTTACAACTATATAATACACACTACATAATAAACACTGAACGTAACCATCTGTACAAGTTTAAATAATCAATTTAAACCATTACCGATGCAATCACGTTTCAATATTATTAAATACACCCGACTACTTCTGACAAGCATGGTTTAACATGTTCTGTGTATTATTCAACCATAATTGTTCGCTAGTATTACAGATAGTGTTGTCATTCGATAGAAAACGCTTTGAAAGTGGTAAAAAGAAATGCCTTTATTTTTACTATGCCAAGAATTTCAAGAAATTTACATAAACGTGCAACCCACGTGCTTGATGCCGGTATGTTCACAAAAAAGAAGTTGCAAGGGATGTAGGGACTTCTTGTCCGGCTATACGCCATTTTCGAATACGATTCGAACTGACAACTTACCACGTCAATCTTTTCCAGTCCGGCTCTTGTTGTGAGCCAATTTCAATATCAGAAAAAAAATCAAAATTTGAATGGTATTTATAAATTACTTGTATTTCATCATGGTAAATGTACTCACAGGCTTTATATTGATAATATAAATCATAATGACTTTGATGGACTCTTTTCGTAAACATGATTTGCTAAATACAATGAAAACAGGGAACATTATCGTAGCGTCATTTTTTTGCTGTAAAATTCGTAAACGACAATGGCCATTTATGCATTTTATCATGCGTAATCTTATTATTACGTTAAATAGCAAATTGTTGCAATAAAATGACCTTGATGGTCAGACCGAATGTAGTCATCATTTTTCAAATAATCCGAATAATAATTATGGGTTAAGTGTATTTCATCAAGATACATTTAATGATGGAGTTAAATTTAGAAATAAAACGTTAACATGACCTCGATGGTCTCTTTTCTTAGACCGAATGTAGCTCTTTTCGTATGCAAGCAGCAATCTAAAAGAAAAAGACATCCTTATTCAAATAATCCGTATAATAATGATGAATTAAGAGTATTTCATCAAGATACAAGTAATTATTGAGTTAAATTTCAAAATAATGCATTAAAATGACTTTGGAGGGCTCTTTTCGTAGACCGAATGTTATTTTCGCGAAAAGAGGCTCTTTTCGGTATCTAGTAATAACGATTTTCAATCGAATAAAAACATGTTTACGCATGTTAATCGAGTAAAAATGTTTTACGAATTATCAACGCGTATCGGAAGCACATGACCAATTTTCAATGCGTTTTTCGTAATTTTTAATGCGTATTTTTACGCAAATACACTCCGTTTCAACTGGAGCTCTGATGGAGCCATCTTTAAATGCATGTATAGCACTTCCATGCTTTTGTTTGTTTATACCAACATGTATTCAATCAAAGTCATCGGAAGTTTTTTCTTCAGTTTACATATATATAGCTTTAGGACCGATGTTTTACACTTGAATTTTAATGGAAAAAATCAAAACGTCAATCATAATTCAGTTACATTTTCCAACAGATGTTATGTATAGTTGGTAGAACCTATAAAATAAAAATGTTGACACGAATCAGTCACAAATAATTCATCAAGTTTACAGGTATGATCAAAATTGCGCAGCAAGTCAGTCAGTATTGCTTCGATCAAAATCCATATCTTTCACAAATAAAACAAACATTAATAGGGATTACTGTTCACAATGACTAGCATACTTGACGCAGTCAAAATAATCACTTCGACGGCTAATGGTTTTATCACATAGTTTCACACTTTTTACCAGTTTAACTAGTTTTAAATGTATCTTCTCTCTAAGATGTTTTTACCAAATGCTGATAACATAATCAAAACATTTGTGAAAATGCTCAAAAGAATCATGAGGCCTCGATTATTGCTACTCTGTTGAATTCTATTCCAGGATAATAATACAGTAGCAAGTATTTAAACCAAACACGAACAAGCGTCTCATTCTTGTTTCAGTTATAACTATTGACACTTCTACAATTAATTATACAGTAAAACCTCACATAAAGACCACTTTAATTTTACGACCACCTTGTTATAACGACCGCTTATTTCAGACAACTTCCTTGTAATTCAACTTGATAATAAGACCACCTCATTATTACGACCGATTTTACGGGTCCAGAAGGTACTCTCATAAGTTTTAGTGTATCAACAACTAGACAATGTTCCTGTCAATCAATAAATGATATTTAGAAAGCTATCATCTCGTCCGGATACGATATATATATACTACGAATTGAAAACTGGTCCCCGTTCCATGTTGCATTGCACCAGAGTCAACGGGTACCAGTTTATACGAACAGTAGAATTGAAGGGGCGATAATCGCATTGTTTATCGTACGGTTAGTTACGGACATATCTACTTTTAGTCACATCGGTTCACAGTCTAAACTGGTCCCCGTTCCATGTTGCAGTGCAACAAAAAATGTACACCTGTCAACGGGTACCAGTTTAAGTCCGTTCTACATTTTGCACTCACTGTTAAAAGGTGAGTCGCACGACTAGAAAATACAGTTCTATTCGTATGTCATCCGAGAGAGTTTTAAGTCTTGTGATCTTGTGAATTTCGTTTACTCGGAACAATGGCAAGCTATACGGAGGTAAGAATTATGATTAATCAGGAAGATATTTCAGGGGATGTCGGGAAGAGATAAAATATATGAAACAATTATAATTTATACAAAATAAAACGGTATCATAATTTACTTTTAATTGTCAATGTATGCGAATTAATGAAGAATTATTACATTTTACTAAAACTTTACAAGAAGTAGACTTTTGTGAGTATATGTGAATTGGTGAAATGAAGAGGCACGTATTTAATTATTCATTTTTTTACAATTTAATTTTAAGCTTTGAACTGTAACGAAATGTAGACCTGTACTAGTTGACTAGGAACTGGTTGACCAGAGACTGCCAAAATATATTTTTGTTGATTTATGTCAGAGGTAGAATAGGTGCTATTGCAGTAAATAATGAAACTATGTTGATTAGAATTACACAGTATTATTAAAGTGATTTAAAAATCATACATTGAAAGATAGCATTTAAAATTGCACTTTTTGAGTTTGCATTGCCAAATATATGTATATTGTTCCAAAAAAATAAATGGCAAATAAATAGAAGCATGATTTCAACTACAAGACGTTTCAATCTCAAGTCATTTGTCAAAACTAAACTTTTCTACCACAATATTACGACTTGTTGACCCCAGGAATTTGTACAAATTTTTACAAAAATTATTGTATATTGAGACTTACAGTTAAACCTCAAATAGTGATCACCTCAATATTTCAACCACCTTGTTATAATAACCACTTATTTTCGGACCAGCTTCCAGTAACTCTTATAATTCAACTTGATTCTGAGAACACTTCATTATTACATCCAACTTTCGTTAAATTATTGTATTACTATCTATTAATAGAAATTAGTGTCCAAAAAATTAATCAGTGGCTTTAAAAGCTGATGTGGCAGTTTTTGTGCTATTCCACTTCCCGGGCAAGTAAATTTTGTGCTTGTGAACTTTCTCAAAATTGTGTGTAAATTGCTGATTTTCAATAGCCCACTTATAATTTTGGCAAGTGATTTAAAAAATTAGTTCTTAACACCGATGCTGATAAAACATTAAAAGTTTGTCATTTGTTCCATATTTATGATCTCCCATTTTATTCTATGTTACAGGTAGTTCAGTCTATTAAGACTGTATTCAGGACTAATAGGACAAAGAACATAGAATGGAGACGTACACAGTTGTTGTCAATGTTAAAGATGTTAGATGATAACAGAGATGAGCTCATAGCTGCCTTGAAAGCTGACCTTAACAAGGTTGTTTTTGTGTTTCATGCAAGTTTTATGTAATTTTCCAGAACTTTGGGTTTTCCTAAGGTCTGGACCCTACTGGTTGTTAGCTCTCCAGAGCATTTAGTGCAGTTTTTGTGAAGTCACAGTTTTTATTGGATCTTCATGAAACTTTGTCAGAATGTTTGTATTAATAATATCTTGTACAAGTTCGAGCATGGGTCATCTGGGGTCGAAAACTAGGTCACTAGGTCAAATCACTGGAAAACCTTGGTAACCCTCAATCCTGGATCTCTGGGTTAAAATAAAGCTTTCTGATTCATAAGAATTGGTACCAAAGGGTCAAATTTACAATAAAATTACAAGGAAATTTTGTTGACTCTTTGAATTATCATCATCCAAGGGTCATTTTTGACCCTCAATTTAAGACGTCTAGTGAAAACCCTGTGAATGCAATCAAATGTATAAATAACAAGAAGGGAATAATGTTTTTGGTTTAGCTTCATGTCTGAATTAATACGAAATTGTTTATAGTTATATATTGATATTATATGGTATATTCCCTAGAAACCAGACCTCTTTCAGACTGGGCCTAAAGTCTGGTTTTCTGAGAATTAAAGTTTTCTGAGAACTAATGATTATAGAAGAGAAAAAATGGGACTTGAAAAACCATTTGATTTTTCTGAGAATTCTGGTTTTCAAGGAGTCTGGATTTGAGGGGTTATACTGTATATGTTTTATATATCAGAGCAAATATGAATCTTCGGTGATGGAGGTCGACTTTTCAAGGAATGATTTGATAAATTGTTTAAACAATCTATCAACATGGACGCAGCCAGAAAAGGTATGTTATAGTTGGTATTTAACTAATGCATCTCTTAATTGGGCTTGATTATCAAGTAATCAAATAGTAGAGTATCTGACACAAATGTGTGACATCATTTTCTTGACTCACATAGTTGGTTGAAAAAGTTACATTTAAGAAAACTGTATTCCTTTGTATGTACAATATTTGTAAAGCTTAGTTTAGATAGATGAAGAAAATTTGCTTGTTTGAGGGTTCCTTTGTGTCTTGTATACCACTGTATGACTTTTTGGACAAATAATGAAGTACAGTAAAATCTCACATATGCCATCTGACACCTTAATATTACGGCCACTTATTTATAATGACCACTTATTTTAAGACAGGCTTCCAGTAACTCTCTTATAATTCAACTTGATAATGAGACCACCTCATTCAAATTGACTCAAACTAATTTTTTTTGGCCCAAAGGTGGTCTTATTTTCAATGTTTCACTGTACGAATTACAGCCAAACCTGTTGGGAAAGACAAACTGTGTTTTTTATTGACAGATGTGCTTTATTTGGAGGTAAGTTTATTAGTAAGGGTGGTCTTTATTCAGAGGTGGCCACAAACACAGGTTTGACTGTATATTTTCTTGTATAACAGGCTACATCAGTGAATGTCAGCTATTAAGTTACTATGTTATTGTAGAATATTAAAAAGATGTGCTTACTTGAATTATCACAATAATCTATGAACACCTGTAAGATACAAGATGATAAAAATAGTAGTCCATTCACTCTGCCTTATTTATAATCTTTTATAGATACATTCATTAAAAGATATTTCCTTGGGCAGTACAAACAAATAAAATATACATAATTATGTACATAATTGAGAAACTGTTAAACATTTCCACACACACATATAGACAGATGGTTGTTATAAGCACTTCAGACTGCTAGCTATGAATACATATACATTATGAATCAGGAAGTCAGCCAGAAACAAAGAAATATATCTGAACATTGTACGATCAGTTTAGCGTCATAAGATACATTTATACAAGAATAATATGTTGTCATGATCTGATAGTATTTCTGGATAATGAACAGTAGGACAGCCCAATCAACTATACAGTAAAACCCTGATAATGAGAACACCTTTGGGATTCAAAATGCCATTATAATAAGGTGGTCGTAATATTGAGGAAGTCGCTATTAAAGGTCATACAGTATAATAATTTCTTTTGGGATTTAAGTTTTATATATCAACGGTAGGTCAACCTTGCGTTTTCCCTGAATTATGTACCATTGCAAACCTGTAACTCCGCATGTAACAAACAACCTCTCTACATGAATGATTAGCGATGGAGGACAAACAGGCTTAGACAATGGTTTCTAAAAAATCACCACATCCAGGGTTGGAACTAACAAACATCAGATCCGTAGACAAATGCTTATTTTGAGCGTATCATATAGGACTTACATAAATTAATGTACATGACGTCAATAATGTATATTTTGTCAGTATTCAATAATTTGTTTTTAGTATTTTTTGGAACATTTTTGCACAGGATACACTTTATATAACAAATAAATACACTATGCACCTTGGACCCATTAGTCACTATCTAACTACAATTAAAGAAAATCATATGATTAAACACATGAATAAAGTGATTAACAAAGTATATCTAAGATGTTGAAATAATTAGAACGGAGTCCATTACAGTGTAGCGGAAAGGAACATAATGTCTCATTGATTTCTGTGTTCTGTTATTGTCAATGACCAGGATGTCCTCATGTGTATATATCATAAATATATACTGGCATTCATGTATGTGTGCTTGACACTCCAACGTAGAAGTGATTGTGTACATCAGCAATGCTTACTTGATATGTAATATGACAAACGTCAGAGTTATGTTTTCTGATTTATTTTATTATGATGTTTAAGGTCTCAAAAGGTTTATTGAATGTGATGGACAAGGTTTACATACGACGAGAGCCATTTGGTGTAGCATTGATCATGGGTGCCTGGAATTATCCTATACAACTTACAATTTGTCCCATGATTGGTGCCATAGCTGCAGGTTAGAAACACTTTCTTAATATCATGTGTATATACTGAATTTGGTTAGTAAAATTCTTGACCAGTGGTCTCTGAGTTGCAATCACCAGCCCTTCATGCCGGTGATCCCACCTGGGCCCAAATTTCACATGTGAGAAAGCTGTCCAGCTTGCTTACAAAATGTTGGGTGGTTCTACCCAAATGTAAGCCTGGGTCTTCCTCCACTATAAAGCTGGAAAGTCACCAAATGACCCTGGCTGTTGGTTTCAACGTTAAACTCCATTGAAAAAAGCCTTGATCCATGTCAGTGTAAACTTGGATCTATATCATTGTAAAAACCAGATCTGAATAGATGTTAACCTTGACCTGAGTTGGTGATAACCCTGACCTGAGACAGTGTTAACCATGTAATAAGTAAGTCTACTTTCTGTATTGAACAATTTGTGCATAAATGCGGTTCAAGTCATATCAAGGTCTGAATCAGTCTGTCGGGTTATTATATCTGGTGGACTTTCTTTTTCTTTATACTAATTTATTTTAGCTTGATTGCGAAACAAGCAATTTTGCTTATATTAATCATGCTCTAGTCTGTTTCCTGGACACAACACCAGTACTGTGTCCAAATATGGGATTGTGAAGTTCATGAATGAAACCTGTAGATGCCAGGATTTGAACTCAGTACCTTCGGATCGGAGGTTGGACGCTCTACCTCTGGACCACAATGCCTCTGGTGGACTTGTTCTTATATCATGTTTATTTAGCTGTTGGTTAAAACTTGCAATTGTACAGAATATATAATCTCACAGTTAACTAGTAAACTAACAAGTATCATTATGCTAGCGTTACCTGTGATTGTGTGAAATTTGATCAGTTAACATCACTTCCCATTATTTGTTTAACTAGGAAACTGTGTCGTTCTGAAACCATCAGAAATCGCAGCTTCAACTGCAGAACTTCTTGAGAAATTGATCCCCAAATATCTTGACAATGTAAGTAGATTGTTTAGTATTAATATATATCCTGTTGATTCATTCATGCAATTTATCCTGTTGATCTGTTCATACAACATATCCTGTTGATCTGTTCATTAACAACATATCATGTTGATCTGTTCATACAACATATCCTGTTGATCTGTTCATTACAACATATCATGTTGATCTGTTCATTACAACATATCATGTTGATCTGTTCATACAACATGTCCTGTTGATCTGTTCAAACAACATATCATGTGGATCTGTTCACACAACTTATCATGTTGGTTTGTTCATACAACTTATCATGTCGATTTGTTTATACAGCATATCCTATTGATTTGTTCATACAACATGTCCTGCTGATTTGTTCTTACAACATATCCTGTTGATATGTTCATGCTGAATGTCCTATTGATACGATATATCAATCAACTAAGCCTGAGTTACAATCTTATCATGTTTATGTACAGGAATGTATCCGATGTATAAATGGTGGAATACCTGAAACTACAGCCTTGTTGAAGGAAAAATGGGACTACATTTTTTACACTGGAAACTCTAATGTAGGCAAGATTATAATGAGAGCTGCCGCTGAATATCTTACCCCTGTTACGCTGGAACTTGGTGGGAAAAGGTACATGTATATATTTCTATATATCAGGGCATTTATTTGGTCATTAAAATGGCATTTTGGTACTTGAAATCAGTTAAAGAAGGCTACTGACTCCAAAGGTACCTTAGTCTTAAAATTATTGTAAGATTAGTTGAAAATTGTGTTTACTCTTCAAATCAACTTAAAGCAATCTCCAATTAACATGTAGTGTCAACTTCAACCTAAGTCCTTATTGTAAAGTAAAAAGTCAAATAGTGACTACCCCAATATATCAACCACCGTGTTATAAGGATCACTGATTTCGGACCGGCTTTCAATAAGCCCTATAAGTTCGGCCAGATTTTACCAACACAGTTCTTGTTGTTTTGTTAATAGTTACACAGAATCATGAGAAGAATAAAATCCTAAATTAGAATGATATTACTAGTATTTTGTATCCATGCGGATATATTTACAGTCCTGTATATGTTGACAAAGATGTAGATCTTGGAGTAGTTGCAAACAGGATAATGTGGGGTAAATGTACAAATGCTGGTCAAACTTGCATTGCTCCAGATTATGTCATGTGCACCAAGGAAACCCAGGTGAGTGTTTTAGATTTGTTGGGGATGATTCATTGAAAACTTTTCTGAGAAATGTAATTGATTATTTTGGGAAATTTTTATAACATAGGTGTTGGTGTGCTGTAACTATCAGTCAGGGGCCATTTCAGTGCAAATGAATGTTTTAGCAACAGAAGTATTGAGTCCAAGGTTGTAAAACTCGTGATTGGTCTTTGAGCTCAAATCTCAGATCTGGTCTCAATGTTTCGAAGTTAATTATGATTAGACAATATTGATATTATTGATACATTATTCTGACAACATAGTGACCTGAATACATATTTAAGCATAAGTAATCTGTATCTATGCAACCATTTGCTATGAAAATGGAAAAGAGATTTGAGCTTGGAGACCAATCTCAAGTTTTATAACCTCAGGACTTAGTGTACTGTTAGTTTTGTTTAGGGATCATTTCAATTTAAAGACATATACATCATCAGTACAACCACATCAGGGTTTGATAATTTTTTCGGGCTACTCATCCTGCAGGACAACCAGCTAAGAATTTTAACTAGTTCTACAGCAATTTCAGCTTGTCCTGAGTCAATTTCTACTCATAATTACGAGTGGATGAGTGGATTTGTCGAGTCCTGCACATATTGTGTGATTGGGTATCAGTATTTCCTTCATAATTCAACTTGAAAATGGTACTACCTCAATGGTAAGACAGTTTAGTGGTCCCAAAGAATTTATTAATATTGAGGTTTCACTTTTTCTGTATATAACATGAAATTATTTCTGTGTTCCTAAAAGAGAATGTGAAACATATTTGGACATTTATCTGTCATTGTAAAGGCTTATTGTTGTATGATAGTCCTGACCTGTCACATGACGTCTGCCTACCAAGACCTATTTACTCTGATAAAGTCATGAGGGAAAAAATTTGTGCTTTTGATGATTTGGTCAAAAGTAAAATGGTATGTTCATGTCAATTTATTTTGTCCATTACGATACATTAGTTTATAATTGACATACGACACAGTGCAGACTGGAGAGTAGAATGTCAAGTATTATGTGAACATAATGGATTTTTACATAAAGACAAATTTATATGAACAAAGAAAAACATACTATAAAACCTCAATATCATGACCACCTTGTTATAACGACTACTTATTTTCAGGCCAGCTTTTAATAACTCCCCTATAATTCAACTTGATAATGAGACCACCTCATTATACCGACTGATTTTTTAGGTCCAGAAGGTGGTCACATTGTCAAGGTATTACTTACGTATTTTATATTATACAGGACGTTCTTGTTCAGAAGATAAAGTCCACATTAGGAGAGTTCTATCCTGACGGGCCAGCCAACTCTCCCGATTATCCACGATTGGTTAATGATAGACATTACCAGTAAGTGTGACTCGAGACTTTATTAGGCCTGAGGAATGGTACATCCAATGTCTCACATTTTTACCTTTCAGGACAAAAAATCTCAAAAAATTTCATGAATAATAAAGAATAAAAGAATCCCTACCTACTTACCCTTTTTTTTCATGAGCATGTAAACAGAAACTAACCATTGTTTACGCCCTAGCAATTTACTTTTACAGTAGAATCAGTCTGTACCATCTTGTCTCTCTTTGTTCATTTTTTTTGTTGTAGATGCTCAACTAGGTCGAATTTTGACTTTTGGTTTATAACAAAATAAATTGTTTTTCTTTTGGGTTCAACATCGCACTACCAACAGCCAGGGTCATTTGGCAACTTTTTCACCTATAAAGGTGGAGGAAGACCCCAGGCATACACCTAGTGTAGAGTCACCAACCTTTCATTTAGCTTGTTGGACAGTTTCCTCTCATATCACATTTGGTCAAAGGTGGGATTGAAAATAACAGCAGTGAGGGGCTAGTGATACCATACTAGTTAGATATCTTAACCACTAGACCACAAAGGCCCCTCAAACTTTGTAGGTTTCTGTCTATTTCTCTTTAGTATTATTTGACTGTATATTTAATTTCTCTCTTGTATGTTATACACATGGGTGTGGAAATGAGCTGGAAAAATCGACCAGCTACTTGGGCATTCTAATTGGCTACTTTTTCGTTGCGCCTTTGCCCCCTACTGGGGGACACACTCAGAACCCCTTCTACTTTTAGTAGCTTACCAGCTACACGAAAACATTTCTACACCCCTGTATACAGCAAGACTTGATATTGCGACCACCTCAATATTACGACCACCTTGATATACCTACCAGTTATTTTTGGACCGGCTTTCAATAACTCCCTATAATTCAACTTGATAAAAAGGACCACCTCATTATTGCAACTGATTTTTCAGGTCCCAAAGATGGTCTCATTATCAAGGTTTTTCTCTACTATCAGTTTATTATGACTTTTAAAATATGTGCTTGTGGTTTTGTTATCAATATTTTAACCCAAAACAATTTCTGAAGAGTAACTTATGGGTTATTATGATTATCTTGTAAGAAACAGTGCTAGCATGATGATTGTTTCTACATCAAATATCTGTGTTTTATAGGAGAGTGAAAAAATTGATGAGTGGAGGAGGGAAGATGGCACTTGGTGGAGACACTGATGATACTCAACGTTTTATATCACCCACAGTACTGTCTGATGTCAGCTTCAACGATCTTATCATGCAAGATGAGGTATGTCTGATTCATCAGGGGACATACATGTATATCAATTTATTATCGCATGGTTAAAACATTTTCGAGAATTTTCCATAACTTCCAGTTTTTATCAGGTTCAGCCCATACTGATTTTTGTTGTGTCTACAGCACCGACGTTAAGATTTCTGTTTTTTGGGGAAATTTTCAACTTTCACCCATGTTATCTGAACAATATCATTATCTAGTCTGATTCATCAAGGGGCATATATCAATTTATTTATCTTAACAATTAACCTGTGCTTGCTGCTTTGTTGTTAAAAAAACTCGTATTTGATTGACCTTATTTAAAGTCAGGTGACTGGATGTGTGACAGTATTAGATTGACTTCAAATTAATTATAGAATTAAAACTGATACAATATACCGTGCTGCAATGTCAACATTATTTTCTTGGTTGATTCAGTTGGTAGGCACATTGATACAGTCTAGACTGTCTATAGTGACCCTCTTTGAGAGAATCAAAATAAGGTCACTGTAGAAAGGGGTCACTATTCACAGTCAAGCTATTCCAGCATGATTCTTCACTTTGTGTTGTATATGAAGGCTATTGTTCAAGGACAAATTAAGATTTAGTTTTGTACAATATTTACATGAAAGTATAAGTTTACATAAAAACAAAATTTTAATACATGTATATCAAGATGTTAAAATTAAGACTTAAATAAAATCATTTTAAAAACCAATTAGTTTCTAAAATGTTAAAAAGATAAGAATTTTTAACTATTCTCCCTCGGAAAAGTTGTTGTTCATAATCTGATTCATGCGTTGGGGAGACAAAATCATGGTCGGTGGTTAGATCAGAAAGACTGTAATTATATACAGACCATTTTTATAGCAAAAACAGTTGGGAGAGACGAAAAGGGTCATTATGGATAGAATGTCCCTGTATACAAGGGGTCATGATAACAGTTCTAGACTGTACTTACTGTCTGTGGTGGTTAAGATAACCAGCAGTATTTAAATGACCGAAATTCATAATATTTTGTTAATTCATTCTAATCCAAAGTTACCATTGAAGTTTGAACTGTATGTAATTCATTGCAAACTATTCAGAAGTACTAGTTACCTTTGTACGAGTAACATTGAATCTGTGTGTGTGCATTGACAGAGACTTGCCTTACAACACATATGGAGATATATGATTACTCAATGTACAATATATCAATACTCTATTTTGAGGAGGTTCACTAGACTGAATAGAATTAATTAACCCTGGGCTTTGGGCTAGTTTAATATATGAGAAGAGCTGTAAGCTATAAAATACTGTTGAAATGTTTTATATTTAGTATTCGTGTTAATTATACACAACTCTTGTTATTTATTTATTTATTTATTCATTCAGATATTTGGACCAATTTTGCCTATAGTACCTGTCAGAAATGAAGATGAGGCTATTGCGCATATAAATGATGGGTAAGGCCATTCTTAAAAAAATTGTTTGTTTTGCTCTACCAACAATTTGCTCTACCAACAAAATGCCTGAAAAAAAATGAAGACAAAATAAAGGACAAAAAAATTTCAGTACAAGCATATATTGTTAAAAAATGCCTTCCTACCTAAAAGTTGGATTACATAACCACAAAACTACACTTTGTTTAGGATGGCTTAATCTGAATTATAGCAGTTTTTTAATTTAACATACAATGTACAGTAAACTGTGTGTTTGTTGTTGATGTAGTGTACCAATTCATTTTTATTTTTTTATGAAACTTCATGCAAAGGGATAAATTTACTTACAGAAAAAACCTCTATGGCTAAAAAGGGACCTAATATTCTGGTGGTTTCATTAACAAAATGGAATATTGAGACATTTCAGAAAGCATGTCCAAAAAAATATGCAGTCATTATAATGAAAAAGTTTTGGTACTTTTGTGGTTGGTAAGTGAAAGTTTAAGGTACAGTGCAACCTCTTCAAAAGAACACCCAAATTACACCTCAAATTATGTTGTTGTTGAGAGGTTGTTGCTCTAAAGAGGTTAAAGTAATAGTTGAATTTCACAGTGGGAAAAATCAAGTTGTTGAAGGGAGGTTGTTGCTCAAGAGACGGCCACTCTTGAGAGGTTTTGCTACACTTTAAATTTATATACATGTAATAGAATTGAATTAAGTATTTTTCATCCACATGTGAACATAGAGTCATACTGAAGTTTTTATATGGATAAGTCAAACTGAATAAAATAAGCATTTAAATAAAGAACATTACACTCGTTTAACATATATTGTGACAGATTTAGATGTATTAAAGTAATGTTTAATGATATGGTTGAACAATTTGTATGGATCAAATTGATTTCAAACTATTGGATTTTTTTACAGTAAAATCTCAAATAGTGACCACCTCAATATTACAACGACTATGTTATAATGACCATGTATTTTTAGCCTGGCTTTCAATAACTCCCCTATAATTCAGCTGGATAATAATTTCATAATTATGACCAATTTTTCAATTCCCTATGGTGGTCTCATTATCAAGGTTTTGTTGTAATCTTCTGTAGTACCTTGTTAGATAATTTGTGCTTTTTCTTTGACTTTCATAAGAAACCAGTAAAATCTGATGTAATTATTAAGAAGGATTAATGCTGAGTATAAATTTTGTGCATGTTTAATTGCAGTGAAAAACCATTGGCTATGTATGTATACTCACAGGATCAATCTTTGGTGGACAAGATGGTTGAAAGTTGTTCATCTGGTGGATTTCTTGTCAATGATTGTCTAATGCATGCTGGTGGTAAGTATATGCATGTGATATGTACATGTGGTATGTATAATTATAAGGTTTGTTCATGTGGTGTGTTCATGTGGTATGTATAATTATGTGGTATGTTCATGTGGTGTGTTCATTTGGTATGTTCATGTGGTATGTTCAATGTGGTATGTTCATGTGGTATGTATAATTTTATATGGTATGTTCATGTGGTATGTACATGTGGTATGTATAATTATATGGTATGTTCATGTGGTATGTATAATTATATTGTATGTACCAGGGCGCTGAAAAACCGAAAATTTGCCGGTCCAGACCGAATTTCAAGTTCCCGGACCGATTTCAGTTATGAAAATTTGTTAAAAAATCAGTCCAAAAACGTTCTATAAATTTTGGTCCGAAATCGTTAAGTACGTGCAAAATGTCACAAAACTTACTGTTGCACGATTCTCAATACCCTAATAAATATGTCAAGATAATGAACAGCCGGGAGCGATCATCTGCTAATCCGATCAATGGAAGTCTGTCAATATAGGGGTCGCTTGTAATTAGTCCAAACACGTGGTAAATAATAGAAAACAATTACTGCAGTGATCAACTGTGTTGAGTGATGTGTTTGCTACGTGTATTAATATTGTCGTTATTTTTAAATTTAGTATTGTTTCGGTTTAATCAAAGGCGGTGAATTGTTTTATAAGTCGTTAACAGAAAACAAAATCAAAGAAAATTTAGTAACATCAAAAAGGAAGCCGACATTAATAGCTAAGATTTTGCAGACTATATTGGAATTCCTCGATCAACCAATGACAGCTTCGTACGCAAGACGCTTGTCAATATCAAAGTCGTAGCTCCGCCTTCTCATCTGTTTACATGTGACTAAGAAATATGTCATCTATATTTACACGGGTGTGATACCTCATCGTAGATGACGTCAAAGAATTAAAATCGTGGATTGATATTTCTAATTGTGTCTAGCAAAATAATCGTAAGTGGGTAATTGGGATTACGTTTGATATTATCTATTTCAATCAAGTGCGTGTTTGTGATTCCATTGTACCAGTATCGGGTTGAAATTTCAATTCCGTTTTTGTTTCGTTTTTGCTGTTAACTGTACTGTAACTATGAACAAATACTCGCTGTATTCAGAAACGGGGGGGGGGGTAAATTGAATTGGGGGGGGGGGGCGTCCGCGGGCCTGGACCGATTGAGATTTCAAAATTTTCCATGCCCTGGTATGTACATATGGTATGTTCATGTGGTAGGTACATGTGGTATGTATAATTATATGGTATGTTCATGTGATATGTATGATTGTATGGTATGTTCATGTGGTATGTATAATTATATGGTATGTTCATGTGGTATATATGATTGTATGGTATGTTCATGTGGTATGTATGATTGTATGGTATGTTCATGTGGTGTGTATAATTATATGGTATGTTCATGTGGTATGTATGATTGTATGGTATGTTCATGTGGTATGTATAATTATATGGTATGTTCATGTGGTATGTACATGTGGTATGTATAATTATGTGGTATGTATATTTTGTATGTACATCTGATGTGTATATGTACATGTGGTATGTACATGCAGTATGTGTATGTGATATATTTATGTGGTAAATATGTACTTGAGATATATATATCCGGTTAGTACATGTGATATGTACATGTGGTATGTATATGTGGTATGTTTCAAAATTGTTTCTGCCTATTTGTAATTATATATAAAAACAATGTAAGGTCTTTTGGGGGTTTACTTGTAAAATGAAATAATATCCCTGAACTGTGGACCATAGTGTATAGTACGAGTACACATATTGAAGTTCATAGTACAATTTAACCTGTGTTTGCAGCCACCTCCAAATAAAGACCACCCTGCGAATAAAGGCCATTCTTTTAAAAATGAATGATTATTTAGAACAGACTGACTGGAATAAAAGCCACCTGTCAATAAAGGCCACATTTTGTCTTTCCCAAGTGTGGCCTTTGAATTAACAGTACGGTTTGCTCTATCTTTCAGTACCAACATTACCATTTGGTGGGGTAGGAAATAGTGGTACAGGTAGTTACCATGGAAGATTTTCATTTGAAACTTTCAGCCATAAACGATCATGTATGGAAAAAGCTTTGAAAATGGAGGGAGTGAACAAGTAAGTCATACGTAGCAAATCATGCATTAAAATTATCAGTCAGCCTTATTTAGGTCAGTTGAGCGCCCATTTACTGACCAGGATATTGATGGTGTGAATCAATTTTCTGTGAAACTCGTAAATTGATGCAAAATTGTTCAATATTTTCCCAAAGTTATATGTCTACTGCCTCTGATTCAGATGTTTACTGAGAACAGTTGAGAAGTAGTCACTAGCTAAAGTACTTAACCCTTTACCTCATAAGCATATTTTGGACTACTTCAAATTCAAAGCTAATATACAAAACATCTATTTATTTAAGCAAATGGGGTGATTTCTCTCTGACAGAGTAGAAAACATTGTGGCAAAAGAAACCATTACTCATTACAAGCAATGGCTTCTTTTGCGACAATGTTTTCAAAAGTCTGTTTCAGGTGGGGGGGGGAAATGTATTATTATGAGGCAAAAGGTTAAACTGTGTTACTGAAATGTTGTGAAACTTTAGCAATCATGGTCCAGCAATTACCAGACTGAAGTTTGTGAAATGCCTCATAATAGATAAATTGGAGTGACTTGATTTACCAATTTTGTCACATCAAATTGTCTGGGGTCTTTCTCCACATTTAAAGCCAGAAAAGTCACCAAATAACCCTGGCTGTTGGTGTGACTTTAAACCCCAGTGAAAAACAATTGATTCAAACTTGGTTTGAGCTTTGATTTATCATATGGGGTCTTGAAAATCATGTAATCATCATGAATTAATCATAGGGAGTAGCATGTTTAAAGGATGGCCTATAATGGTGTCTTTAGGCTTAAGATGCTCGCATGGACCAAAAACCCATAAATCATATATATGCATATAATATCAGTCATATATATATTTATATATGTGTGTGTGTGTGTTTTTGGTCTGTGTTGTCATTTTAGGCCCAATACACCATTATACACCATCCCCTCAATGTGCTAGCCCCCTATGGAATGAATTTATTCCCTGAACTAATACATTCAGAATAACTGTCTGCCGTATTATAAACTGTATTCACCTTCTTACAGTTTAAGATACCCTCCATTTTCTGAGAGCAAGTTGAATAAAGTGAGTTTTTTACAAGGTAGCGGTAAACAACCTAAAGGTACCTGCGTGGTATCCTAGACAAGGTATAATAATGTCAACTGCTTCCATAGCTACATCATCCTGTCTTCAACAACTTTACCATCAATGTTTATAATAATAAACAGGGAGCATAATCTCTGAATGATTGAAATATGTGGTTAAAAGTTTCCGGAATTTTATAGAACCTCAGTTTTTCCCAGGTCCAGACCTTACTGGTTTTATTGTTTCTGCAGAATCAAGGTTTAGGTTTCTGGTATTTTGAAAAAAATTCAATTTTCGCCCATGAAAGTATATCTTTAAAAAGTTCATAAAAATTCTCTAGAACATGTACAGCAAAGCTGTTTGTACTATAATATTTGTCGAGTTGATGTAAATTTTGCTCGTGTTATTTTTCTCATTGATGGTATAGTAGTGTATTGATTATAATCTTATTGGTATTTTTACTTTATATTGCTACACTGAGTCATACTTCTAAATGTCCACCATGTATTTTATAGCACTGGAAGTAAATCACTAAATACACTTGGTTGATACCTGGTGGAATTTTATTATACAGTAAAACCCTGATATGGAGACCTTTGGGACCTGAAAAATTGGTCCTAATGATGAGGTGGTCTCATTATCAAGTTAAATTATAGGGGAGTCATTGAAAGCCTGTCCCCTGAATATAAGTGGTCATTATAAAAAGATGGTCAAAATATTGAGATGGTCACTGTGTGGGGTTTTACTGTATTCAATCTAACAATTACTTTGAATACTCAGTTTCTTTGTGTAGATCAAGTGTAAGTATTGTAAAACATAAGAATTTACTCTGTTTGTTGAGTTCTTACGGGAATCAAGTTTTATAAAGTGGATATTTAGAAATTTGACTCTGTGTAATTGTACTTCACACAGATAAACTGTTTCATCTCATTATGAGTACATTTACTTGTCACAAATTTGTTAGAATTTTGGCTCATTATCCATTCTTTTAAATATTTATTATCAAGTGTAGGTTGTTAATGAAAGCATACTCAAAATAATATTTCTGCTAATTATAGAGTAAATTTTGATTTCTGATTAAAAACTTTTAAATTTTCGAGATATGTATTTGTGCTCTAATGTTTGGTAAAACATTCCACATTTGACAGTAAAAACTGAACAAAACTGAAAATATGTATATAACCAATAACATTTGTTTATCATCATGAAATTCAAAATTAATTATTAATTTTGGGGCTGCATCCAAGATATGGTAATTGGGCAATTAGATGCAATCAATCAAATCAAAATAGCTTAGTGCTACTGCTAGCTAACATTATATACTTAGCAGCTTTAAAAGTGTGAGTTTTTAAATGGATTGCATTTTTGTGCCTGACTTGTCTGACCCCTATTAGATATTCTTTACCTTTCTATCTAAAATTAGTTTAAATTGAGAACATTTTATTGAATGAGATTTATTTGTCATTGTGATAAGAATTGTTCAGTTTAGTTTTGTGTGAAGGACAAGGCTCTATATTACTTTCTTTTGTAAATCTTGCAAAATGACCTTCTTTAAACAAAAGCCTTCACTTCTACAACAGTTAAACCTCAGCTGACTCACAGTTTTCTGATTTATGTATCATTTTGAACTTTCTCATCAAATCTGTCACAAAAATGGAGAGAAAATCGCTGGGACTGACAAATGATGTCAAACTTTTGTAGAATTTCGTATTTTCTAAATTTCGCTGTACATAAGTGTCAATTCTGATATTAAGATCAGTTACATATGTAAACTGTTTTTTAGTCAGAATGGCAGTGTGATGGTGTCAAGTGTTCATAAAAGATGTCATTTTGTCACTCAGTGGCTGTTATTTAGTGGTTTTACTGTTTTATCACATACTTCTGAATTGTTTGACACTGTTCTTTGTTTTTCGCAGTGTTCGTTATCCACCATTTACAAGAAAAAAGGAAAATACCGTTGCATGGCTTACAAAAAAGAAGTTGAAATCCAATGGTGCCTCTTCATTGATTCCATACTTTGTTTTTGGAACAATATTTGCTGTATTTCTGAAGGTAATTCTTTCAATTTAATGACATTTACTAAGTATGAATGGTCAGTTAACCGGTCATTCATGTCAATGTTAAATCTTTTTCTTACTTTCTTCTGTCATAAAACCAATTAAATCCACATTGCATACTTGCATCATGTATACAGAAATAGCATTGCAAGTATTTGTTTTTCAACTTCTTTCTGGTACATAGACTGTAAACCCATGTATCCCTGTATGGTATATACCCTAGTTCTGATTCCTTACTGTAGTTACTGTATTATAGTATATCAGTGTTGTAAAACCCTGTGGTACTAGCATGTGTCCATAAAATCTATGTGATCAAACTTAGATACTTATAATTGTTTTATATGATAATCTTTCGTTTTTTCTTGTAATTTCGATTACACAATATTTTTGTTGAGTGAAATGTTTGTAATGGAATAGTTAGTAAATAACTGACATACATTTGTATATTGCTATGTATCAATTGCCAATTATATATGTATATAATGCACATGTTGTTAGTAATCTTTTTTATTATAACTTAAACTGTTCATCTCATCAGATGTGATTTCAGGTTATAAGATGAGTCTGTTGAATGATTCATATTTGCCATAAATTAGTGAATTCTTTCTTTTATCATTACTGTGATGTAAGACCAGCTTCAGTACATTTTGCCTAAAATAGGAGTTTTTGCTAACCCCCACCAACTTTATTTTTCTACCAACCTTAGACTTTTTTGTTTGTGGTAAATTTTTTTCTTGCCAATACATGTATTTTCATTTTCATATGAACTACAGTAAAACATCGATAATGAGACCATCCTCAGGACCAAAAAAGATTGTCATTGTGAGGTGGTCTCATAATCAAGTTGGGTTATAAAGGAGTTATTGAAAACTTGTCAGAAGATAAGAGGTCATTATAACATTGTGATCGTAATATTGAGGTGATCGCAATGTGAGGTTTTACCATATATCTGCAAACTTAAAAAATATGTTTGAAAAAAGTTTTGCCTACGTGCTAACCCTTATTTTTTGGGGATGTTAATAAAAACATGTTTTTTTTGCCTGATTGGTTTGTTACAGACAAATAAACATTTGAAAAAATAATATTTCATATTGTGATTTATTTATTCTATAATAAAACTACATGATGATGGTTGAAATAGTCTGTACAAACATTATCTGTCTACTTCCAGCTGTACATGAAGTATTATAGATGATTTGTCTATGTAAGTGATTGTATGTTGTAGATATAGAAACTGTTACTGTATCTTACTATAGCATGGTGTATTTCTTATCTGTCTACTGTTTTTATATTACACCAGTACTAGTTCAACATGAATTTGTAGTGTTTTAAAATCTAATATTTTATTATAAAGGTCAACTATGTACAGTATAACTCCTGAAAATTGGACCCCTTCCAGACTGGGCCAAAAGTCTGGTTTTCTGAGAATTCTGGTTTTCAGAGAACTTTTCATTGTAGAATAGAAAAATGGGACTTGAAAAATCATCCAAATTTCAGAGAATTCTGGTTTTCAGGGAGTCCAGTTTTTAGGGTTATACTATATTATATTATAATGGTCAACTATGTACTGTCAGCATGATGGGTTAAATATATAATTATGTTGATTATCCACTGTTGCTTGTGTGTCACCACATATCTACACTATGTATACATTTACTTACATGTATTTAATGTGTATGCCAAGTGCAGAACACTTCAGAATGATTTCTTAGTCTATGGCTGTAGTCTTCATCTGTCTGTTTATAACACATTTCACACATTTGGTACTGACATGCTAATTGCCTTGTTTACAAAAGCTTCCAAGCTGTATGTTGCTAAGATACTGCATTAAACTTTTTATATTATTGCTGCAACTTGTCTTTTTATTTTTGCTTTATTTGATAATTATTGACATTCTTGGGTTCTTCCTGTAAATGAAATTTCCCTGAAAACGTAATTGTTCCTTTAACTTTATAAGCTAAAATAATTATCTTGAACTTGTTTTTATTGTCCATTTCGATATATACACCATATTATGTTACAAGGGGTCCCTTGTTTTATAAAGACTTATTTGGTGAAATCTTAAAAATTCTTCTTGTCACAAACCGCGAGGCCTAGAGCTTTGATATTTGGTATGTAGTATCACCTAGTTAACCTTTATGAAGTTTGCTCACATTATGGCCCTTGGTCAAAATTTGCTTCATCCCTGGGGTCCCTTGTTTTACATAGACTTCTATAGTGAAATCTTAAAAATTCTTCTTGTCAAAAAGCACAAGGCCTAGAGCTTTGGTGTTTGGTATGTAGATCACCTAGTGGTCCTTTATCAAGTTTGCTCAAATTATGCCCCTTGGTGCCAAAATGGTCCCCGCCCAGGGGATCTCTACTTTTACATAGAGTTATATAATGAAATACTTAAAAAATCTTCATGTCCAGAACCACAAGGCCTAGTACTTTGATATTTGGTATGGCTGTATGGCTCATCACTTAATAGTCCATTTGCCATTAAGGGCGCATACATGTTCGACAAACATTTCTTGTTCCATAAACACTTTCAGTGTTTGCAGTGTTCCTTAGATGAGCAACCTAGGGCTTTTGAGCCCTCTTGTTTTGAATCATGTTATTTATATGCTCCTTTTTGCACTGTTTTATTTTTCTCGAATCACGTGACTTATATTTTCTTTTTTTAAGAGTAAGCTATAAGAAAAATCCAGTGATTTCCAAGGTGGATAATATTAAAGGTTAGACCACGTGATTCTCACATAGTAATCTCAAATACTTGCGTGTACCCAGAGAATATTATACTGCCAAATATACTGCGAAATGTATTTGAATTTAAGCATTATCAAAATGTTGCCATTTTGTACACTCACCTGAGCACAATTGCTCAGTATGAACTTTTATAATTACCCTCTGTCTGTCTGGCTGTCTTGCATGTCCTTCCATTTTCTATAACTGGACTCATTAAGCCTCACGGTTTTTGGTATTTTATATAAATAATGTATTTACAATATCAATAAGTCAGATACTGTTAGTATATTGGTGATTTATCTCTACTATTTTAAAAATTTACCAAAGAGTTGAGAACTGGTTCATTATGTTTGTACACTTTATATCTGGTCATTAACAATTGTGCTTCTTGATATTTTTGAGGGGATTGCAACATTAGGGTCAGGAATGTCATGTCTGTCTGTCCATCCGTCTGTATGTTATTGATACCTATCATTTAATGCTACAGTAAATTTTGTCCCTTAATTGTAACAATTTTGTAAAAGACATACATATACATTTTTCGTAACAAGTTATGTTTTTTTTACATTGTATGTATGACAGGACAGAACAGAACATATTGTTAATTTTAGATTTAAACACCCTAGTTTATCATCTTGTTAAATAATTCATATATATAATAAAAGATCATAATAAAAGATCAAGGTCATCTTAAATGACACACTGTGTAATCTACTTGTGTTAAAGTATATAATACTAGTATTCCAGTCAACAACTCTGCAGATAATTGGTAAAATGTGAAAAAAAAAACAATAGAATTATGTTCTTTAATTTGTATGTGTGGCATGGTTTGTTTAAAATAAGGTATGGTAGAGTGTCGTATATCACTTCTATCTTTGTGTTCAATACTTCATCCTGATGTCTGTATAATTACATTTTTTTTCATTCATTTCAGATTCTCTTTGCCCCAGAATCATCAGCATGGAATGTATTATCAAAGTGAAATAATTTGTTGAAATATACAGTGAAACTTTTTAATTAGATACTTTATTTGTAAATAAATTACCAAATGTATATGTGAGGGAAAACAAGTGCTGGCTTTATGTTGATTATATAATCATGCAGAATATATGTTTATGGTGTGTGTGTGTTTTTTTTGTTATTTTCTGTCTCCATATGTTAATGTGATGTTATATTGGGCATTGAATGTTATTAAATCCATGACATTTCTCCAGAAAGGGTCAAGTTCATTTTGAAAATTCTGTGTTCCACTCACTAAGGTTACTTAATTCTGAAGAATTATTTATATTAACTTCCTGACTTAGTGTTAGCCTGCCAACTGTTCTTAAGCACCTCAATCACAAATGAAGAACCGTCTATGTGTAAAGTGATACATCACTTACAAGTACATGTAATTATGAAGAATATTCTTCATTGAATAAGCAACCTACTTCATGGATTAGAAATGAGAAAAATTGAAAATATGAACCATCTGACTGAACACTAAATTTTGTTTGATTCTGTTCTTCAAAAATCGAAAATTCATGCAAATGTATGTTAATTATTTCATTGAATGACTATATATATGTATTTATGTAACGTAAGGCAGTATTAAATCATGTACATATATAGATCTTGACTTATATATCTAATGAATTATACATATTGTATATGGTATATTAAATGCCATAGTGTATGTATTTACTTATTATAATCTGTGAAACTCCAATCTTTATTGAGTGTTTGTTGTTCATGGAATGATCTCTTCTTGGTAGAAAAGTATATCATAGTTTCTGTTCCATTCAACAAACAGGACAGTGACGATGTATACATATTAACATTGTATTATCTTGGACACAAGCAGTGTACACTGATTAATTTTTGACTCTACAAACAGTAAAACTTTGTTATTACGAGCATCAATATCACGAGCACCCGACTTATTTTGAGGAGTTTCAAAGTCCCATCAATTTTTGTTCTTAGTTGTGTATAATTTTCAACTAACAAATACCTCATTATTACGAGCACCACATTTATCTTGAGCATTTATCCTCGAGATAACAAGGTTTTACTGTATTAGTATTCAGTAAATCCTACTTGATAAATTAGTAGCACACAGACCTGTCAATAGACTGGACACATTCGGAAACCTTGGTCAGATATGTTTTCCTAGATAAAAGGTCACTAATTCTCCATTCGAATCACATGAAGAAGATGGCAGTTACTTGCAGAGAGCAGGTTAAGTCTGGTTCAGAATCAAGGAACTGCACTGGTTATTTTAACTGCTCGCTGGGATATGACTGAAATACTGTTGACAACAGGTATAAAGTCTTGATTTTTTACAAAATTGATCATCATCTCAATGAAATACTATTGAAACAGCTATTTGTTAATATATTACTAAACAAGAGCTCTGCAAAGCAGCACCAACACTCATCTGTTTTTCATCATTCTATTTAATCAGCAGTTTTGATCAAAATTCTAAGTTAAAAAGGGGCAAAACTCCAAAAATATACCTTTCAGAATAATGCCCCATGTCTTGCGATTGTGCCTTCTCATGATAATCAATTATTCCAAGTGTGTCAATATCATTAGAAGTGTTCAAGAGTAATGGGCTACATTAAAATTTTTGCATGACGATGACGATGCGGCAGCGATCATAAAAACTGGACTTTTTCTTCGAAACAGACGAGCTAATAACCTAATTTGTAAAACATTTATTGTGTTTGTTCGATACTGATAGTGAATTATACTGACTTATATTGGTTTTCATCTTCTATACTCCCACTGACATAAATATACAACAATTTTACATAATTCAATTTATTCAATTTTGAGCATTATTTTGCGCAATATTGTGTATGACATTATTTTCAAATATTTCTGTACTATCTGGTGATTGTTGTATTCGTGCATTGTTCAGCATGGCTTTAGCTAGAATATCGAAATGTACAGACATAGTGGTTGGGAAAAGTTTTGTGAAAGGTATCGTTAAGATTGTAGCCAACTTCTCAAATGGACGACTCTCAACTCTGTTCCCAAGCAACAACCTGCAAAAATCAAGCACAGTAAAATCCCGATATTGAGACCACCTTCGGGACCCGAAAAATCGGTTTTAATAATGAGGTGGTCTCAATTATCAAGTTGAATAAGAGGGGAGGTATTGAAAGACGGTCAAAAAAGTGGTTGTTACAGTAATGTGGTCATTGAAACATGGTGGTCGTAATATTGAGGTGGTTGCTATGTGTGGTTTTACTTAACACGACCCTGATAGCAAAAAAATTATATTGCTCATGATGTCTACAAACATACATTGAAAGTTTTCGTATAATTTGGAATAAACAGGCTGATGTATTCAGCACATGGAAATAAATCTTACTTTGAAACAATATTATGACCACCCAATTATACTTCATTCACACCCATTTTCTATATTCATGTTTCATCTTGGATAAGAATACCACAAAAGTCCCCAAAGAAGTTTTTAAATAGAGGTTTTATTGTAATAATTGTTAATTGAATAATAATTATAAATACAAATATGCAAGTGAACAGTTTTTATTTACCCTGGTCGGAATATTGACAACCTCTGAAATTCTAAATCTTGCAGCATTTTTTCCACTTCACCCTGAAAATAAATCATTTGTACATACTTATTGTTTTATACAATTCAAGCAATGAAAGTGTGAGTGCAAGAAGGGCTTATCTCCATTTTTCTACAAAGCAGGAGATAAGTACCTACTCGCACTCACCTCTACAAATGTTAACTGCCAGTACCAAATACAAGTCCTTTTATATAGCGCTAAAATTTATGACACTATAATCGACACTATAATTATTAATCCCTTATGGAAATTTAAAAACAGATATGTTTTGATTTTTCCTCTGAACTGTTGTCAAATGGGAGAGCGTTCCACCATTTTGGTCCCAATACGCTTACGGACTTATCTGCTATTTTGGTCCTGTTTCTTGGAACAGAAAACTGAGGGCTTCCAGATGATGATGAGTGACAAATCACTTCACATTTCAACATTATAATCTACAATAAGACTTATATATCAGACTGGATTCATACGCGTGGGATAATAAATGTACAAACCTTTGTTTTATTGTATGTTATGAAACTACCCGAGTTCGCACCATTCGCCGTGACAACTTGGAAATGTTTACACCCTGCGTCCTTAGCAACACGTGCACTGTTCACTACATAATCACGGTCCACTTTGATGAAATGGTCCTAAAATAAAGTTTTTTCAGGGGCACATTTTAACTGAAGGCTGATTGAGTTAGGAGTATTACTTGTGCTAAATAATCATTGTTTGTGATAATATTAATGTATTACATCACTGTTACTGCACGTATCTGGTGTATCTGCTCAGTGTTACACAACAATATAAACATTAAAAAAATAGTACAGCCCAATTATCGTTATTTCTTTGATAGTTACCCTACTTAGATAGATACTTCAATTTATTTGAAAATTTTGTCATAGTTGTTGCCCTCGTTGAAAAATAGAGAAAAAAAATTTCTGTATTGCACGGTGACCTATATTTTTCTTTATCAAATTAAATTGTTGCTGCGTTTTTGCATCTTTTTGTCGTGTATTTTCGTTGAAATTGACATTTTTCTCTTTTAACCCTTGAAAAATTAGCTACTCCCATAGATTTCAAAGCAAATTTAAAAGGACAATTAATCCAAGGAATGCCATTGTTTTTAAAAATCTCACTGTAAATCATTTTCTATCATGGAAACCTATAAAAAGTATTTTTTTTTCTAGAATCTGTCTGCTCTATTTTAAGATAATAATTTTGTACATTTTTGCATTCAATACCTTACATAGATACAGTCGATGTCAATACAGCATTTGATACAGACTTTTACCGCCCTTTTTAAAATTACAAAATAATTTATCTTGCAAACAATCGCCACTGATCAATTCTCGATCACGTTTAAATGAGAATGATGTTTTATCAGTCATGTTTTATTCATTTATCAAATTATAGTAATGATTCATAATTTTCAATACCACCATTCTCTTATTTAGTAGTATGAACTGATAGAAACTTCAGCAGACCGATCATAGTAAACCTAATCATAAATGGTTTCTTTTCTTCATCCGGGAAATTGTTTTGTACTAGAAGACAGATATGTCTTAATTTACAGCAAAATTATTCATCAAACAAATTCAACCACACTTAGTAAAGCGGGAAACGAATAAACAGTTATTGGAAAGATGAAGTATTCACCGCACCCACCACAGACTTACCAGTCCACCTTTCCGTCGTGTTGTACCAAGGCAACAAAATCCTATATCACAGCCACTAAACGATTCTTTATACTTCGAGACGTCATCAAAATTGATAACCTTTTGTTCCTAGAGATGAATAAATCAAGCATTAAGATTTTGTTTATCAGTCAATTACAGTCAAGCCTGTGTTTGTGGCCACTTCTGAATTAAGACCACCCAGTGAATAAAGGTCATTCTTTGAAAAATCATCACTGATTATTTAGAACAAACTGACATCCGAATTAAGGCCACCTGTCAATGAAGACTACATTTTGACTTTCCCAAGTGTGGCCTTGTTCACAGGTTTGACTGTAAATAGAGGTCTCCCGTGGTAAGCTACAGAAGGATAATATGCTATTATAATACTAGGATGGATGATTGAACCACGTGCTGCTGACGGAAATCTCCCTTATTTTCCCTTCAAAATAATCCCCATTGTAAACAAATGCAACTGAGCATTTCCCTTTCCCCAAGTATCAAAGCTCACTTAATAGACCGCTTTCATGAGTGCTTTAAAGATAGTTGTCACACTTCCCTTGATTTCATCGAAACCAGTGAAATCCAATCCTTCTGCTTAGGGAACAATCAGATGTTGCTCGGTACCAGGAGTGGCAAGAACGGAGCAATGCTTGAAGTTTGTTTCCACATTCTAACGCCAGTGAATGGTTAGGACCGTGCGCTGGAGCAATGTCATTTTGTCTGTTCCATGTCTTGCCCCCCGCAAAGCCTGGCTTGTTTGTCTGATCACGCGCTATCAGACGGGTTAACACTTCTTTGTAGTAGTGCTAGTTGACCGTTTACCCTTCCGGCACATATTCATGATCAACTAAATTTTGATGATCAAAGGAGAAGAATAGCGGGGACTTGATCCTAGATTTTGACATTCTGACTTTCTTTGGTCGGGATGAACCCAAACTCTTTTACTGGTAGCTTTGACGCTTCGTTTCGGGGTCGTACTCATAGACACAAATCTTTCCTAGTTACTAGTAATATCGTTGAGGACATCTGGGGTTCCCTCCACAGTAGTAATTTAATAATCAGAGTGCATTTTGGGGTCATCTCTCCTCAACCTGAACCGCCAGTATCATTAATAAACCCGTGTACTATACATTGATTGTTTTATATATATTTGTTTGTTATAATGTTGTAATATATATTTTAGATTTACATTCTGCTTGCAAAAATGGAATATGTTTTAAAAGGCATTTCCTATATGATATTGTAATGTCTTCTGAAACTTAAAGTCGAGAGAATGTTGACGCTATCTATCTTTTTATTCATTGAACCTGATTGTTGTGCTGATTTCGTGTCTTCAAACGCTTGTTATAATCAATAAGTTATACATGTATGTTGTATGCATTGTGAGACGATCTAAAATAAAAGATAATAAATAAGTAAATAAATAAATAAATAAGAAATATTGTTAAACTTACAAATTTGGCCGAATTTTGTAAATCCAGATCAACTTCTCGTCTTCCAATTAAAACCACTTTAGTAAAGTATTCATCTTGTGCTAATTGTTTTACTAAAGCTTTTCCTGTTTCTCCAGTAAATCCAAGAACAAAAACCTTTACACCTGACATGTCTGAGGTTTATTTCATAAAGTTTCACCTTAAATCATTCAACATTTTATCAAATCGTTATGTCATATAAATTAAGTGTACATGTTTACCCTTGATCTTCAACATTAAGTTCAACAATTTTCCATAAAGTCATACATTTACTTAAATATCTACAGTATGTTTATCATGTAGGGGGACGTTTTCACAATTCAAATGACGGAGAGTATAAAAGATTACAAGTACTTGCGTACCTGTTAAAATATCCATAGGTCATAAAAATACATTTGGTTTAATTTACGGATTTTGTTGACATAGTTTTTAAGGTACAAAACAATCAGGTCATAGTGTCAGGTAAATAGTGCGTAACCATAATGTTCTATTTTTACTGACTGTAGTGAACGATATATTTAGTTTGTAAAATCGGGTACAAAATTCAGCAGTCATATTAGTTAGGAACTAACTTCTCGTTGAATAAATTGACATGTGAACGTATTTATCAAGGGCGTAGCGCCCATTACACGCAATACACACGTGCGTGTAAAATTTTCGCGACCTGAGTTGTAAAACCAAAACATCATATGATAAGTTTTCTCTGGATCTGGATCACATGCAGGCATTAGTAACGGACCTGTGATGGTAAAAATGCAATACATTCTTTATAAAACATCATAATTTCACGCAAAATTGCCTTAAATGAAAAAAAATCATAGAATGTGACCCCGTTCAACTGTTATATATACTAGTAGAAGGCGTATAATCTCTTCGTTCTGGTGAATGTTCACCGCCTTCACAAAACGAAAAATTAGTATACTAGTATGTAACTGTGGAACGGATCGAATTCTGTGAGTTTTTTTATTTAAGGTAATTTTGGGTTAAATTATGATGTTTTATAAAGAATTTATTGCATTTTTACCATCACAGATCCGTTACTAATGCCTGTGATCTGGATACTGTGTGTATAAACATTTCATTCCTGACTACGCCTATGTTTACATAGCGTATAATTATGTAGCTTATATCGACGTACGGCAATCTAAAGATAAAATAAAGAGTTCAAACAGGAAATTGTCATCATATTACCGTCACCTGATGAGGTTATGGTATTTTATCAGTGTAACAATACTACATCTAGAACAATACAAAGGTAAAATAAAGATATAAACCATGAACACTCAATAGTCAGTATAGCGTGACTCATATTTATGTTTTACTGAGTAAATTATATATATACTGACGGTCTATTATTTCGTCATCCATCTAGGGGACGTAACTCATACAGAGATGATTATACGGAAGCTTTACAGCAATGAAATCGTTATTTTCAATTTAATTAACTGGCTACTAAATAATAAAATGGAATTATTTATAACATGAAAAAGCAATCTAGTGCATAAACTAGAATTGCATGCATTTTTGAATCAATTAAATGTTATACGTAACGGTGGTTTATGATACAAGTAAATAAACATTTACTACGAACTTTCCTATTAACATACTGTCTTCTTGTGTAACATTTTTTTAACTTTGATGGACAAGTTCTCCGTGTTGTTCTAACTTAAAACAAAAGGTCGTTGTTATCGTTGCTACATCCTAATGATATTTTATTTGTATATATTTTTATCATAACCTACAAAATCTTCATGAATATACATTGGGTGTTTAGCGGACGTCTTGATATAAGTAATATTTAATCCTAACAAACTTAGAGGACGATGTGATGACTTGATTAAGAAGTGTAACAACGGACAGACAGACGGACTGAGAGATGTTGTCTTTATATACTTTCCTGGTTGTAAAATGAAACAAGAACGTAATAACAGATATTCATACAAAAACTTTTTATTTAATGTGTTGGTAGATACATGGCGATAAACAGTGTACAAATCATCATAGGACCGATGAAAAAAGCCAGCAATACATATTGAATCGCCCAGTTAGAAGCATCAATAGCAGACTTCTCCTCAGATATTTCTTTACACTTCTTTACCTGAAATAATCAATTTTGATAGTTTAGAAACAATTATGATAATCTACATTTGTACATGAAAACCCTAAATAGCGACCGCCTCAATATTACGACTACCTTGTTATAACGACCACTTATTTTCGGACCGGCTTTCAATAACTCTCCTATAATGAGCTTGATAATGAGACCACTTCATTATTACGACCGAGTCCCGATGGTGGTCTCATTATCGAGGTTTTACTTTGAATTGCATTATCTCATTAATATCTGCGAATGCCTCACACGCGCTTTATCGGTGACAAGTTATGGTCTAGATGACTAATTCCGTATTTGGAAATTACAGTCAAGTCTGTTTGTGGTCACATCCGAATAAAGACCACCCTGTGGAAAATGCCATTCTTTGAAAAACTGTCGCTGATTATTTAGAATAAACTGACCTCCGAATAAAGGCCATCATTTAATAAAGGCCACATTTGTTCACAGGTTCGACATTATGTTCACGATAAACATCCCTAGGATGAATTGTCACATATGGAAGAGCCTTGTCTAGCTTGTGTATCATGCCGTTGCGTCCCATGTAAGAATTCACTCACAGCCTATTGCCCTAGAAACAGCAGCCCCACCACACAGCATGCTTACAGTCATGTAACATTGATATGAATTCATCGGGAGCGTTATCCAAATTAGAAAATTTCAACATTTTATCTTTTTACAATATGGTATGTGCATTGAATAACATTAACTGTAAAATGACCGTTTGATAGATTCGTATACTAAACGCTATACATGAGCATGGTATAATAATGCTGCACGTGATTTTTTTAAAACACTGTGGTCTGAGAATGTGCGCGGTACTTTACCACACTTCGGAGTATATGAAATTTAATCATTGTTGCTAAACTTAAATTTTACCGTGTATACAGTATTATCCACTTAATCAGTGCCTGACCGCGAATACTGATCACAAACGACGTTTTCATATCCTAGTATAAGGCTGTTGTAAAATCACCAATAAACTGACTGAAACAATAAAGTACCTTCAGACTGTTGTTTAGTGCCATCACACCACAGGGTAAGAAGACAAATAGAGACACCAGTGATAAGGGGAGATAATCAGGTATGTGTATATCACTCTGATTGTCTCGTTCTGAGACCTGTGCAATAAAGAAAATAAAACAAACGTGAGGATATGTCTGGACTACTACTTTCCTTAATATTACAACGTATGATATGTACAAAATACAATTGATTCAATAATTAAATTGATTCATATCAAGTGATAGTTATATCGTTTTAATGGCCAAACGATGTCATACAATGAATCTCACATGAAGCACGTGTAGATAACAAAATGGCATTGTCAAATTTTGTAAATGCACAAGTATCGAGATCTCACATTATTAGGACATTTTTATAAAGTTTCATATTCTTTGCAAAAGTTCGCTTCTTCAAACTTGATCGTGTATCTACGGCTTGACTGTATAATTCATGTACCTTTCAACATTATATTATACAACTGATGCGTTTATACTACATGTACATACGCTAATTAATATCAATGTATTGTGTAAATGAAACAGAAGTCCACAGAGGTTATGGTGTCTGTCTGACAAGTAACCACTAGTCATTCACAGCAGAGTTCGAATCTCATCCGGGACCGGAAAAAAATAACAAGTATGGAAGCTGCCTAGCTGGCTTACGGAAGGTCGGTGTTTTCTCCCGGAAGTCTTCCTCCATGGTTAAAGCTGGAAAATTCGCAAAACAAAGCCTGGCTGGACGTTAAACTCCTGAGAGAAAATGTCTACGCATGTTCATACTAATCGAATCTTCTAGCGCCCCTTACAAATATACGTCCAATTAACCGAAGACCATATTGAGAAAGAAACACGATTAGCACGTGCAAATTAATTATTTCATCCACCTGTCCAAAAGTCGTTGAAATATGAACGCTTTTGAAGTATTTTTGCAAAAAGATATTGGACATTATTATATGTCTTATTATAGTGTGTAAAAGTTTAACACTGCTATTTCTGATTTGAAAACATATTTAACAAAGATCGAGAGGGTGCTAGAAGTTAAGTTGGTGCATAATCATATACTGTGTATATAACTTCAAATCTCTCCAAACAAAACATTTTCATTTATTTCGTGCGTAAGATGGAATTGAGGACAAACACATGATTTCTTACAAAATAATTCACTCTTTCAATTTGAACCGCAACAAAATATAAGGATTTAACTAGTTACTAAGTGACAGGATCCGCCAGTCCGAGCTTCTTTTATGACGTCACTAACCTCGTTCTGATAACTCACATGATGGTACACTACAATACAAAAAACATTGAGCTGTTTGGTGTCAAGTACATTTGCGATTAGGGTCACATTACCAAAACAATAGTTGGTAGGACTTTTTCTGTTTTATTTTATGCATGTATTCCATTTCAGTGAAAATATATCTTGATATAGATAGAGGACAAACTGAATATGAAACAGGTGCCTTTGAATAAAACATAAACTGACACCAAACGATGTTACAGATGTAATTGATTTGCTTGCATAAATATCACGTGTACATTTTTGTACATTATCCCAGTAATTTGGCAATATCATCGTTGCCTTTTTCAACAAGAGGGTTAGCTGTTGTCTTTTAAGGAAGAAAATAGATAAGAAAATTATTTGTAGAAAAAATCACATGCAAAACATCTCCCCTTCCCCAAAATACTACCCTCCAGATATGACGCAGAATGGTTAATGGATTTTTAAAGACGAAAAGTATTCTACGATAAATCTTCTTTTTCCACTTCTTAAAGGGTAACGATCCTGATTTGATCTGTAACTTTTTGGATGATCGAAGGGGTGAGTGCAAGAAGGGCCGTCACCATTTTGGCCAAGGACCCATTCAACTTTTATGATTACAGATCACCGTAGATCTAGTCATCCGGCATAACCAGATCAGACATTCTGTCATAAATCAAATTGTTCATTGATTTATATATACGGTGTATATGCCATTAAACATTTATATCTAACAATCAGTGTTATAATGTTTTAAAGTTTGTGATATAACTGAACATATCCGACCAATTCATGTTTAACGTCCAAGTAAATAACGGTATGTACGTCACTTACCTACAGATACAAACTTCCTCCCAGTATCCTCCTCTTGTATTGTTTCCATGGTAACACGCGATTTAAATGTTTTAGAAATAAAATTATTTCTGATTCTAAACAAATGTACGCTTTATTCAATATATACCAATAATTAGAGAATGCTATAGCCATATATAAATACCAACGTGAAATTAACAACGTTTCTCTGAACTACTGGTATAATGAAAAGTATTAACTATCATTAACATTTACTGATAACAATCACTGGAAACATATGTTCTAAATGCTAACAGCTTATTTTGTACGACAGATTTGATATACAGTATAACCTCATAAAACTGGACCCCTTCAGGACTAGACCAAAGGTCCGGTTTTCTGAGAATTCCGGTTTTCAGAGAACAATTGATTATCGAAGAGAAAAAATAGGACTTGAAAAATCGTCCGAATTTCAGAGGATTCCGGTTTTCAAGGAGTCCGGTTTTCAGGTTTTATACTGTATCACTACAATAATTATGTATCTAATCAAATTTGTAATTGTGACAGTTCTGTATTTTCTGTTCTCTAACACAGTAAGTAGAGAGTAGAACATACATACAATAAAACCTCAAATAGCGACCATCTAATTATTACAACCACCTTGTTATAACGACCACTTATTTTCGGGTCGTTTTTCAATAACTCCATTGTAATTCAACTTGATAATGATATGAGACCGCCTCACTATTACGTCCGACCTTTTGGGCCCCGAAGGTGGCCTTATTACCGAAGTTTTACTGTACATGTATATTTATGTCAATTTTTTTTACGTACCTATTCGATAAATTACACGTCACAATAAACACTTGTCAACTATTTTAAAGACACGTATCAAAGGCATTTTGTTAAAATGCCCAGTTATGTTCATTTATTTTCTCTATTGAGTGCTTTATACTGTTTTTAAAAGCGTCAGTAAAATTGCAATCAGTTCAAATTGCATTTATTACATTGAATACTTAATTAGTATCTAGACTTTTACTTATATAAAGGTCAAAAATAAATTATAATCATAATGATAGCTAATCACAAACATGACTGTGAGTCACCTCAAGTTAGGTCTGTTAAACTGTTGGTCCACGTTCAGTTAAACAAATTTCACAATTCGTAGACATTATTTTACTTGTACCACGTCAGATTCCGCTATTCTGTGTATGAATCTGTTTTCCAAAATTTCTATACAACCTGGTGATTTCTGTATTTTTGCATTTTTCAACATAGCTTTTGCTAAAACATCAAAATGTACGGATGAGTCCATTGGACAAAGTTTCGTACACGGACACAAACATGCCGCAATACATGACTCTAGTGGTCGACTTTCTACTCTGTTTCCTAGCAACAATCTGGAAATATAATGTTAAAAAAAATAAAGTAAACCTCAAATAGCGATCATCTCAGTATTACGACCACCTTGTTATAACGACCACTTATTCTTAGACCGGCTTCCAAAAACATCCCGACTTGATATTGAGACAACCTCTTCCTTGCTACCTATTTTACGGGTCCGGAGGTGGTCTCATTATCGAGGTTTTACTGTATCTATTAAGGTATTATATCAATAATGTTGTACTTTTTACGCATTTGCTCATTGCTTTTCAAAAATGTTTATATTATAAAAATAGTATTGTCCAGTTATCGCTATTTCTAGATGCTGTATTTTATTTTACGACACATTTTGAATTTTTTTGTAAAAGTTGTTGCCCTTGTCGAAATATTGCACGATAACTTATATTTTTCTTTATTGACTTAGGTTGATACTTTATTTAAGCATCTTTTTCACATGGGTTTTTTAATGGATCTTTACTTTAATCTTTGAAAAATTGGCTCCATGCAAATCTAAAGGGACAGTAACTCAATGGATTGTTTTTTAAAAATCTCACGATAGATCATTTTCTAGGGTAGAAACCTGTAAAATATAGAAGCTATTAAAATCTGTTCCCTCCATTTTGGGATGATAAGTTTGGAGGATAATGGTATAAAAGCTTAACTAGCTGTACGAAAACGTTGAATAAAATACCGACTAGAAATTAAATAACAAAAATACTAGATGTATTATGGATTAATGTGGATTATATATGTGTACATGAATAAATAAAAAAATACATTTTAGATAGAAAAACTACTATATTTTAGACAAAAAAACTAAAACATTTTAGATAAAAAAAATCGATACATTTTTTTGTATATTTATCTCCTCAATACATTAGTTGTTGTAGGTAATTGCTAGGACATGATATTTCAGTAAATGCATCACTCATTTTTATCGTATATTTGACAGAGCGTACATACATAATGACTCGTATAATATTTACCCAGGTCGGAATATCGTCAGTCTCTGATAATCCAGTTGTTTCAGTAGTTCCTCTGTTTCACCCTATAATTGAGCAATCAACATGATTATACAGTGTATGAGATCTATGTATGATACACTAAATGTAGCAAATACAGTAAAACCTCGATATTGAGAACAAATTCGGGATCAGAAAAATTGTTCGTAATAATGAGGTGGTCCTATCATCAAGTTGAATCATAGGGAGTTATTGAAAGTCGGTCTGAAAATAAGTGGTCGTTATAGCAAGATGGTCGTATTGAGGTGGTCGACACTGTATATCGCACTCGATAGAAATTAAATATACCGTCAAATAATACCAAAAAGAAATAGAAAGAAACCTACAAGGTTTGAAAAAAATCGGTCGTAATAATGAGGTGGTCTCATTATCAAATGGAATTGCAGGGAAGTTATTTAAAGCCGGTCTGAAAATAAGTGGGCGTTTTAACGAGATGTTCGTAATATTCAGGTGGTCGTTATGTGAGGTTTTACTGTATTTGTGTCATGTATTCTCATTTATGATTAGATGTAAATTCGTTGAGATCACAGGGAGAGATACGCATCGGTCTGATTTTGATAATTTGTAATAACATTGGCAAATTAAATACGACCTCTACCATAACGTGTAACATTCGGACTGATTTTTAAAATTAAACAGTCGACATCAGTCGATTTACCAACGCGGTTGTAAGTCATTATGTGGACACTGAGTTGAATCATGCGGAACAAAAGGACAACATGGAATAGTAATACATGTATTAAGAGACACAAATAAAACAAAATTAGAGAAATGTATTTATTTGCGAATTGTAGACTGGATTTTTTTAGGCAGGCAGGCAGTTCGTCCGTCCGTCTGTCCATCCGACAGAAAGTCAGTCAGTTTGTTGAACAAAAGGCTTCCCTAGCCTTGACAGATTTACAATACATATAATACAGCATACAACGTACATAATTATAGTGTACGTAATTATTTATGACTGGAAAACAATGTACGTAATAAGTGTAATTGTGTAATTTAAATGTACACACCTTTATTTTGTTGTAATTTATAAAACTGTCTTTATTTGCGCCTGTTGCTGAGATAACCTGAAAATGTTTGCATCCAACTTCCTTAGCAACACGTGCACTGTTCACTACATAATCACGGTCCACTCTGATACACTCTTCCTGTAATATATACGTTTATGACTAGTGTCATTTGTTCAGCGTACAAAAGATTTTGTTACGTTATAATTGATTTATTATTTTTACTCTAGGTTTACATTTCGGTAATCTAAACTCGTGAAATGACTTCACACATTTTATATTCTAGGTTGATTTAGCGTTTGTCCTATTTTTAACTCTTTACCTCATAATACTGCATATCACCGCATTTGAAACAGGCGACTTTTGAAAACAGTGTGGCAAATGAAGCCATAGCTTATAATGAGTAATGCTTCTTTTGCCACAATGTTTTTCCACATTGTCGGAGAGGCAAAACCCAATTTTCTTAAATAAATTGATGTTGAGTGTATTTGCTATGAATTGAGAAGAGTCCAAAGCATGCTTATGAGGCAAAGGGTTAAACCAATCAGATGACTCCAATTTTCAAATTTTCTCGTTACTTGTCCATGAAGAATGTCACATGTACTTATTCGTGAAGAACTCAATTTTCTTCATGTTTAATAATGTGCCACTTTACACATCGACAGTTCTGCATCTATGATTGCCGCTCGCTAAGGTTATTCAATTCCGAAGAAATTTATAAATAAACTCTATCCTATACTTAGACCGTAAAGAAATGTTTCCATAACTTCCTAGGGAAAAATTGATGTCCCTAAAATGAATGTTTCGAAATGAGTTTCAATTTAGAACAATTAGACCATATTGTGGTATATTACAGTTATGTCTTTTGTAGAGATTACACTAACAGCAGTAAGCTGTTGATGGAATTCAAATGCCAGTAATTTTGTATTTGAAGGCAAAGAGTTTACAAACCGACCAAATAAAGTTGTAATTTTGGTAATCGCTAAGATTTCAGATGACATCGATTTATAACCAGAAAAATTTACCGAAGTCCAAGGTACAAACTTTGATATTAAACTTACCAGCCCACCTTTACTCCGTGATGAACCCAGGCAACAAAATCCCACATCACAACCACTGAATGCGTCACTATGTTCTATTACGTCATAGAAACTAATTATCTTTTGTTCCTAAAGTATACATATGACATATACAGTACTCGTACATGAGTGTTATATCACAGACATTTACCGGCGTTTTGAGTTTGTGTACCCTCGCCTTAAGGATGATTCCATGTAGGCGAGCATTCACTATATTTAATTACAGTCAAACTTGTGTTTGCGACCACCTATGAATAAAGACCATCCTGTTAATAAAGGTCCTTTTTAGAATAGTATATTTAGAACAATCTGATCTCCAAATAAGGCCACCTGTCAGTAAAGGCCACTATTTGTTTTTTTTTCAAGGATGGCCCTAGTTCACAGGTTTGACTGTATATATCTTTTCTTTAGATGTAGCCTTTTTAAACTGTAAGAATTTAACGATTTGGTTATTTTAATGGATGGTTGTATGTGTGTCTATATTTTCATTCGTTGAATAACAATTGATTTTATGCAGCTTTTTAAATAGAACTAACCTTTTTACTAAATTGAGAAGTATATACAAATATTCATTTTGTTAAATTTTCCCTCTAGTAAATTAGATGTAAACAGAGAATTTACAACTAAGTTTTAAACTACGTTTAAGGGTTTCTTTGTATCACGTTCGTACGGTCGAAGGACTGTTACTATTTACAATATATAGATAAAAGATTCCAATACATTTAATAAATAATAAATTCCCTACCATTTTATTTGAACCTGGGTCGTTATCAAAATTTTAAATCTATTCCTATGTCTAAGTTTGAAGTTTGGTTTAACCTCGGTTAAGTTCAAACGTTCGCGGTTACACAACAATTTAATCATAAATAAAATTGTTTTCATGTTTGATACATTCTTAAACTCAAAACTATTTTCAGGATTTAACGTTGCACTAATAGCCAGGGTCATTTGGCGACTTTTCCAGCTTTAACGGTGGAGAAAGACCCCAGGCGTACTTTGCCCCATCCCTCTCAGATTGATGACCCGTCCGAATTCATTTATGCAATTCATATGTGCAAGGCTACAGAGCGTCCCAATGTTAATCACTTTAACTGTACACACTGTTTTCATGTTTTAGAAAAAAAGTGCTAACTGCCAAAAGAGTTTATCTCGTAATGTAGAACAAACTTACAAATTTGGACGAGTTTGGTAAATCCAGATCAACTTCTCGTCTTCCAATTAAAACCACTTTAGTAAAGTATTCATCTTGTGCTAATTGTTTTACTAAAGCTTTTCCTGTTTCTCCAGTAAATCCAAGAACAAAAACCTTCACACCTGACATGTCTGATGTATTGATTGTTTTATCATATGCACTAACTTACCACATTAATGTATGTTATCATCATACCTGTTCTTCATAATCGTGATATCGTGTGTTAGTTTACACGCTCGCGTTTTTAATCTTTAATTCTGTAGTTCATGGCCAAATTTTCGTAAGCCAGTGGTTTTAATCTATATAATACTCCTAATTACGCTCATATGATTGTTCTAGTAAATATAAAAATGTATTTTGAAAATACACACATATGATTCCATACATGTCATTGCTTCTGTATTGTTATATTCTTATAACTAGCCGCGATCGAGGCCCAGTAGTTAGTGGGCTGGACTGGTAAGCCGGCGATTCGGGTTAAAATCCAGGTCGTGAGAGCTCATACCCTTCTATGAAAATTTTGCCAAAATGTTGATTTTCCTTCATATCTGGAAAAGTTGCTGTTTTCTTAAGAAGGGTTAGGTAGTATTGGTTTGAATACAGTCCAGGACACAAAACTGGTTAGGTGAACAGGTTGCTGTATACAACTGAAAAATAGTTGCAAAACAGCGTTAAATCCAATGAAAAAAAAATTCTTAATGACTATACTCACTTACAAATATACATGCATATAGTTGTTCTCAACTTATCTATTGTCATGAAGTTGCTGGCTTCTTGTGGAAGGGTAAGTTAGTATACTGTCCAGGAAAACTGATTAGGTGAACCGACCGCCGTACACAACTGAAAACCTGTTGAAAAAACGAGTTAAACCCAGTGAAAAAATAGGTGTCATATATTCAGTCAAATTATCATTGGGAAGCATGTGACCACCCTGAGACTTGAACCCGCAACGATCTACCGCCCGATATATTTTATAAGTATATTACATGTGAACCCATGTATTAGTAGTTACACATAGATGAATACAGCTTACGTTAAGGACAGTGACGGACAATACAAACGATTACTCTGGTATACTTAGTAATAGTACTAGATCACATAAGTTGGAGTTTGTTAGACTTACACAAACATTATTAAACGAGTATACTGTAATAACTATCTTTTGACACCAGTTATTAGAAATTTGAGTGATTTCTGAGAAAGTTACGTAGTGTTAAACAAACTAGGTGCAGAAACTGTCATTTCGGAAGTTGTACCTCTTGTATATGTATGTATATGATTTAGGTGTGTTTGGTCAATGTGACCATTATATACCATCACTTTGCCTGCTGCCCCCCCTATGATTTCACCCTTTTACCTAGCGACAGTTAAATTACTCGCTACCACATCCAGTAATGATTTGGTTTCATTTAGGATTCCCTCCTACACCAAAACCGACCCACCCCAAATATCATCCACCCCACCCTCTCTAAAACGCTATTGTCAAAACGTTCTTCACGACGTTGATAGTCTGTTCGAAACTGGGAGAACAAGATTCATCAATAAAGGGTCCCTCCAGAGAGGTTGTACTGTATTACCAAGTAGTGCTTAATGATATAACGGCATCCGCGGACTTAAAGTGGATGAAGTTTTGTGACTTTAAGATTGCAACATTTCGCATAATTATGTAAGAAATTTCAAACAGCCTGAAAAAACAAGAACTCAATCTCCGGTCTAAACTGTTTTTGTTGTATGTTCTATGAAGTTCGGCTCCGCATGGCTAGAACCACATTAACTAGAACGCTCAAACCAATGACCAGGTCCCCCGCCGAATATTTACTCCGTTATTTACACGTCTAGTCGAACAATATATTTGCACAACTTAAAAATAATATGACCGCGGTATATGAAGATAAACTCATGACAATAGCTATTGTTTGAATTTATTTTTAACCGTAACTGTAATTAATTGTCCATAGTGAATAATTCTGTTTGTCATGAATATGTTTTGTATTATATTTAACATCAAGTTTATTGGCATAAAGAGCAATAAAAAATAATTAATCTTTTACAATAGGTATAATATTATGGCAATAACATACATGTGTAATACAATAAGTAGAAATATACAGAAAAACCTGTATCATTTGAATAAACATTGAACAATATAAATACGAACACATAAAAAAACAAGTGGTTAATTTATAAATATTAAATAAACAAGCCATAAAAAAGTAATGACAAAATTAATGTCTCTTATACGAAATGCATTTTCGTAAATCAGAATTCATTATGTACATGTTATTATATGATCACCATATATCACAACAAACAACGTTAACACAATACAAAATATACAAGGGAAACAACTCTATTTATGTAGTCAAATGTTTAGATTCGGATGGCAAGAACTCCGGAAAACTGGGGCTGATTTTGTAAGTCCCGGCCAGCTCGGGCTAATGAGAGTCCACTCTATACTTATACATGTACAGTAAAACCCCTGAAAACTGGAATTTTCAAGTCCCATTTTTTATCTTCTATAATCAATAGTTCTCTGAAAACCGGAATTCTCAGAAAACCGGACTTTTGGGTCTGTCCGGAGGGGGCCTGGTTTTTAGGGGTTATACTGTATATTTTAGTTTATGTTAAATGTACACATAAGATGCGTATCCACATTTTGGTGAGGAAAGATACGTTTTCAGTGCTTGAATAACCCTTTGCCTCATAATACCGCATTCCCTGCATCTGATGCAGACTACTTTTAGAAACATTGTGACAAAAGAAGCCATTGCTTCTTTTACCACAATGTTTTCCACTCATAGTAGAGAGATTGATGTTTTGCATATTTGCTTTGAATTTGGAATAGTCCGAAATATGCTAAGGGGAAAAGGGACAATATTCTGTTATTACATCATGAAATAAAAATACAGGCATTTATATCATAAGGTGTAAGAAGATCCATTGACTACACATGGGGACTCATATAACCTATCATCTTCATGATGATTATTTGACACGGTAATTTTTTCTCAACTTCGAACTAGTAGACATTATTCCACTTGTACCACGTCAGAATCTGCTATACTGTGTATAGTTCTGTTATCAAACGCTTCTATACAACCTGATGACTTCTTTGTTTTTGCATTTTTTAACATAGCTCTCGCTAAAACATCGAAATGTACGGACAAAGTCCTTGAACAAAGTTTAGTACATGGGAACATACATGCAGTCACACACGATGCACCAGGTCGACTTTCCACTCTGTCTCCAAGCAACAACCTGGAAATAAGAAATTACGCCAATTTGATTAAAAATAAACAATACATGTTGCATATACAATACAAAAACAAATGCATAAATAAGTTTACTCTGTCAAGTTTCGCCTTCATCTCTTATATTAAGAAGAGAATGTAAAACTATGGTTCATAATTGTGAATCCTATCCAGAATAAGTTTGTTGATTATACGAAGACTTCAGTCGTATTACTTTCTTGACAAAATCCAAATCACTGTAACGATAATTGATAATAGGTACAGTCAAACTTATGAACAAAGGCCACCCTTAGGATAGACAAAATGTGACCTTTATTGACAGATGGCCTTTATTCGGAGGTCAGTTTGTTCTAAATTATCAATGATAGTTTGTCAAAGAATGACCTTTATTCACAAGGTGAATTTTATTAGGAGGTGGTCGCAAAAACAGGTTAGACTGTATAAAAACATTAATAATTTTACTTACCCAGGTCGGAATATGGATAGTCTGTTAAAGTCCAGATCTTTTAAAAGTTCCTCGACTTCACCCTGAATTTAAATAGCAAATGATATAATATTAGTATATCAGAACAATCAAAATGAGAATGTTTAATGATTTATGTCACTAATATTACTCCTTGCTCATTGATATAGATAAGTTTGTACAAACCTTTGTCTTATTGTAGGTTATGAAACTGTCTTTATTCGCTCCCGTTGCTGTGACAACCTGGAAATGTTTACAACCTGCTTCCTTAGCAACACGTGCACTGTTCACTACATAATCACGGTCCACTTTGATAAAATGGTCCTGTAATATACGCTTGATTTTAAGGCATGTGTAAAAAACAGGATAATGAAATCCTGTCGCTCAACTTGAAAAACAACATGATGATGGTGTTCTTCATAGTATTGGTGGTAGTGTTGTTGATGTTTGTGCTGTAGTTGGTGGTGGTGAATGATGGTGATGGGATTAGTTATAATGGTGGTAATACTAGGGTATGTATATTCAAGCACATTCCTGGATTTACTTTATAACATTAGTAGTGTGGCCTTACGAGTATAACTCTTCCATGTTTACATTATGTCGTATTATAAAGTCAGCAATTAGTGAGCACGCAGTATGTTCTTCTTAATGAACTGGAGTCCTACTTGTAGGCTAAATTTAAACACTATTTGAAGTAATACGCTATTTGAAGTAATTATGTTTGGGATCTTAAAATTACAGTTCCGATAAACTAGCACTTTGAAGTAACTGTGTTTGTGATTTATATTTCCGTTTTACATTGCGAAGTGATCAAGTTGATTGGGTGAAAATGAAAAACAAACAAAAGATTGCGCGGATTATATCATTATTGAAAAAAATATTGAAAAAAAAGTTTTTTATCCAAGATATAGTAAAAGTAGTTACTTATAAGGGTATCGTTTTCAGTTCAATGTATGTTTGATTCGCGAAATATGGAAGTCATGACATACATGTAATAGTTAAGAGAGTAACGTGATATTTGAATTTTGTGATTATAAATGGATTGCTTTGGTGATTTGTCTGTACATGTATTACATCAGTTCATAAATGCGGCTTGTTGTATTTTATCTTCAATCTAAAATGATAACAATGTTTACTTAAGTATTTCAGCGATGAAGCGCTTAAGTGTTTTAACATAGACTATTCAATATGTCAACATATGGGTAAACACAATTACCACGAAATCAATAATGGTTTAAATAGTCTGATATAACATTCATTCTCATTTTGATTGGCTAAACTAATTGATCGACATATAAGTGTAAAGAATGCATGTACAATGTTCATATATTTGTATATTTATTTATATTATAAATTTAGATTCATTTAATATCAAATTCAATTTGTGCTGGTGTATAGCGCTACGACCTATCTCGCCGGTTTCATTTTTCATACATCGTCTTTCGTGTAGTTTTGTGTCTTTCGCAACAATTATGGAAATATTTGGGACTGCAAGATTTAACGTGACTACCATTTTCTGTAAGCGCTGCATCGTAATTATTAAATTGGCATTTCAAGAAACTCTCATGATCATGTTATTCGTCAAAATATTTACATGCATAAACTACAGACATAGTTTTAATATCCTATGATTTATCTGGTACTCCCGTATATTTCTTTAGACGCCTCCTCATAAGCTTAACACAATGCATAAGTTAATATATATCAATAGTTAATTTGCACCCCACCGACCACAAACTTACCAGTCCACCTTTTGCTCGTGTTGTACCTAGACAACAAAATCCTACATCACATCCGCTGAAAGCATCTTTATATTCATCGACTTCATCAAAATTGATGACTTTTTGTTCCTAGAAATAAATTAATTATGAATTAAGTCTGTGTTTTTCAACTAAAAATGTTTATTTTGGAATGTTGCCCTCCTGAAAAATAGCAACCTGTCTTGTAACTGTACAATTAGTTATTAGTAACACCTCGACCGACCACGTTTAACCTCGGCTGTACATATTAAGCCGACATTGGAATTTCCCGGATGTAAAATTGAAAAATATAGCGGTCTCCATGAAATTAACGCCTGTCATGTTTATTTTCTTTACGAATAACTATCTGTTGTACACAACGTTCTGTAGAAGGCATGTAGGACAATTCTTCAATGAAAACGCTGGGCAGTCTTCAACAGACGTCATTTTAAGAAAGATATTATTTAGCGGTAACGTTGCCTTAGCAATTGGTAGCCAAATCACAAATTTGAAGCTCAGTCGTCGTCGCGTATCAAGCTAAAAAGAACACCCGAAGCTAGATGGAGGTGTTCCGATCAGATTAATCGTTTGTATGTATCAGCAAAATAATATCACATTGTTTGATAAGAGTCAAATACAACTATAGATATATGTTGATATACTGTATATATACTGTATATATCTTTCATAAAAACAAACAACAGTAATTTAAAATTGATAACCAATCCTGAGTTATTCGTTGTACCGAGAAACCTCACACAGAGACCACCTCAATAATACGACAATCTTGTTATAACGGCCACTTGTATTTAGACCGTTTTTCAATAAGTTACTAATTGAACTTGATAATGAGACCACCTCATTATTACAAACGATTATTGGGGTCCTGAAGGTGGTCTCATTATTGAGGTTTTACTGTACATGTTTGATGCGTGATTCATCCAAACACTCTTTATCACTTAAGTACAGATAAAGGTTAAGATATAAAACCTTAAGTATCGTACAAACTTACAAATTTGGACGAGTTTGGTAAATCCAGATCAACTTCTCGTCTTCCAATTAAAACCACTTTAGTAAAGTATTCATCTTGTGCTAATTGTTTTACTAAAGCTTTTCCTGTTTCTCCAGTAAATCCAAGAACAAAAACCTTCACACCCGACATGTCTGAGGTTTATTTCATAAAGTTTCACATTAATCATCCAATGTTCTTATTCTTTACCGTTACTCAAGCACTTCTGTCCTAGTTAAAGATATTGCTTTATAATAGCTTACCAGTTCCGGGGGTTTAACATAACCGACTAATTTTAATCAATACACCTTGTATTTACATGTACCGTAGTAATTCTCATTGAGGCGACACAATTTTTCAGGCTTTTGGAAGAAATGTTCCGGTTTAAAAAGGTTAGTTTCATAATAAAAAGCATAAAATCGACACAAGTAGATATATGCGGTTAAGACAGGATTGAGGACTAGGAGGGTCCGTATTCAGGTTTCCGTACATTCATATATGCCTCTCTCAATCTGTTGAAGTGGTTGACATGTCTTAGTGCTTTTTATACATACACTATGACAAATGTCATATATTCATAAGCATTTTTGGTACTTTTCAACTTTTGCTTCTTTCAATAAGTTATTTTGGTACATAATTACACAGGGACTTTCATACGCGTTAAGTTTACGAATGTTGAATTGTACGCTAATGTGTGAATAACATATAAAGATAACATGTTATCAATATATGCATCAGTTGTGTGTATTATTTTTACACTGGGGGTTAACGTCGTCTCAACAGTCTGGGTTATTTTGGCAGCTTGAGTAACTTTTTACAATGGTTTGATGTTATCGTGACAAACAGGACATTTAATTTGCAAGTAAAATATTGTTAGAAGATTCACTGAGAACAGTGTTCAAGTCCATTTTATTTTGGTTATCTTAAAGATTAAGCGCTGTTCATTTTTTTTCATCAACGATGCATGGGACGTAACTATCATATAAATTAATTCATTCCAAATATTGCTTATCAGAAGATGCAAATTACTTCTATAAGCGCGATGCAAAAGAGCACAAAATGTAAAACTACAGAAATACTGATAAACTACATTTAATTGTGGTGTGTTTTATATTATTGTCGTGTGTTTTATATTATTGTAAAGTGTTGAGTGTCAAAATTCTTTCTTGTAAAAGTGGGGAAGAAAAAACACAAGTCTTGTTCTATCAGAGAAAGTTTAATAAATAAATCAAATATAACTGATGGTTTAACGGCCTGGTACATAATCTATATTACGTACAACAATTCCAGACGGTTAAAATAATAGCACATGATAAATATGTTCTTTTTCAACAACAGAATTAAACAACAACTGTTTTGAAGTTGATACAAAATGTTTCATGTATAAAAATAGACGTAATTACAACACTTTGCACTCGTCACTATAAGGCACACGTAATATTGCAGTCAATGTCACCTTGTAGGGTAATATAGAAACAACAAAATAATGGACATCTTATTCAGGTGTGACGATATTATTCTCCTAATACTGACTTAGTGGATTAAGTCAACTTGCCAACATGTATGACTACAGTTAGCAAGATCCTGTAACTTTCTGGTCACATTTAGAACATTTTTGTACAGTTCGAGATTTTTTTCAGCCATGTAACTGATAATGTAATGTTTGCTCGACATTTAATTTGTTTAATGAGATCTTTGCTTGATTTGTGACAAGATATGGCACATGGTTGTCTTCCCACTACCCCCTAACCCCCACTCTTCACTCCTACCCCGACAGAACATCAGTTCCCACAACTCGTACATATATCTTTGAAGTGGACGGCGAATCACAAGTTTTCTAACATGGCGTCTCAATGACGTAACATGGACGCTTTTTCTGACTCATTCGTTCTAATGTCACTTTTGAAAATTTGTACACAAGTCTTCGGCCTTCAACTCGTTCTAAAATTCCTCGTTTGTAATAATGTCTGTAATATCATAAATGCTTGAATTAAACAGATATCTACATGGAAGCATGTTTCTACGATAAGTCATTGTGCCAATTCATATTATTGTTATACTGCTGCAAAATTATCAGCTACCCAGTGTGAATTTTAACTTAGCCTGGAGTCTGTCACGTAAAATATGTAAGAATAAATGGTTACATAACTTCTATATACATTAAAACCTTAATAATGAGACCACCTTCGGGACCCAAAAAATCGATCAAAATAATGAGGTGGTTTCATTATCAAATTGAATAATAGAGGAGTTATTGAAAGCCGATCCGAAAATAAGTGGTCGTAATATTGACGTGGTCAAAATGTGAGCTTTTACTTGATTTTTATTGCCAGACAATTATACATACCTCATTGCTCGGCTAAGTTTTTCGTACGTCATATTCTCGTTGCTTTTCAATGTTCCCCAAAGTTGAGCCACAGATTCTGATTGTATAAACCTGAAGATTCCTTCATTCTGATTCTCCCATTTCAAGATGGTCGGGTTGTACATCGGGTTATTGAGCATGTCGTATATAAATTCCCAAAGATGTTGACTTTTCACTATAAAATTAAAATATTTGTTTAACCACAATGTTGCAAGTGAAACACGACATTAAGTAACACACAAATATCAACAAAACAGCTCACGGCGAATACCGTCTAAAATGAGCCTCTTTAAGCTATTTTGAGTTATTTCCCTTTAAATATTATGTATGTAGGTATGTATGTATGTATGTATGTACTCGATCAGTGGTTACAATTAGCAAAGTTTTTACTCGGCAGTAAAATGTACGTGTAAATAATTATGTGAACAAATATGTTATAATTCTTACGTTTCTTTTCTCTTTGAGCCTGCAATTCTTCCTCAGTTGGAATACTCTTTACCCGCGGTCTGCCAGGTCGACGTCTCGGGGTACCATTTGTGTCGTATCTCTCCCTGGCCACCGCTTTGTATCCCGACTTAGGACTGACTGTATTCCGAGGTGTCTGATAGTCGAATGTGTAGCTGACAGGATGAAGTCCGAAGGTATACGTGTATGTCTTATCTGTGGTTTGAACCTGGCTTACTTCATCAGATTGCTGAGTAGTGGAACCAGGCGCGGATGCTGTAAAGGAGAATTGTATAATTACATTATAATATGAATGCGATCCATGTTTTATTTTTACATGAATTTTAATTTTGTTGCATAAACCATAAGAGTAAAACTAAAATGATAATTTATATGAAAGCAAACACATTTTTTACACAGCACACATGTATGTTGGCTCAAAAACATTCCAAAAGATCAGAAGAAAAATGGCTCACCATATAGAAAATCGTAGGGTCCCAGTCGCTCGGCTTGTTGGTTTATACTGGGGCTTGTATGGGTCGAACTTTGACCTGGACTGACATCCACCGAGTGTAGACTCAGGTCACTAGGGCTGGTTGCCATGGAATAACATCCGCTTTGAGATTCTATGTAACTGAATGATTGGTCAATACTAGACTGGTCTGAGAAACTGGATTCTGGTGTAAGTGTGAATTGTACTGAAATATTGAAGTATAACAATATAAATATGCATTTTACTTCTTAATGATTGATGAATATAAAACAGCAATAAAACGTTTTAGTGATGTAAGCTAAATAGCCGTGCATTAGAGTATTAAAAAATGTTGATTCTAAATAACTAAATGTCTGTGCCAAATATTGTTCTAAGTTAAATTTCAGAATTCAGATTTAATCATACAATACTTACATCCACTAAGAAGTTGACGGAACAATTTATGAAAGAAATCTCCATAGAACGGATCCAGATTTCTAAATCCCTGTGCATTCATTGTACATAACATTTTCCCAGTTACGGTTCTAAATGCTTCCCCTCTTAACAAGGAGCAATCGACGCCATGTTTTTCCGCTGTGTAATACAACCAGTCAAGTACTTCCGTTCCATTCCAATTTTCTGGATGTATTGTCGTCCAGCCCATAAAATCGGATGTTGTGGCGTCTGTAAAATTATCATTAACATTAACATGATGTACAGAAATCGTTACAAATACATGATTTTAGAATAAAATTTCTCAACTATCCTTATTCAACATTTTCTTACAAATTAAAAAGGAAAAAGGAAAATAATTCTCTAAAACAAGTTATGTATTATGAAATACATTCTTGGATGGTTTGAACATCCGTGTTAACTAATCTATATTGAACAAGTAAACGTACCATTCGATTCTTCATCAAAATATTGATGTGATTGTATAACAACATCAGGTTGTTGATTCTGAGAATAATTCACGGGTTCATTCTGTGTAGAAGTTGAAGCTACTGATGGGTACCTGGAAGCCATATCCGGTAACTGGATCAAATCCGAATACTTCTGTAGTTCATCAAAGTTTTTATAAAATTCTTTATTTATATTCCCATCCGATTCCATATTCCCATGATCTGATGCTGTATCATTCACTGGTGGGCTTAAGCTGTCAACAGCGTGCCGTGAAGTTTTTGTAAAGTTTTGTAAGGCAATCGCTGAATGTAAAATGTCTTCTGGAATGACCACATCCCGCGTGTGAATTTCAACATTGGCACTATTTTTATTTGCATAGGAGTAACTTGACATACAAGAATTGTCTTTAGCAACACATGACAGATATTCATTGTCCATATCAATCTGTTCGACAAGATCATCGGCGAAGTTTTGCCCGGCTTGTGGTATGGGCTGATAATGGTTGGAATGAGATGAGCGAAGGTCACAGAACCCTTGAGGATACTGACTCCCGTCATCAAATGGGGACAACGCGCTCTCTATTTGATCCATAAGATCAGTGTTCTGTAAATACAAATTTAAATATACATGTACATATTTATATATCTAGTAATGAATAGTTGCCACTCACGCATAATTTCCGAAAACTTGAGCCTTGGTTTCAAACCTGCTACACAGATACGCGTAACGACCACGGCCACATACATCAAAGTTTCCCCTCATTTTATATTTCTAATTATTTTCCTGCTTATTGTGCACGATAAAATGTTATATAAAGGCCTGATTACATTTATCTTATTTATCATCAAATCACGACGAAGTGAACAATTTATAGGATGTTCTGAACTATGTTGCTGTGGTAACAAACACAGTGTACGTTATCTAGTGAACGAAAGTGCAACCAATGAAGAAATACTAAATCACCAAAATGACAGTAAAACCAGTAATTGCAGTAAAGCACAAGCCACCAATAAGCAACCGATGTACAAGTTGAAAAAAAAAGAAATAAAAAATTAAACTAAAAAGAAAGATCTCTACATTATTAATATGGTACTGATGTGTAATGGCATTTCTTGACAAAATTCTTACATAAATATCATCAGTATCGGCTGTAGGCATTATTTCTGTGATTTCGTCTCCGTCTGTTTCTCCTTTCTTGAGAGCCTTAGCTTGATGGAATTCATCTAATACACGATCAACAAGATAAAATAGATCGAGTTGATCCGCATCAGCTAGAATATAAAATAACACAAATATTGGCCTGTCCGAACTGTATAATAAATCTAATCGGATGTAAATACTCTAAAAGTATCATGGAATCTTATGGATTTAGCTTTTTGTGTGTTTCTGTTGTTGTTTGTTAGAAGTCTAGTCAGGTGACATAAACCAAGAACAGTTGTTGTAAATGATGGTGTATTACGGTAATACAAAAAAATTATGTAGTAGTGTTACTTTTATTCAACTTAGGACTTAAATGTAAGCCCAGCCACCAATAAGAGAAATACGAAGAGGAAAGAAGTGAAAAATGGCAAAAATGTATAAACTTAGTCCCGTTTTATGTATGATTGTGTATCATTTTGTTTGGGAACAAGTGTTAAACTGAAAAAAGTAGAACAGAAAAAATAATTAATAAAGAGCAAGCAAGCGATTGAATGAAAAACCCGGAAGAATGTATATATAATTTACCTCCACCATCTAAGTCCAATGACTGTAATTCAACCATCAGGATATTTTTCAGGAAATAGTTAGCTTAAAATTTTATCACAAGTTTCCTCTTTAATAATGTTCACTGTTTCCGTATAAGAAAGTCATTTACGTTTGAGGTCTGTGAGCGTTAACGTCGTTATTTAACAAGGAGTGGGATGCACTGTTGATATAAACAGCTTCTGGCGATTTCAAAGTGGGCGGGATTTAATTTTGACGGCCATAAAGTCTCCGTAATTAAAAGTTACAAGTGTTATACTGTTAAATGTGATCCATCATTGTTTGACAGGATAAAATCAATGAAATCGATCTGTACATGGATTGATCCCTGAAGGATATGCGCTGTCTTCGCCGGGGATTGGTGTGTCCCCATATGGAGCAAGAATAGAAGAAAAAACAAGAAGTCCGAATCACTGCAAGCATCGCCTTAGGAAGAATGGATCAATCAAAACATATGTTTTTTTGAAAACAAAACAAGAACTGGATACAATTATGATATATCGTTAATTGAAATATTCTTTTCAACAGCCGCTATTTTTGAAGTTTTATTTAAATGATTTATTAGTATTATGATTAGTCTGACTAAAAACATTTTCTTTGATGTTTGATTTTTCTAACAAACTAGCACACTATACATTATTGATAAGATACATGTACATAAAGACCAAGGTTCGGAAATATTCTCAATCGTAAAAAATATAATAATCGCAAGTTTGTTTAGTCGAGTACATCTTTGTGATCAAGAAAAAAACACTTTTTTCTTAAATATATCAGGGTTGTTTTTTAATGTTTTCTTCATATATAAAATCGTTCACCAAAAAGAAGTTTATCATGTTAATTATTTCAATGCAGAAGTGCCACTATAGTATCTGAGCTTACGAAATGTTTTTTTTGCGTGGGCGAAAAAAAATCTTCACAATTTATTGTTTTCAAGTAGAGCTAATATCCTATACAGTGCAACATCTCCAAAACAACACCCTTTGGAAGAAGCAAACTTATGTTCTTGTTGAGAGGATGTTGCTCTAGAGAGGTTAAATCAATAGTGAAATCGTACAGTGGCTAAAATCATTTTATTAACATTTATCTGTTATTGAAGGGAGGTTGTCAAGAGAGGGCCGCTCTGGAGAGTTTGTACTGTATATGATTATATGAACTTGTTTAATTATTGCTTAACTTAAATTTCGTGTATATGTATAAATATCTGAATATAAAAAGGTATTTAATGTGTAACGAGACATATTTACAATAAAATTTAGAACAGCAATGACAAATGATTTAAAACATGTAACAATTTTATTAAACGGTAGATGTTGTTTCTTGAGACATACAGTCAAACCTGTGAACAAAGGCCACCCTTGGAAAAGACAAAATGTTGCTTTTATTGGCAAGTGACCTATATTCGGAGGTCAGTTTGTTCTATATAATCAATGATGTTTTCCAAAGAATGACCTTTATTCACAGAGCGGTCTTTATTCGGAGGTGGTCGCAAACATAGGTTCGACTGTACATAAAATTAGGTTTTAGTTAAAATTTCAGATCAATTCAATCTGCTTCTAATGCATTTATGATATCAATTAATTCTACTTTTATGATGATTTACTTGAGTAGACTCTCAGGCAGCATGTAAGATTTGAGTTAAGGTACAAATCGGGGGCTTTATAACAATATCGGGTCTATAAATGATCACTTCTTGCTTGTTAGGGAGTTTACTCCGCATTTTTAGATAGATTATGATTAGTTTGAGTTATATCCTACATAGAGAGGCACAGTACTTGATTTATAAAAACGGTTGAAGTTTGTATCAAATTGTCAGACTAAGTGTACGCAAGTCTAAGTGTACGTCAAGTTTCTGTTTGTAGACAACATTTTAAGCTTCATGACGACTTCAAGAGTCATCATACAGTAAAGTATAAATCAGGTGAATGCATACATTGATGGAATAGGGCAAACGACAGATTGTTTAACCCTTTGCCTCATAAGCATATTTTGGACTCTTCCAAAATCAAATCAAATATACAAAACAATATCTATTTATTTAAGAAAATTGGGTTATTTCTCTCTGACAGAGTGGAAAAAATTGTGGCAATAGAAGCTATTACTCATTACAAGCAATGGCTTCTTTTGCCACAGTATTTTCGAAGTCCATGTGCTTCAGATGAGGGGAAATGCAGTTTTATGAAACAAAGGGTTAAACAGACTATTAAGTTAATATTACTTTTTTATTTTATGTTTATTTTATTTATTTATTTATTTTCTGACCGGATTTTAATGTTTCTTGTGTATTTCAACTTGATAATATGACCATCTCGATATTTGGACCACTTTTTTCAGGTCCCTAAGATCGTCTTAATATCGAGGTTTCGCTGTATTTCTGTAGATACTTCTTTAATAACCGCAAGAGGTAAAACAAATCTTATTGTAAGATTTATCAAATACAAAAGTGAGACAAAATAAACAATTGGAATAATTTCATAATGGCGGCATCTTCAAACGAGTGTATGTTTCCATTGAGAAGTCAATTGATTTTGATAAATGTACAAATTTATGTTGATGATGATAAGAAGAAACACGAAATTTGTTCAATATTGATTTATTGTTTTATTGATGGACAAATTAGCCGTTTAAAAACATATAACTGAATGACTGAGGAACACGAACATGCCCACAGGGGGTCGTGTGATGTTTATCAAAATCAACTAGTTTTTTTTCTTTAAAGATAAAGCGGTGAAGTTTGTTGTTGTTTAATAATGATATCTACCGGTGATAACAAACGACCTGTCAATATTTTTTTTGCTGAAAAACTGTTAATTTGTCTGAACTATAAAAATATTTTCTGTTTTCTGATTGGTAATTTGTTTCAAATTTTATTAAAATTACAGAAATATGATACTTGTACAAAATCCCTAATTTCACTTTTAACACAATGATATTATTGCTTCATGTCCTCTGTAATGAACAAAAGCCTTCGAAATTATTAATCTAAGCAACATGAATGTAATAGATTTTAATATTTCATTAGTAGAATGTATGACATCACAAGATGTACATTATTGAAAAATTCAAAATTCTGTTTTAAGGTAATTATAAATTTTATCCAAAAAAGGCTGACATGACTTCAGTGCAGATAACACACAAATGGATATAATTTAGCCGGATGTATACGTCCTGATCATCGTAGTAAAAACAAAATATATAGAATACTAAAAAAAACCTTGCTAAATACCGTAAAACCTCAATAATGAGACCATACCACCACCAAGACCTGAAAAAATCGGTTGTAATATTGAGGTAGTCTCATTATCAAGTTGAATTATAGGGGAGTTATTGAAAGCGGTCGTTATAACAAGTTGATGGTAATATTAAGATGGTCGTTATTTTCCCACAATTTACCTAAAGAAACGTACACATGTATCATTATTTTACATTGACATCCCCAGCCACGTGAGAACTTAAACAAATTCTGCTGTTATTAGATTTTCTCCTCAATCAATTGTTAGCAGTTTTTACTCAATCTATAATCGTTCTATGTATTAACTACAATTAGTTAGAACTTTAACTTTCACTCATCAATGCTACAGTAGTCATACATATACAGTAAAACCTCGATATCAAGACCACTTTTGGGACCTGATAAAATGATCCTTATATCGAAGTGGTCTTACTATCAAGTTGAAATAAAGAGAAAATATTCAAAACCAGTCCGAAAGTAAATGGTCGTAAGTGCTCAGAGGTGGATCGTAATGTTGAGGTGGACTCTTGATGAGGTTTCTCTGTATATGTATAGACATTTTCATTGACCTGCGTGTTTTCTCCAATGGTTGTAATACGTGTATGCATGTATGTAATTATACTGTTTTACTACAAAGTCAAATGTGCGCAGAAAGTAAACTCCATTTTAATACTTAAATGATAATGTTTTATTTTAAAATATCATGACTGTTCATTATGTAAATATATAAGTTTTATATGCAAATTATCTGACAGAATATGTATGAAAATCTTTCTGATTTAGTTAAGGTATTATGTTTTAATAAAACACTTCACAAGTATATTAAAATGGTAAATCATTAATGAAAAAAAAAATGCAAAATAAATTTTAAAAGTTTATTTGGTATGCATTAAGTATAATCCTTCAGATTTTAACTTTACAAGATCACGTGACTGTCCCAGATAGCCCCGGGTCACGTGCAGTATGATAATTATCTCAGGTGTCATACAGCAATTAAATATCCATATTACAATTTTATTATATCTTGCGCAATAATACCACTAATGTCTTCCGTACGTTTTCTAGGCAGATAATGACACTTACTTATTATTGTCAGTTTAACGACTTTAACGTGTGTCAAGTAATTAATTCTGTTTTTATTTCGTAAAACAATAAAACAATAAAGTTTTAGACATGTTTGAAATATTCCAACCAGATATAAAATATAACCCCTGAAAAACCGGACCTCTTCCGGACTAGACCAAAAGTCCGGTTTTCCGTGTACTCCAGTTTTCAGAAAACCATTCATTATAAAAGAGAAAAAAGAACTTAAAAAGTGCCCGATGTTCCGAGAACTCTGGTTTTCAGGAGTTATTCTGTATATGATATTGAATTCATACTGTTACAATAAATATATTTTAATATCAAAGTATATTATAGTATACAGAAAATAAAACAAAATATTGGATCCGATCTCTGCGTCATGATAAGTCTGTGATGATTGTATTTATACTTAGCTTGTTTACACATATATGCACATTTGTACATCGAACAATAATATTTATAATGTAATAATAACGAAGCTGTTCATTCACCACTTTTTGATGCCCAGACTTAATTCCTGACAGTTTCAATTGAAAAACTAATATGAGGTTCTTTCGGATCTCTTTCATAAACAGAGAATGTCCTGTATTGAGAATTCTCGTGCACTATAAACTCACAGCTATTTAAATTTATAGAGCGTGAAGTGCTTTTTTTCTTTTTTTTTTGTTAAATGACTAGATCTTCTTTTGTTTAATACTTATGTAAAACAAAAGTATACTAGATATTTTCAATCGATATACTGTATGTATTTTATTGTAACTATTTACTACATAGAGTTATTTTTAACGTCTGCTGACGCTTGAGGGTAAACAATTTCTTCTAAGACCTTAAAAATATTGCTAGAACATTTTTTTCTGTAAATTATCGTATGCGGATTCTTGAGTTACAAAATATCTCAGATGTCTATAAAACGGTCCCCAGAGTGCTATAACACTATATAACATTTAACCTTAAACAGACCAGAGATTTAGAATACTTAAGTACATGTATGTTAAAATATTTCACTAAATCATATTTAATTAATCATAATGAACATTTTTATATTTCTATAACCCACGTGTGCGCATTAGCTAAGCATGTTGGTAAATCTGAATAATTGCGCTATCTTCACCATTTTGTTGATTAAAGTTTACCAGTGATTATAAAACCATAACTGTGGTCAATCATTCAGATTATCCATCAAAGGGATTTCACCCACTTTTTAAAATTCATGCAGGGGATTTTGTCCGCGTACACAAATTTTAGTGAAGGGGATTCTGTTCAGAAGGGGATTTTGTTCAGAAGGGGATTTTGTTCAGAAGGGGATTTTGCTCAGAAGGGGATTTTGTTCAGAAGGGGATTTTGTTCTACTCTCATTTTAGACTGGACGGCATTAATGTTAAAACGCGGCATTTTGGGGTTTATGTCTGGGGGAATCGGACACGTGAGGAGCGCCCCAAATAAACAGGACAATAAGAAATAAATCTTTGATTCCTTTATCAAATAACACTATGGAGAAGCGCCTCTTGTGTCCTATACCGACATAGAAATCAAATGTAGAAGAAAACATACGCAAATATTTATTTTTAATATTTCTTTTTTGATTTTTTTTCTTGACAATTATTTTGTTATACAATTCTATGAGAATAATATATTTGTAATTAACCGTTATAGTATTTTCTATGATAATTGAACATACTTATGGACATTGATGAATGAGCATTTCAATTTTCTAACAGTTTATTCAAATATTGAAAATTTAACAAATTGCCACAAGTTGATCAAACTGCCGCGATAGTCCCCCAGATACGTCGGGTTTCATGTATAAAGATCGTGATACGTCAATCTAACGTAAAGTTTTCAATTTTATTGACAAGCCCGCTGGATATTTGAACTTTACTTCGACATAACGTGTAAGATTTCATGTATAACCGAGGAAATGTGAATACATGTATAAATTGCTATCACTAATTATACTAACATTAAATAAACACACTCTTTGTGGAATACCTACAGTTAAATATTTATTGATACATCGTTAAACTAGTAGTATAAATAAAAGTATCTTTAATAAAACAACAAAAGGATTGCGGGGTGCAAAAAGCATTATTACAGTCAAACCTGTGAACAAAGGCCACCCTTGAGAATGACAAAATGTGGCCTTTGTTGACAGAATGGCCTTTATTCGGAGGTCAGTTTGTTCTAAATTACCAGTGACGATTTTTCAAAGAATGGCCTTTATTCACAGGGTGGTCTTTTTTTCGGAGGTGGCTGCAAACACATGTTTGACTGTATTATACATTAAATGCGACATCTACAAAATTAGAAGTAAAATCATTTAACAATAGTTGTATAGCTTTAGTAGGGACCTCCATGGTCGGGTGGTTATGGTCACAGACTTGTAATCACTATCGCCTCACCGCCGTGAGTTTGAAATCCACCCGGGAACAAATTTCACATGCATGTAAGGAAGCTGTCCAACTAGTTTACGGAAGGTCGGTGGTTCTACACAGGTGTAAACCTGGGATCATCCTAACCGTTAATGCTTGAAAGTCACCAAATGACCCTGGCTGTTAATGCGACGTTAAAATCCAATAGTTTTGGATAACACGGACATAAACCTGCATTCAATACATTCTGTTGTTTTCTCACGAGTTTTAAACATTTAATTATGTTAACAACAGATGTGTAAACATAAACATTGAGGTGCAGCGGTAAGCTTGGTGTTTGAGCTCTAATGTAGAACAGTTCGTTAAGCTCAGACTCAGAACTTGGACGTTGCGCACAGAAAAAGAAATTTGGGTTTTGAGCTCAGGCATTAAGCATGACGGTAGATCTATGGCAGAAAACTGAATATACGAAGTTAGACAGATAGGTAAAACTCGGAGTAACACTTTAAAATTGAAGTTAGGCGGAAGTGTTAGCTGTTGAGCTCGAACAAAGACTTGATAGCCAAAGTTAGACAGAAAGGAGAGCATGAGCAAACACATATTGTTTGAGGTCAGGTAAAATCTTGTTAAGGAGGTGATGCAATATTTCTCGATGAGAACAGATGGTGATTCTGAACGTTGAGCGCAGACAATAAATTTGACTGTAAAGCTCATGCGGCATGCATAATAGTTGAGCTTAGTGTCTAGACAATATTAAATCATATTGAAAACTTGAAAATACGCAGATTAGTTTCATACATTTACCTCCTTTTTTCAAAAAACAGCAACACTAACAATGAAGGACCAAGACAGATTAACACAGTAAAATACTAAGATTATCGATATGCGACATAATTTTTAGTTTTTTTTTAATAATAATAAACATGTCTATCAGTAGTGTTTATTTTTTAATCAGAACGGTTGGCATGGATTAAAGTCTCAACTACAAAAGTTAATAACTTTTATAATATCTTTTTTATTTGGATTAAATACCAATTCGTCGCTAATATTAAAAACATATGCCTTACATCAAACAATGATGATACTCGTTGATGCTATTGCACACAAAATTAGTAAACCGCTATCTTGTAAAAATATTTCAAAATCAATTAAACAAATTTGTGTATGTGTCAACTAATGCCTTTATACATGAGCATATTGATTGATGAGTTATTACACTTAACGGTAACATAAAAACAAGTTATTTATTTGTTTTGATCACCTGATAGGTACGTCCAGCGTGTACTGACAGATGACGGATGTTGTTTTAAAATCATAGGATAAAGGATTCACTTTGGCCTAAAATTGGCCCTGTGTCAAATTCTCTGTTACATATTTGCTGTTTGATGTTTGAAGTAAACATAATTCTTAATGAATTATTATCAAAACTGTTACCGTGGCAACAAAAAGGAAGTGTTGCTAGAAGAAGAAGAAGTGGTTTTTTTCTCATATTGATTGAATAAAACATTACAGTTCTTGTAAAACAATATGAAACATTATATTAAAAAGATTTGTGTAAACAAGTTTTACATGTAATATATCAATAATAAATCGAAAAATGTTCATAGTTTTTACCAACCCTATTTTTGCCGACCTCCAGACATTCATTCGGTCCAGGTCATTTTTGTTCTTGTCGATATTTTCATTTTCATATGATTATATCTCCAAAACTCCGAAGAAAATACATAAAGAAAAAAGTTTTGCCGACCTTATCCACCTTACATTTTTGGAGGATGTTAGTAAAAACATGGTATTTATTTTTTAGCGTAACTCACATTGTTTACATTATGTACTGTACAGAGTTCTCCTTCGTGACATTACATTTATATTATACACATGTAGTATTCTTATGCATGAGAAATGCCTAGTTTAACTTATACCGTAAGACCTCAAATAGCAACCACCTCAATGCATTTTTGTATTACGATCACGTTGTCATAACGACTACTTATTTTAGGACCAGCTTTCATTTACTCCTTTAATTCAACTTGATAACGAGACAACCTCATTAATACGACCGATTTCGGCCGATTTTTTAGGGGGGGGGGTCCCGTAGGTGGTCTCATTATCGAGATTCTATTGTACATATAGTATTGTTACGTAGGAGGTGAGCCTCGTTTAACTCATACATAGAAATACGAGTAAATATCTCCTGTACTCGTTCCGTACTTATCAGAGACGGTAACATGAAACAACGGTGACATTGTTCTAAAACGATTGAAGTCTTATTGATATTATAGTTATCCCAGAAATCGCAATTTGCAATGCCAATAAATTATGTTATAACTAAAATGTTTTCATTCCATAGACATATATAAAAACTGGCCGAAATTGTAAGTTAACAACATCAAACATACGCACAACCATGCACATTATCAATATATCAAAACATACATGTATTTTGTTCATTAAAAAGTTTTACTGTGTTCAGTCATTTATATTATCGTTCAGTTTTTGAGATAGGAGACATCGTGGTCTAGAAGTAGAACGCCCGACCTCTGATCCGAGGGTCCTGAGTTCGAATTCCAGTTTCGACGGGTGTCGTTCATGAACAACATGGTCCCATTTTTCGGACGCAGTATTGGTGTAATGTCCAGGAAGCGGACTATAGCGTGATTAATATAAGCAAAAATGTTTGTTTCACAATCGAGCTAAAATAAATCAGTATAAACTAAAACTAATATTTAAGTTAACATTCTTTTGTATTCGTGACCAGCCATAGAACAGAATCATCCGTACAATGAAGAACGACAACCCATAATTAACATTGTATCGACAAAGTTCACATTTTATTTAAAATTACTCACAAAAATGATTTCTACTCTTAAAGGGTGTGAACTCATTATTCTTACGCAAGTAATTCGCACTGATAGTGCATCAATGAATAACAAAATTGATCTATACACAGTACGAAGATATTTTACCCACATGTCACGGGTAAAGATGATACAGTAAGACCTCGATAATGAGACCACCTTCGGGATCCCGGTCATAATAATGAGGTGGTCTCATTATCAAATTGATTTAAAGGGAAGTTATTGAAAACCAGCCCGAAAATAAGCGGTCGTTATAACGAAGTGATCGTAATACAGATATGTCGCTATGTAAGGTTTTACTGTATTGTTGTAATGTAAATGTCAGTCGAAATTTTAGGCAATTGTCACCTTTTGCAATGAGCTCAGGAAAAGTTTAGAATTCTGCTATCGTTCATTTACTATATAAATATCTTAGTCAGGTCATAAAACACAATTTTAACTGCTTATCTACATGAAAATCCCAGTTCGTAAAGTCACAGATACAAGTCTGGAAAACTATTCCACTTTAGCCTTACATATTAGGGTTAGAGCGTATTACATATCGTGGGTAGCTGGACTGACATATCTGACAGAGTAAGTCTTACGTATCGGCCATACTTAGTATGTAACATATCGTGCATGGAGTGTCTGACATATCGTGCATAGAATGTATGATATATTGTGAATAGAATGTCTGACATATTGTACATGCAGTGTCTTATATATTGTGCAGGCAGTGTCTGACATATTGTGCATAGAATGTCTAACATATTGAACATCTAGTGTCTGACATATTGTGCATAGAATGTCTGACATATTGTACATAGAATGTCTGACATATTGTACATGCAGTGTTTGACATATTGTACATAGAATGTCTGACATATTGTACATGCAGTGTCTTATATATTGTGCAGGCAGTGTCTGACATATTGTGCATAGAATGTCTAACATATTGAACATCTAGTGTCTGACATATTGTGCATAGAATGTCTGACATATTGTACATAGAATGTCTGACATATTGTACATGCAGTGTTTGACATATTGTACATAGAATGTCTGACATATTGTGCATAAAATGTCTGACATATTGTACATAGAATGTCTGACATATTGTACATAGAATGTCTGACATATTGTACATAGAATGTCTGACATATTTTACATGGAATGTCTGACATATTTTACATGGAATGTCTGATATACAGAACTGATATCGCGTTTCACTTTAAGTACTTTTTATGATCTATTCAGCTATAGTTGTATGTTCAGAGTTAGGTTTCTCTGTGGAGAGCGCTCCGCAAATATATAAATAAACCAATGCTATACTATATCAAGATTTCAAACATTGTCAGCAATGTGCTACATTAATCAACAGCTAAACAAATCATCAAATGTCTAATACTTCATTTAAAACAAACTCAGAGTCACGAATACCGGATAAAAATGGTAAAATATTCACAAAATATAAATACAATGCGCTGATCTCTTCACGTGAAAGTATCGAAAAACCTAGCTACACAAATAACTTGAAACATTCTCGTTCTGATTACAAACAAAAATCACGTACCTTACGACTTTGTTTCATTTTAGAGGTTTTATTGCAAAATACCATCCACAGGTCATTCTGCATAAAGAATTCATATTTGCATTACGAAAACGTATGTACATTTGTAATTATTACAATGCAGGTTTTCTTAAGCTATCTTAAACTATAATAATCGCACTTCCTTGTTGCAAAAATGAATATATATGCCACTACAGTATAATTACACTGACCTAACGGTTGATCCCAGACTAATTCAATCAATTTTATTGTAATTTGAGTCAATCAGGAAGAAGTTCGGCTTGAATTTAAGTTAACAAAGAAATCATTGGATATTTCTGTCCTTTTACCATTTACGATTATTTTACCAAAAGAAATAGACGTTATTTATTTATGACATAATCAGTTTTCAATAAGAACTGATATAATAACACTTGATAAAGTCGAGCATACAACCATATCTCTTGTAGAAATCAGTCGAGATCAAATCTACAAAATTGACCCTGAAAATTGTAGACTGCATTACTAATAGCGTTCTTAGACTCTCATGAAATGAGACGTTTAGCAAAAATACCCCGGGCTGGAAAAAATTATCCTAACAATGTTGTCTTTGTAAGCAGCTATATCATGACATGGCGGACATTTGTTTGTTTGGTTTGTGTTTTATCGTTCTTCCTGCCTTTATACGTTCATTCTTATCTTTGGAGAATTGTTGATTTCGTAGTTTTTAATGTGCCAAAGGCGGTTAGGTTATAGATTGAAGACATCAGGATACACAGTGTTGTTGTTGTTGTTGTTGTTGCTGTTGTTTTATCTTAGCTATATTTTTGCTCCTGTTTTTAGTGTATTTTACCAAATGTATATTACTGTATGGCTATAAATGTGTTGTGACATTTTATGCTAATAAAGTTTATGTTTTGTTGTGTTGTTGTGCCATGCCGTGCCGTGTTGTGCCGTGTCGTGTTGTGCCGTGCCGTGCCGTGTTGTGTCGTGCCGTGTTGTGCCGTGCCGTGCCGTGTTGTGCCGGGTTGTGCTGTTTGGAACAGGTAACAACATAATGGCCAGTTCAATCGGAAACTTAGAGATTTAGATTTTGGGTTGTCACATGATCATCGTACTCTTGGTAACTTACGATGCATAAATTATTTCAATGAATAGAGAACTACATTAACAAATATATTCATACAAAACAAAGAAACCAAACTGTTACACCAAAAGTCTGCTCTTTCGCAGATATTTTATCATGCCCCTCTTACCCCCCTAAAAACGTGGTTCATTTCTCAAAATGACACCTGATATGGCGTGATTTAGATAAGTTTTCAAATCGAAAGTAGCTTATCTACTACATATATCTACGAAATAAAATCAAATTTTTCGACATAGTAACCGTGTTTTTCTTCTCTTTTTGGGGGGTTTAACGTCGCACCAAAGCCAGACTAATTTATCCATTTTTTAAGCTTTAGGAAGACTCCATGCATACTCTTGTGTAAAACCACCGACCTTCCGTAAGCAAGCTGTACAGTTTCCTTACGTGTGAAGTTTGGTCCCGGGTGAGATTCGAACTCACAGCGGTGATGGGTTAGTGATTACAAATCAGAGACCGAATGTTTTTCTCTAAAAGTTTATTTTAGCGGCTGTTAATCTACATGCTTTCATGGACTCTGTACTGGTACTATCTGTGTAGCGTCAACTTATCCACAGGAAGTGATCAAATCAGCGACTGAAGAAGAGTGGCTTTAGACGCAATGTCTTTATCGCCAACATCACAGGACCATGTGCCGAGCCAAGGGTTCGAACTCTCGAGTCTGAGGTCCGTTAACCTTAGGTTCTACTTATTGAGCTATGCATGCAGATTGCATTTCTTCAAAAAAATGGGTCTAATTTCGGCAATAATGATGTTTTTGATAAAGTATTAACATTTTTTACTCGCAAAATGCTATAAAATAGATAGTTTTGCTCCTTTTAAAAAGGTAAGAATAAAAAGTATAAAAAGTAAGAATTCAACGTTTTCATAAAGACAAGCATGCATTGAATTCAGCATACCACTTATTCAGCTATCTTATATTATTAGGACGATATAAAATCATATTTGCAAAAAAATTCATTGTTCTACAAAATCAGCAATACTTTCTGATCATGATTCTAATACATCAATTGTTACCAGCGTAAGTTGCACATCAGCAGCAGACTTAGCATCAGTGCAACAACAACAACAACAACATTCTGGTGGATTTACATTTAATTTTTCTTGTTAAAGTCTTACCTTTGTCGTTTTAAATCCAGATCTGCAGTTTTGAGCAACCATTTTAAGTATGTTGTCAGATAAAATATTCTTATAAACTTTTTATCATGATATGTTCAGTATAATTAACTTTATTATAAATTCTTGTCGACACTAGCAGACGACCATTGTAGATGAGCGCGGCACTTGTGAGTATCTATGGACGCGCGCGGAGACACTCTCTCTTTTATCAGCTAATTGTGCCCTAGTTAATTTGTCCAGTGCCTCACACTACAATATGATAACGTATATTTCGCGTTTATAGACAGGTTACCTGTAGAGGACAGAACAAACAATGTTTATAAAGACAAAGACGAGTAAAATGATCGATGTTCTAAACGTTAGCGGCGAACTTACCATATACTTAATTGACAGTCATGCAATCGTGGCCGTGTACAATAAGTATGGTAAAAGGCTTTTTGTTAAATAGTACACAAAGAGTATTTTTTTCTAATAAAAAATCAATCATTAACTTTTAATAAACCTGTATTATTGAACGTTTCTCTGTTTACATGCTGATTATTATTTTGTTACTGTTGTTGTTGTTGTTGTTGTACCAAATGTTGTTGTTATTACTGATGATGTTGCTGTGCATTTTTGAGTTAGTAATGTTTTCGTTGCTGATGGCTTCGACAGTTATAATGTAAATTTCAAAGATCCTTTTGTTCGTTTTATAAGTTACTGTGATTAAAGTGTCATATGTTAATTATATTTACTTATCTACTGCTTATTAAAACGAGCTTAATATAAACATAGTAATTGTTTATCTTCCTTCTGCAACGATTGGTCGATTCAATTCCGGCATTCTGATTGGCTGGCAGCGGATTAACCAATCATCTTAAAGTTCTCACGCTGCGTGATTAGAGACATCCAATAAGAAATCGTAAATCGGCTTTGTATATCAGCATGTAAAGAGATCTTTACAACACTTTTTGTAGCATGATAATGTTCTGCGTAAACACTAGGAGTACTGAACACCAAATGCCGAACTGTACACTTTTGTGACGGTGGTGGAAGAAATCGTAAATATTAATTTATCAAAAGCCAGTTCATACTGAAAACCTTGTGATCAAAGTTATGTCAACACATCAATGAAGGGGGTGGACTTCAATTCGGTATAAATTATTCTCAAGTACATGAACTAAGTATGGACCCAAGACGTGGGTAAATTCCCTTATTCGGTCTGTCCCTGAGTCCGTAAATCATTTGATACTGGAGTAGATTGAAGAATAATTAAGTGCCATCGAATGAAATTTTTTGGCAATTTGATTTCAAATCATGAAAGACACGCATAGATCACTTTTCATTTTTTGATCATGAAATTCCACGTGTTACCACGTGGTACAATATATTCATGAGAACTTTGCATTATAGTTCAAACTGATTTTCATTTTACCGTGACTTGCACATGTATACGTCTTGTTTATATTTATTGTTTTAGGAGACACAGAACCTTATTAACCACTCGTATTGCATCAGAAAATACAGTAATATTAGGTGGTCTCATTATCAAGTTAAATCATAGCCGGTCCGAAAATAAGTGGTCGACATATTGAGGTGGTCGCTATGTGAGGGTTCACTGTACATATGATACATGTAGAATCTCTCTAGTGACGAGATATAAGAGGTTTAGCGGAGGGGCAGGTGGTAATACACTCCTGGTCGCCGGATGTTAAACAGGTGTGTTAAAACCAAAAGTAAGCGTTTGACGTTAAAATTAAAAAAATCGATGAATGGTGTCTGCAAAACATGTTCAAACTAAAATACGACAGATTTGACAACGTGAGTTGACATTGCTGTTAACAAGCTTAGATTATAAAATAGTTTTTTTCATTAGTTTTGTATATTTTATAAAATTCATCCATCTATTTATGAAGGCATTGATCAACTCGTACAATGACGTACGGGTAGATTACTCCAACAGCATTTAACAAACATGATATTGATTTCATAAACTGAAATCCATAACGAATCTTTTGCATGATCTTAAATTACGTGTAACAAAACATGAATTGATACAAATAATAACGAGTGATCACCTAGCAGCCAGCCATTAATTAAGCGACCACCTCAACAATACGACCACTTCATCGCAAAAAATCTTACTTTTGACCGGGTTTTTAATATCCCCCCCCAATTTCAACTTGACTATGAGACCACCTCTATATTAAGACCTTTCTGAGATGCTAAAAGTGGTCGTAATGACGAGTACATTATACAGCAAAACCTCGATGATGAGGCCACCAAAATCGGTCGTGATAATGAGGTGTTCTCATTATCAAGTTTAATTATAGCGGTGCTATTGAAAGCAGGCCAAAAAATAAGTTTCCGTTTTTACTAGATAGTCCTAATATTGAAGTGGTCGCTATTTAAGGTTCTACTGTATTGCTAGTGTTTCGTTAAACACGCCCATTTTGAGACGCGCTGACACTAATTAGTGTCGTTCTATGAACTCGGACCAGCGAAACTAGTGCCGCGTATGTCAGAGTAGCGGGGCTGGTGATTTACCGGTTAAAGACCATACCCACAGGACCACGATGGCCCTCAAGAAAGCGTTTGTTCCACTTACGTTTAATCATTATATAGGATTAACCTAACCTAACGGGTAATTATAATTATACGTCTCTAATGTCATAGAATAAATCAAGATAATTTTAAAAAGTGACCATCGTTGTTATCAAGCTGTTAATATGACTACAATCAAACCTGTGAACAAAGATCAACTTTGGGAAAACAAAATGTGGCTTTTGTTGACAGATGACCTTCATTCGGAGGTCAGTTAGTTCTAAATAATCAGTGACATTTTTACAAAGAATGGCCTTTATTCACAGGGTTGCCCCAAATTGTGGTTAAGTACCCCCGAAAAACAGACAGACCGCGCGACCGACCAACCAGCCGACCGACCCACCATCCAACTAACCAGGGTGATATCAGTATACCCCCTAAAACTTCATTTGTGACGGTATGGCGAGTAGCAAAAACAGATATCTGGCCATCAATACCGCATCAATGTGCTTTATTCATATATGAAACGACCGAAGACTCTTTTATGAACTATTTTTGACTTGTTCCAATTCAATTAACTGGATCTATGTGAGAAATATGTTGTGATAGTATTATGAGCTAGCTGTGAACCAACAAGGCATCCACGAGATTTTTTTACTTCCTAGTTACCTTTGTAGGCAGCGATATTTTATCTCTGAAATTCAACCAATAGGATCCGAGAAAACCAGGTGAGTCTTGTGTAGTTCCTGGAAATCAGGATCAATTAATTTCAGGAAGTTTAGAATCTCGAACAGCTTCCACTGTATAAGGTCAACAGTCGGCTATGTCTGTATCAAATATTAGAGACTTGTTTATCATTACTCGTTAGATTGAAAATCCTGTATTTATATTGTCAATAATCAGTGTTGATAATGAAACAATGAAGCGATAGTGTTGATTAAATTTAAAATGCAGAACAAACAAAACTACCATCCACAAGGTTGTATATTAAGCTTCTATCAATGTTTTTTTTCTGCCACTGGGGTTTAACGTCGCTCTATCAGCCAGAGTCATTTGGCGACTTTCCGGCTTTAACAGTGGGGGAACGCCCCACGGACCTTCCTTAAGCTAGCTGGACAACTTCTTTACGCGTGAAATTTGGCCCCGTGTGAGAATCGACCTCACAGTAATGAAAGGTTAGTGTTTGCAAGTCAATGACCATGACTGCCCGACCACGGAGGCCGATTATTAACTTACATGGAATCAACATGACAGAGAACGAATGATTGTTGATGCATAATAAAAATATTATAATAACTTAATCAACAATAAATTGCTCAAAATTTTAATAACAGACTTTACGAGCACCAACTTTATCTTTCTCATTTTCATCATTTTTAAGTTATTCCCAAAGTTAAAACGTACGTCGAATGATATGTGACGAAAATTTCGTGTTACAAAGCATAAAGAAACATTCGTAGTGTAAAACATAAAGAGACATTCTTGGTGTAATACATAAAGGGACATTCGTGGTGTAATACATAAAGAGACATTCGTCGTATAACACAAAGAAACATTCGCGGTATTAACCATAAAAACAATTTTCAGTTATATACTGCAGCCGGTTCACCTAATCAGTTTTCCTGAACTACATACTAACCAGTATTAACTAACCGTTTTACCAGGAATCGGCATCTTCACTTTGATATGGAGGAAAATCCGGGGTATGAGCTGCCGCGACCGGGATTTGAATCCAGATTGCCGGGTTACAAGTCCAGTACACTTACCACTGAACTACGGTCGCGACCCATAAATTTAATTGAGAAGACCAAAATGTTCGAACAGACATCCAGGTTGAAATACACGTTGACATGTAAGATGTAGGATGCGGAATCTATTCATATTGATTTGCTTTTTCTGTGATGTTCGATATCAGATGAACACTGTAAATAATATTATCCGCGTTTATTTATGGTCATCTCAACTTGAGTGAAATCATTCATTGGTTCAGTGACAGAGAACCGTTTGTGAGGTAATTTTAAACTTGTACTAATCTGTCTTCAAGTAAAATATCACCGACAGTCTAACCAATACTAGTCAGTATAGTGTTGCATAATTATATATTTCTCTGGGATTTAATGTTGCACAAACAACCAGACTTACATGACGACTTCTCCAGCTTTGTGGATGAAGACCTCAGACCTGGGTAGAACCATCTACCTTCCATAACCTAGCTGGACAGCTTGTGCCACATGTTTCACATGTGAAGGGTGGTCCTGGGTAGGATGCAAGCTCACAGCGATGACGGGCTAGTGATTAGTAGTTAAGACCAATAACCACTCGACCACGGAGGTCCTTTCTGTATAATTATATCTTTATTATCTCTTATCACAAAACAGTGTATGTTTTGAGAATGAAACCTGCTTCCTTAAGGTTTATCCATTAGTTCCGCCCAGTTCCACTTAATTCATGGGTTGTTGTCTAAACTAAGAGTCCAGTGTTCATCGTTCACATGGTCTCTTGTGTCAACCATTAAGGTTTACATAATATGATGCAGACCTTTTGTATGAAATCCTGGTTTGTTATCTTACGAAGTTATAGAGAAAAGTATCACGTGATTTGTCAAGGTCACGTGTGCCGCTATAAGTGAGTACAAATCAAAGATATTGTAGTACTCTAGATAAAACATTTTGAATGGATTCACAACTTTACGTGATGTTTGTACAGAAAATCAGGAAGTGTTATACGATTGGACAGAACACTGTAGACTTCCTGTACGTAAATATACAGTAACAAGCATATCGAGAGACACATTGAAACAGTTGATTGATAAAAAAGATAAAATCACAAGCAATGAGCTTAGTAACCTTAAGTATTATCATCTAATTTTTTTAATAATGAATCAAGTTAATATTGTATTCACTCAGTACAATTTTGGGTTATCATTTTGCATGATCCAATATCTGGCATGTAACAAATAACAAACCAGAGACAATGAGGATTCCTTAATGTAAAATGTCACAGCTTTTCGGTGTTTAAGGGAGCTTAGTGTGAGAAAAAAATAGAGTGCGGACAACGTAACGGACAATGCACGTAGATACACCCATCTATCATATGTATGCTCATATTAAGTCCCCTGACGGGAATATAAAACTATACTATGTTCAATTGTTATCATCTTCAGTGAATTTCGGTAACGACTGGCCGGCTCTAGTTGCCAGTTTAATAAAGCATCTTACACCATCTTCATTAGTCGATTCGGTCGCAAATCTGTTTTCAACAGGCAAGCTATAACAAGTGTTACGTCGCCCATTGTTGGTAAACTTTATGTGAGAACTGTTCTACTTGTTAATATATGAATTCGATGAAAGCTTAAAACTGGGAAACATATTTACGCAACACTAGGACACATGCCTACTTTTTATTGTCGTAATATTAGACAGACATAAAGACGAGATCAATCGTTATAATGATAACATTATCACCATACAAAGATACTTTAGGATACGTCTTATCACGTGTCATTTCGTACTTAAACATTTCTATAAGTCGGTACATTATAATCAAATTCATTTTAAAATTGTTATCTAGTCAACAGAGCTAATATGCGTGTTTCTGGCTTAATTCTGGAGTAAATACTGAAACAATAAACTCGTTACTGGCCGTGTTTTCTCGTGCACTATGTACTTTCCCGGGGTGAAATGACTCTATGTCACCCGGAAGCTTGATTTGGATTGGTTAAACGTCTATTTAACGCAGATTACCTTTTTAAAGTACTAAAATATCACGCTGAGTTTTGTTTTTTAAGTTCAAATAATACACTAAAAACAAACAAATAAAAATTAGTTCATTTGGTACAACGACATTGCATACATGTGTGTTCATCATGTTATGTGAAGAAGTCCTGAAATGATCTATCTAACAGTCAAACCCGACTTCTGTTTCACAAACATTTTAGTTTATACTAATGTATTTTAACTCGATTGTGAAACAAGTCATTTTGCTTATATTAGTCACGCACAAGTCCGCTTCCTGGACACCAAACCGGTACTTGTTCCGAAAATAGGATTGTGAAGTTCATGAACTAAACCCGTCAAAGCCGAGATTCGAACTCAGAACCTTCGAATCAAAGGTATCAAGTATCAAGTCAAAGGGAATTTTTAAATCAACTCTCCAGAGGAATAGCAATACAGTAAAAACTTCAAATAGCGACCAGCTCAATATTACGACCAACTTGTTATAACGACCTCTTATTTTCTGACCGGCTTTCTATAACTCCCCTATAATTCAATTTGATAATGAAACAACCTCATTATTACGACCCATTTTTCAGGTCCCGATATTGGTCTCATTATTGAGGTTTTACTATATTTCTATAGATAGTGCGACAAAAGAGATACAGGGAGATTTCATAAAATCTCTGCAACCGAGAAGGATTATAAAATAACACACCCTGAGACCATTACTAAACAAAAATTAATCATTCATATGAACGTATTGGAGAGATCATAAACGAAGTCCTGTTCCGTTCAGCTCCGTACTGTCCTGATCTGTTCTGTTTTATTCTGTTCTGTTCCGTTCTGTTCTGTTCTGTTCCGTACTGTTCTGTTCTGTTCTGTTCTGTTCTGTTCTATTCTGAGCATTAGTCTATAGATCTGATAATCGTTCGTTCGGACCCTGAGAGTGGAACATGCTCTCAGAGGCGATTTTTTGGAATCCATTGTGTCTAAGCCCGTTCGTGCTCCACCACTGATCATTCATGTAGAGAGGTTGTTTATTACATGCGGTGAAAAAAGTTTGTAAGGGTACATAATTCAGGAAAAACGCATGGTTGACTTCCCGTCTATATAAAAAATGTCTTCAAGCCTAAAAAAATATTATTATGCTGTATAACTTAAATAGCGACCGATTAATATTACGACCACCGTAGCATGTATTAACAAAAACGTATATTCGGATAGGCTTTCAATAACCCCTATAATTCAAAGGGAGACAATGCAATGTGAGTAATTACCAGAATTTCACAGTGATCTCCCTTAGAAGAGTAAAAGTCTAGATCGTTTTTCACAATTTTCCTTGACTATATACTAACCAGAACTAACTTATCCTTACACACAGAATCGGCCACTTCACATATGGAAGAAAATCGAATTTTTTGTCAAATTTTCTCACAAAAGGGTATTAACTGCTGCGATCAGGATTTGAACCGAGATCGCCGGGTTAAAAGTCCAGCGCACTTACCACTGGACCACGGTCGTGGCTAGATCGAGGATACCAAGAGTTATGTCGGTCCACGTGATCTAAATATTTTTTTCTACAGGTCGGCTCCTTTAATGCTTCTTTATTTTCCACAGCTAACCACATAATGGTTAGTAATATGGATCTATTGTATCAAAAATTAATTCAATCCTCGTTATGCTTGGCTGTCTCCAAGATAAACCATTGTCCCATGTATTTATCTGATTAGTTCAAAATAACCCAGAGCACGGCACGGTTAATGTTTAGGACATAACCACGGATTTCTCCATTCATAATGAAGTGATGACTGCATAGAATACATTTTAAATATAAAGCATCCCGAATTTCAACTTTGGGTTGAAAAAATAACTAAAATATATGAGCGGATTTATGTGTAACCAATATCATTACGTACGTACATAAATTAAAGTACAGATCATGAAGCTGTACTTGTGGGATAAAATTAATTCACTTCATTATGTTAACTGCTGTGATTGTACTATACAATACATAAAGAAAATAACTTAAAGTTTTTTTAAAGTATACTGACGTTTGTTTCAATGTTTGCGGTATTTATTTCGGAAAATTGGTATTTTACGAGTTGGAATGGCTAATTTGAATTTTTATTCATGAAAGTATCTATAACGTGTGATGTCTGTCCATCAAGACTTCGGTATCATAACAACATGTCAACAGAATTTTACGATGTAAGTATTTTATACATGTGTGATAAGATAATAGTTATACTGTGAGTATAAAACTATTCGTGTCAATACAAGAACTTCTCCGTTTCACTGTTGTTTTTATTGTTAGGAATTCATTGTTGTTGTTGTTGCTGTTGTTGTTGTTGTTGCTGCTGCCGCTTATTTTTGTTAGAATCAATTAATTTGGTTTGTAGTCATTTATGAAGCATATTCGGCTATTAATGACTGCGTACGAATGGCAACCCGTACAAATTTGAGTGAGATAGGTGAAAAGTCAAACCTCTGAACAAAGGCCACCCTTGGGAAAAACAAAATGTACACCACATCTCACCATACCACATATCATATCATATATCATATCATATGTACACCACACCACACTATACTACACCACACTACACCACACCTCACCACACCAACCTCACCACATCACAACATACCTCTCCTCACCACACCACACCACACCACACCTCACCTCACCTCACCTCACCTCACCTCACCACACCACACCACACCACTCCACACCTCATCTCACCACACCACACCACACCACACCTCACCTCACCACACCTCACCTCACCTCACCTCACCACACCTCACCTCACCTCACCTCACCACACCACACCTCACCTCACCACACCACACCACACCTCACCTCACCTCACCACACCTCACCTCACCACACCACACCACACCTCACCTCACCTCACCACACCTCACCTCACCACACCACACCACACCTCACCTCACCTCAGACATACATACAACAAACACTAATAAGTGGGACTCCTATTGTTCATTTCTATAACATAGAAGACAAATTGAAAACGAAAAAGAAATACAACTGTTTTGATCTAACAGTCTAAGTAAGTATGAACATACATGTATATTTAACAAAGATACAATGAATGAATACACAAAACATTTCATTAATTTACACAGGTTCATAAATTCAAGAATACATAGGCAACTTGTAACTTATGACTTTCACCTAGTCCATGTCAGGATGGTCGGAAAACACATGCGTTGGTGAGTCACGTGATCTTATAAATGGTTTAGATATGATGTTAGGACCATATTACTTAAATTAACCGATTTAGTATTAAACGAATAAATGCTTAACATAATATCATAGTTATAATATTTAACATAATTTATGACATGTTTAACTTATAAACAAAGGACTTCATTGGTTGAGTGGTTATCGTCCCTGACTTGTAAACACTAGACCCTAGCCCCTCACCGCTGAGAGTTAGTATCCCATCCGGAACCAAATGTCACAAAGACGGAAGATGTCCAGCTAACATACAGAATGTCGATGGTTTTACCCAGGTGTAACATTGGAGTCTGTCTCTTCTCTTAAAGCTAGAAAGTCGCCTGCAAAACTCCAGTGAAAAAATAACATATAAATGAAATATTGAACGCCTAATAATCCTTCATTCAGATATCCAGTAACTTAATGTTAGTTTATTTATTTTAAATATCATTCTATAATAGCTGAATAATTTACATAATGCTTTAAGAGAGCCATATGAAGTCTATGTAAAATTATAATTAGGTTATCATGTATTAAAGATATATTTGCATGGCTTATTTCAGTGTACCTTCTTTTTACATAATTATGTACTTTGTATACCAAAGGAATTTAAAACGTGAGCATAAATGTCTTAATTAAAGAACTAGTCGTCAATGTTGCCGGTCAATTCTATTCTAGTCACAGATCTGATAATATCTGGTTATCCTCTGTGCTATCTACTCTACCCTGTCTGGTATCTACATTATCCTTTGTGGTATCTACACTATATTGTCTGGTATCTACATCATCCTTTATGATATCTTCACTACATTGTATGGTATCTACACTATGTTATATTTATCTACACCATCCCTTTTGGTACCTACACCATATTATATTGTATCTACACCATCCCCTTTGATATATACACTATATTATATTGTATCTACATCACCCCTTTTGATATCTACACTATATCATATTGTATCTACACCATCCCTTTTGATATATACACTATATTATATTGTATCTACATCACCCCTTTTGATATCTACACTATATCATATTGTATCTACACCATCCCTTTTGATATATACACTATATTATATTGTATCTACATCATCCCTTTTGATATCTATATTATATTATATTGTATCTACACCATCCCTTTTGATATCTACACTATATTATATTGTATCTACATTATCCATTGCGAACATTTAATCTTGGTCTCATTTCTACTCATCATCGCGTGTACTACTGAAACAAAGTACTATGTTCATGTAACTAATTCGTTATAGCTCTACTGTTTGTTTTTGTTTATTTAATGTGGTTTACTAAACGACAATCAATGCGCATTAAAAACGCACATTTCGTTCAAGGCATATTGATAGTGAATGATTGAAAGCGTTAAGAAACTTGCTCGTAATGCCGCGCATGTTTTGGGTTTGTATAATTGATAATTTAACGAAGGTTTAAGTGAGTTCCACGTCTGGTTGCCAGAAATACTACATTTATGTTCCAGGAGAATTATTGCGAGTAGATAAGTCGACTGATAACACGCCGTATAGTGAAAAGAAGCAAAAATTTTGAAAGTTAGGGAATGAGAAAGTTTATACTGGTACAAAACGAGGATTTTATACACATGTAAATGTAAGTACTCGTTTTAATGATGACTAATTGTCCAGATGTTGGCTAGGTTTTGGGATAAAATACTGGACTAGAAATATACATGTACTGATTTAATTCTTTAACTCATTTAATTGACCTAATTGTACAACCAACCCAAACATTACAGTCGTTCTGATTGGACGCGTGTTACACTTTCTAGGTTACAGAATCAAAATTTCATAAAACGTTATGAGACCGAATGACCGTTTTAAAAGCTTTTACTTGTCTTTTGAAATATCATTTTATGTCTAAGCAAAATAAATTTACCCGATTCTGACCAGAGTTACCTAACTTCTGATCGTAAACACGTAGATCGCGCCTGTAGCAATTCCACAGTAAACTTATGGGAAACTACAGTAAAACCTCGACAATGAGATCATCATCAGGACCCGCAAAAATCGTTATTAATAACGAAGTGTTCTCATTTTCAAGTTGATTTATCGAAAGCCGGTCGTAAAATGAGTGATCGTAATAGCAAGCTGGTCGTAATGTTGAGGTGGTTGCTATTGTGGTTTTACTGTAATGTTTATATTATGTTTATATTACGGTATGTATTTCTTTGTAATTGAACACTAGTGCTACAAACTTCAATTATAGGATTAAGAAAGTTTGCTGTTGTGTATAAATGTACAATTTTATGTTTCATCTAAATATCACGATACTCTCAACAAATAAATACTAGTATACTTGTATACACACGTGGTTCAGTGATTAGCGCCCTGGACTTGAAACCCGGCGATCTTGGTTTAAATCCAGGTCGCGGCAGGTCATATCCTTCGATGAAAATTTGACAAAATATGTTGACTTTCCTTCACAGGTGGAGGAGCTGCCGGCTCCCTGTGGAAGAGTAAGTTAGTACCAGTTAGCAATGAAAACAATATGCACACAAACGTTCAACGCGACTGGTACATGTATACTTTATCTTTTGCCATGATGTAGTATTGGTTGTAGAACCACGTGTAGGTGATAGAGCCATGTAACCATGGATAATGTCCATCATTTCTGAAACAAAATGATAAAATGATAAGCCGAAATGAAATGTAATTACATGTCTCCTTGTGTGTGTACACCCTTATTTTGATTCAATGTTGTCAGTCGATTCACTAAATGCACCATTAATCAATTGATCAGTTATGCCCTCCGTCTTGTCGTACAATAAGTTCATTGACTGACTTGTCTTTATATCCTGTGATTGATTATTATCATTCTAGTCTTACAACAACAAACCTGGTACGCATAATGTGTATTGACTTTTTTTATTTACCCATCAAACATGAATAATTTTAGTGAGACCACATGATGAGTTTCATATTTACTTAATTATCGATGTTTCCGGTGCGTTTACAGGTGTTGAACAGGGATTTTAAAAAAAAGCGTCGTTGTATGTTTTTTTTAAAGTGTATACCGTAGCCAAGGCGTTTTTACCTTCTATTACAGACTCCCATAACAGATTGCTTCCCAATTGGATTATTTACCCAATAGTGGCCTAGAAACTTCTAAAAATACAAGTAAAATTTCGTATTTGTGATTTAAAAGGGCCCAGGTATGTTTTATTGTGGGCATTTTAATACATACATAATTGAAATGGGTTAAAAGGTTATGTCAATAGTCAATAAACACAAGACACATTATAACGCTGTTTAATTCGACAGCTCATTAACATTTTTGAATGATATTTTCCCCAAAATGGTTATTACCGCGCGTTCAATTTCCCACTTTGAAAGGCTAAGGCCCCTTCCAATTTTCCAGAAAAAAGCCCTGGTAGCTTATTTTCTATCAGTCCATAGTTGTTGAGACGAGTCAGCAAGTTGTGAGGACAGTGCTGCAATAACGTGAAAATGTTAGCTTCATTATTAAAAAAATAGTTTATTTTCCTTTACGTGTGTTTTAGTACCTGATTTGAACCGCGGCCATGGTCCAGTGGTTAGCGCGCTCGACTTGTAATCCGGCAGGTCATACCCTTCCATGAAAATTTGACAGAAATGTCGATTTTCCTCCATATGTGGAGATGTTGCCGGCTCCTTGTGGAAGGGTAAGTTAGTACTGGTTAGTAAACAGTTCAGAAAATTGGTTAGATGAACCGGTCGCCGTATATAACAGAAAAAGTTTTGAAAAAAATCGGCGTTAAATCCCAGTGCCATAAAAAAAACAAGTACCTGACTTCTTTAATATTTTAAGTCAAATTACTGCAATGGCAGCAATGTACAAACGTTGTACTAGACCTTTCTAACGAAAATGACTTACACCTTCATGAAAAGGTAAGACAAATGATCGCAACGCTGGAATTGTAGTACAGCGTTTATATGTTTTATGAACATATCTTGTTATACATCTTTATAAACATAAAAAGATTATAGATCAATACTTTTTAACTATATAGTTTATTCTGAAAACAATAACTACGGAATTTCTTTTAAGTCAAATATCTAATGAATGGTGTACGTTATTAAATATCTGAGGTACGGTTCCCTGCTTGATACAATGGTTGTAATTTTAAGACTAATTGTTGTAATATAACCTTATATACAAAGTAGTTATCAATGTTAAAAATATGTTAATTACATGCAATAATTGTTTGTAGAAGACTAACCAAGTATGGTCAAATCACTAGTAATGGACTCTGTAGAGTGGGTTTACTTATGTGTACAATTATGGCTTACTTTTTTAAAACCATAAATTGGTGAAAATTGATTACACCAATTACAGTAGAATCTTTCTAATCCGAATTTGCATTGATGGACAGAAATGTTCGGATTAGAGAGGTTTTCGGTATACAAGGGTTCAGGATTCCAAACGTTTTTTAGCATTAAATACAGAGTAAAAATCGGGACCAGCTGACGAGTTCGGTTTAGAGATGATTCCGCTTTGGAAAGGTTCAGATTAGAGAAGTTCGACTGTAGCCAGTTACGCTACATCTACCAAGCATACTGCTACGTTAGTTGTTTCTTTGTTCGATGCAAGAAGCGTTATTAGTTTGCTATTTACAAAAATATTCTTAAAAGTATCTTAATAGTCAATAGCATTTTTCGTATTATTTATCGTAAACATATTGAATCTCACAAAGCTATAAAGCATTGGATATGTATTAATTTACTTCAGAATCCTTTCAAGTTACTGGGCGCTGTATATAAAAGTTTTAGATTTTACCGCAATTAATACATGTAATATAATTGATAAAGACTAGGAACAAAATTACTTTTTGTAGTCTGGTCAAACTTCTTCTAACCCTGGCTTAAATTGATTTTATTTTAATGTACATGTAATTGTAAAAATGGATTTAAAATTATTTGTGCTTTGAATTTATACATGTTTGTTTGGTTAACCGTTCGAACGATTTTACGGTCAACAGATTCAAAAATAATCAAGCGTTGACGACGCCATGAAATAGGTAAAGAAACGCGATTAATAGTAGCGGGGGTATTTTATTTACTTAAAGTCGTGATGTGCGTCTGTGTGGAAATATTTTACAAGCGAATTGAATGACATAAGCCAGTTTACTTGCTCAGTTCGCGCAGCAGCATTATTCGAGTTTCTTCTCTTAGGGACGATACTTAATTCAGTTTTCAATAACACGAGTCCAATGTGTACATGAAAGTTAGATAACTCAATAATGAAATCAATGAAATGACGATGTTCTAAGTAGGAATTTCAGAATTGATCACATGTGTACGGTTCATGGTAGCTGAACAACGGTGTACATGTGTATGATCGTGTTAATAAGGTCGTGATACTGCAATTTAGTGAGCTACTACCGGATGAAGTTTAAACTATTGTCGGTGTGTGAGCTGTAATATGATCACATTTCTTTTTTGTATTCGGTTTGTTTAATTGTTCGCAGGGTTTAACACTGAGGTTGATGTCTGCGAGCTTTTGATGTCTTTGTGGGTAGGAACTTATATAAAATTAAGATAAATGGACAATTGACCTGCGAAAGCTGTATATTCAGAGTGATCAACGTGGAAAATAGTGAGTACTTCAGGTTTTGCTTTCTTTATATGTCTGTCTGGGTGTCTGGCTGCCTGCCTATCTTTCTACCTATCTATCTTATTTCGTAAAAAAACACAATGACTGGTCATTAGTAGCTATTGTACGTTAAGAGTCATTCAACCATTATTATTATTATTATTATTATTATTATTATTATTATTATTATTGTTGTTGTTGTTGTTAATAACTCGCTTAAAATGTTGTACGTACGTAAATTAAAAAAAATCTTCAGATCTTTCACTACACGAGCATTGTTCCAAAACACCCTCTCAGAACGGTTTATATACTGACAACCGCTATATGTTGAATTTCTCTTTTCTGTAAGCACCGTATTTGGATTAGGCAAATCACTCAAGTCAGGGACTCTACTAAAAAGCATGAACTAACTGGATGTATCAATTATCTGTTACATTTTTCTACTTGTTCTAATTTGAAAAAGACATTTAAAAAAATAAGAGCGTGATAAGTGTTGAAAAATGATTTAAATTTATCAAAGGGAAAAATCAGAAATCTTACGTATAAACAACAATTAAGGTAAGTAGTGATATGTTCATATGCTAGACCTGTTGCTTTGCAACCATCGTGATGCCCGGGAAGACTATTGTTTTGAGTCCCTCGTACTCGGCGTTTAACCCAGGTCGTTCTCGCTTCACATATTACTGCTGTAACTTGATGCTTAATTGTCCTCGTAATACAATGTAACGACCAGTATTTTCGTGATAATTTACGGTTGAAATATTTTTAAGGTCAGACAAAAAATGCTCATGTTTCCGGTTACCCGACGGCCCTTATTTTTTTCCGCTGACGTTAAAGTTTTCTAACAACAAAATAAAGATAGTGGCATCTAATCATGGTACATGTATTATGATTATATTCTGGTACGAATCGTTCAAAAAACAGAAAAGAAAGGTTTTGCCTACCTACCTAGTCTATTTTTTGTCAAGTAACCGGAAACCTGAATAGTTTTCTAGCCTGAGGTTATCCCTTTTGATTTCTTCTCCCATTTCACTATGAACGCAGTGTGGTTATGAAAACTTGTAAATATAAAATTAGCATATATACACGAACATTAACTGGACTGCTTTACATTATTACAATGTAGAATTGGTTTCATTCAACACTTTTTCGTCATTAGTGACACTATATAATGTCAAAGTTCATGTTAAATTACTTAAAACGTATAATATAATATGTGAAATATACTTCGTTCTTATATAATAGACAGTATGAACCTTCTCCGTGGGTGAGATGTATTTTGGGTTTGTGAAAACATTCGCTAGTTCATCATTATTATTATGTATATGAATTATTCTTGTTTATTTTCCTTAATACATGTATTTGTTTAGGATGGATATGAACCTTGCATTGCATGTATATCTACGTATGTATATATATTGCATACATGTATTTCAATTCGTCCATGTTATTATATGCATATTTGTATCCTTATGGGCTTTTAGCCTTAAAGAATAAAACATTTTCTTCAATAAATTTTAACTTAACAATAACATTATGCATAATACGGCATTAACCCGGATTAGTAGAAAGTGTCATAAACTTAGTAACAACTACGCTGTGGTTGAAGTTTTATACCAAATTCTAACCGAACAAACCACAATGTAACGAAAGGTTATACTCTACCAATCAAATTAATGTACATATGTTTGTTGATATGATGTTTAAATGTCATAAACCATCTGTGTTCAAAATGTAATATTGAGAGAAGCCAGAACACAATACTGTATAGGTATTTCAACTGTTTGTTGTCATGTGAGATATAAAATATGTACAGTGCAACCTCTCCAGAGCGGCACTCTCTTCAGCAACAACCTCCCTTCAAAAACAGCATGTTCTTTCCCACCTTACGATTTAACTATTGACGTAACCTCTCTGGAGCAACAACAACAACATTATTTTGATTTTAAGTGTGTTGCTATTGAGAGGTTCCATTGTATATATTTTTTATCTAATATAACAATAAACACAAAATAAAATTATATTATAATCCGGCTTAATGCCGTTTTGTAAATTTCGTATACAATCGTCGCAGTATAACCATATGACATTAATGCGATCGCGAACAGATTAATATGTCCGTTGTTTCTTGGTCACCAAAATACAACAAATACAAAACACGTCCCGTAGTGGTTATTTTTAATCACTACCCGGACAAATTATTAGTTAAACAACGCTCCTAGGAACTATGGAAAGCGTACCATGAGGCGAAGGTCACGTCTAAAACACCACCCTCTTCCGATGCCGTGTGGGTGACGACCACTTCCGGAACCCCGGAAAACGTTGAGATGACTAATTCCACGAGCGGAGATGATCACACAGGTCCTTCCCTACCCCCCCCAAACCGTTAAAAGCGAAAATCATTCTAGAAAAAACTTCTTCCGGCAATGATAAAGTAAAAAAAGGCCGGTAAAACAGCCTTTTTGGCACATGACGAACTTCTCATTGGGAACAATTTATACACAAGTTATACGGGTTAGTGACAGCTTGGTAGATGATTAGGGACAATTAACTTTTCTCCTGTGGAAGGTTCAGGGTATTTCTTCAAAATAACATGATTCTGACTTCATAACTTTTGTTGTGGATTATGATGTATTGATTTTCAATGAAACTTGGCATGCTTCTCTTAAAGATGTTAGTGTTGAGGGATATGAATGTATCAATTGTCCACTCCCAAAATCTAACAAAAATGCTGGACGTTACAGTGGAGGTGTAGTTGTATATTACAAAATTTCTTATAAAAGTTATTTTAGTGTAGAGAAAATTTACCATAAGGGTATTATTTGGTTCAAATTAGATAAACACTTACTACAAGCAACCAAAGATTCATATGTTTGTTCATGTTATATTCCGCCAGAGGATTCAGCGGTTTACTGAAATGTTTATTCGTTGCTATATGAGATTGACTTTTTGAGCTCTTAAATGGAGATATACGGCACTACTCCGATAGAGGTAACATTAATCTCCTAGGTGGCCTAAATAGCCGAACTAGAACTGATCTGGATCATATAGATGTCCTAGATTTAGCTCGATTGGTTGAGAAAGAAAAGAAAGCTTTGTTTGTACAGAAAATGATCTTGTTATTTCAAATGGTCGCAAAGAAGAGGGCATGTGTACTTTCAACACAACATATAGGAATAAACCTGCATCTAGTATGGTTGATTATGCTCTTACTAGTCTTATATAGTAACCTTGTTATAACCTTGTAAATAACATGTATGTTCTTGATATAAATTAATTTTCTTATCATTGTCCTTTAAGTATATCAGATTTTTTATCGATGCAAAAAGTATTATATCGACATATTTATGTACAATGTTTAACTATATTTTTGGTAACTGTGTATATCCCGAGGCTTGGTCCAAGTGAACCATTTGTCCAATATATAAAAAGGGTAAAATTTTCTCACTTGCATTGAGAAATTTGTTAATAAATGGTGTGATCATGAAAACGTATTTAATGAGAGCCAGTATGGCTTTCGTGATGGTCGTTCTACCGATGATGCTATTTTTATATTACATGCCATTATACAAAAGGTATTGTCAAAAAATCTAAACCATGGTGTATTTTTATTGACTACCAGCGTGTTTTTGACACAGTTAATGGATATGCACTATGGACAAAACTTATGTAATCAGACATTGGTTGTAAAATGACCAGCATAATTAAATGTATATATAATAATATTCAAGCTTGTGCTAAAATGTCAAGTCGCATGAAAATGTCCAATTTCTTTGATGTAACAATAGGCCTCAAACAAGGTGAACCTTTATCACCTCTACTATTTATATTATTAATTAATGACATTGTTAAAAATATTGATTTTAATGCATTAACTGACATAGATTGTGATCTTTTATGCATGTATATGATTTTATTTGCTGATGATAGAGTTTTGTTCACCACTGATCCTGGTAGTATACAAACTCAGATTGATGAATAGCATAATTACTCAAAAAAGGTGGAGACTTAAAATCAATGTTCATTAAACAATGATTTGTGTTTTCGCAAAGCAGAAACAAACTAAGTATCCTGATTTTTTATTGATAATGAGAAAATATACATTGTTGACAACTTTGTGTATCTCGTCATTAAATTTACGTACACAGGAAATACGGTTAATGCAGTTAGAGCATTACAAGAACAAGCCCTTAGGGCATACAATAATTTATTATGTATACCTGATTAATTATGAAAAATTAAAAATGGACATTAAAACTAAGTTATGTTTTTTTATTCAATGATTGTTCATATCTTAACATACGGGTATTTATAATTATAAAGGTATTGATAAGTTACATATATGTTTCTGTAAATATATTCTTGGAGTGAAAACACAGACACCGAATTATGCAGTTTTAGGTGAACTTAGGAGATTCCCATTGTCTGTAATATGTAAGGAAAGATCTGTTAAATTTTTGTTGAAAATGATGAAAAATAATAATTCACCTGTATATTTAACGTACCTTGACCTATGACTAATGTTAATGCGGTTAAAATAATGATAAAAAATCAGAAAACATTTAACTGGCATGCGATTATCGTCGCATAGTTTAGAAATTGAAACATGTAGATACAATAATGTTGAAAGACGAAATAGATTGTGTAGACTATGCACACAAAATATGATTGAATCTGGATACCATGTTATGTTATACTGTCCATTGTATCAAGGTATTCGATTTGAATCGAAAAAAATGTTGTTTTTTTCTTTCTCTTTATTGTATGTGTATTTTTCATAAATGTATGTGTATTGTCATGGTGTATATATGCAATTGCAAATTGCCAATGGCAAATTGTCTTTGTCGATCGCAAAGAAAATGAACGTGTTAAGTTAAATATTTGTGAAAATATCGACATTAAAAAAATTACATCTATCGGGGAAAACACAAACTAAATGTTAGACTTAAAATCAAATGTGGCAGTCTTATAGAAACGGCAACATTATTTAATTAGTGAGACAACTGTTATGGAAATGTCAATATAAAATTGTGTAAACTATACTGTAACTGAATGAGGTGGAACTAACTTTGATGAAAGTAATTCTTGTTACTTGTCTGTGAACGACGTGAGTATTATTATTTGTTCTTATCAATTTGTATCAAGTGTTGAAACGTATCGTATGTACATCACGATATGAATTCAAAATATTTACTTTTTGAGGAATTAACTAATTGTCCATAATACAAACCCAACTTTAGCGGACATGCTGATTTGGAAAATCGATGATATTTTACATTTAACAAAGAAGGGGATTTTCACTATGAAAGGCACCTTGAAGTACAAAATAATTGTAGCGTACTGTTCTTTAAAAAACGGAACGGAGAAGGAGATGCATACAAAATAATTACATTGTATTGATGAAAAACTGATGCAATCTGTACCACACTTAACATTCGCGACTCAGTTTGTTGAAATTAACAATTGGATAAAATTTCTACTAATTTAACTCGGCAATTTTTATGCCGACATATACCAATTTTTATATGGTCTGAAATAGCACTTAAATGTCAACATTTGAATATGCGGTCCGTTTTATTTAACAAGCATTCGTCAAACTGGCGTTCAATGGAAATCTAAGCGATCTTTTGCAATAGCATACAAAGTCTTTTTTCCAAAATACTGCTCGTTAAAAATGGTAAATTGGACTTATCGGAAGTCTCATATTAGAGTATAAATATTTAAAACAAGCATTGTATAACGCTTAGTAACAATTATACACTAACAAATGTACACATGAATATTTTATGATATACAAGGGTTGGTCAGCAATCGTTTAAATTTTGAGACTTTAAAAGTTACATATACTACTGATTGTTTGGTTAACTATAACTATCAAAACTAGACCAAAAAAAAAAAACAATTTGTGTACTTTGTATGACGTACTTAAGTTTAAGTAAGTAACGTTCTAAATCCCTCTTTATGGAAAACTCCAATTAATCCATAAAACCACACGTGACTAGAGCAACACGGTAAGGATATACAAATAAAATCCGTTTTCATACAAATTTAAGATTCTGTTAATTAAAAGCATGTTATGCAATCTATACGTGAAATAGATTAGACTAACAAAATTCTATAGTTTTATTACATGTTATGTAGAATACTATGTATGTCTGATGCAGAATACTTGGTGTGTTTCATGTAGAATACTTGGTGTGTTTCATGTAGAATACTTGGTGTGTTTCATGTAGAATACTGGGTGGGTTTCATGTAGAATAGTGGATATGTTTCATGTAGAGTACTGGATATCTTTCATTTAGAATACTGGGTGTATTTCATGTAGAATAGTGGGTATGTTTCATGTAGTATACTAGGTGTGTTGTATGTAGGAGACTGTATATGTATATTTCATGTGGAAAATTAGAAATGTTTTATGTAAAGTACTACCGTTCAATCATTACAACAAATGCATTGGTAATTTTGTATCGCCCCCTACCATGAAAGATTTTCTTTGTTATCTTTCAGGTAGGGTCAGCACCGTAGTGACATGCTATAATACTGAGCCTATTATATGATCGTGGTTGGGTACGAAAGTTACAAAGATGAGGAGTTTTAGTAGCAGTATGTGTCGTTTGTCAATTAAACGACTGAAGCAGACTCTACCCGCCATTACTGTCATACTGATGTTCTTCTACATAAGTAAGGGTAAGATTATGTTTAACCTTATCGAGGCATATATCAAAGTTGCGAATTTTGTCATTTCAAATGCTTATGTGTACATGTGTGTTACAGATCATTATGTTCTTCAAAATAATTATTTATCATGTCTTCAAATAGAATATTAGTATGAACGAGAACGTTCGTAAAAATGTATAAAACTCACACGGTATCATTAAATACAAATTTCCTGAAAATGATTAAATAACTTTATACAAAGTGCAGTAAAACCTGTGTTTGCAGCTATCTCTAAATAAAGGTCACCCTGTGAATAAAGGTCATTCTTTGATATTGGTCATTGATAATTCTGAATAAAATGACCTCCGAATAAAAGCCATCTGTCAGTGAAGGCCACATCTTTTCTTTCCTAAAGGTGGTCTTTGTTAACAATGACACAACTAATGGGTCGGCTAGTAAGTGGTTTTAATATCAACTTGGTCTCTTAATACTTCCACTATATACCACTATTATGTATAAAATTGTCGTAACACAATGACATCGTACTAAACACTACAAACAGGGTTTTATCGCCTTCTATACGGACGTTTTCTTTTCTTTCCTGTTTTTTACCTGTTCGTCCGTCTGTTTGTTTCATGTCGTTTAATAAATCATACATGGATTAACACATTAAATTGTGATTTATTGCGGATAATTTACCTAGCCAGAAAGCCTTGGTTATTTATTAGTATTAACCCGCTCTCCCTCATTCCGGAATGTACCCAAACTTTTCCATTTTGCATTTGAATCCAAAAAGGGACGTATGTACATTTGTATACACCATTCATCAGCATATTTCTACAACCCCAAAACTGAATCGTTTGTTTCGTCTCCATGAGCTCTTTACAATGATCACACATACCTGCTTGTAGATCTATCCTAAATAGGGTTAATCCCAATTCCACAAACCCTTAACTCGCTTAAAGTCATTGCTATGCAAAACTTCAAATGCGATTTTCCCAAAATGGGAAAAATGACATACGAGTGTGTAGACATAACCCGACGCATTGGGCACAATACCTTCGATGGTAATGTATCTGACTACATGTGTGTGCTTTTCCTGTGACTCGAATCCGTAAAAACTGGATCAAAAGATATATGCTCGATCGAATTGGTAGAAAATTTCCGCTGATTAAATCCCACCTCACGACTTAAAACTTCATTGAACCAGTCTTAGATTAATAGTAGGAGCTGGATTAAAGTGATACAATCTGATTCTCTTACGTTGTTACGATCTTCGAACTTCAATCAATATCATCATCTTTGTTATTTCACTGCGGGTAAATTGTGCTGGTGTCAATTATTGATCAATGTGTTGTACATTATCTGCCTTTAACTGAACTTTAATCATCTAATACATTTAATGATGTACTATTAAAATGGAGACAGCATGTTGATACACCACCAGTATTTACCCATACAATATCTGCTTCCATGTACAGTTATCACATGTATATGTCTATTTATACATACGGTTGACACATGTACATGTCTGCTTCCCTGTACGATTATTACATGTTTATGTCTATTTATATGTACGGTTATCACATACATAAGTTTATTTATATGTACGGTTGTCACATGTATATGTCTATTTATATGTACGGTTGCCACATGTATATGTCTATTTATATGTACGGTTGTCACATGTATATGTCTATTTATATTAACAGTTGCCACATGTATATATTTATTTATATGCACGGTCGTCACATGTATATGTCTATTTATAATGTACGGTTATCACTTGTGTATGTCTATTTATCTGTACGGTTGTCACCTGTATGGTACATATAACACACTGCGTTTGATGACGAATGCAGCAACCTGAGACACTTTGTTGATGTTGTTTGTATTGTTACTAATTCTACAACCACTACAGCCTGTAATTTCAATATCAAATATTTGTTTCATGTATTTTAGACGCAATCATTCCAAAGTTAGACAGTGTTCAGGCACATGGAAAATTTCTTCATGCGTTTAAGGGAAATGAATCATTCCAAAAGAAGATACAGGTACATTCAAACAGTGTCATCCAGATCAACACTAAGAAACAAACAACTGTTCAGGTAAATGCTAAATAACATACATTCAACCCTGTGTTGGCGGCCCCTCCGAATAAAGATCGCCATATGAATAAAGGCCATTCTTTAAAAAACCGTCAGTGATTATTGAGAAAAAACTGACCTCCGAATAAAGGCCACCTGCCAATAAAGGCTACATCTTGCCTTTCCCAAGGGTGGCCTTTGTTCACAAGTGTTCAACAAATGCATACACTTGTGCGGTAATAAATCTTTTTCATGGGGTTTAACGTCGTACCAACAGCCATTCATTTTGCGACTTTTCCAGCTCTAACGTTGAAATAAGACCCCAGGCGTTCCCCCTTGGTAGAACCACAAAAATGGACAGCTTCCTGTCATGTTAAAGTTGGTCCCATGTGGTATTCGAACTTACAGCGGTGACGGCTTAATAATAACCAATAGAGACCACAGAGCGAAAAATATTGTTTCCATCTTTTTCTCTTAATTTCATCTTTTATTTGCGTCATAATCAACATACAGTAAACCTCACATAGCGACCAACTAAATATTATGACCACCTTGTTATTATGAGCACTTATTTTCGGACCGGCTTTCAATAACTCCCTTTCAACTTAATAATGAGACCACTTCATTATTACAAGCGATATTTTGGGTCCCGATTGTGGTCTCGTTATCGAGGTTTTACTGCACATTGAAATATCAGCCTACTTATACATGCACATGACTGGCATCATATGGTACCTAGACTGTATCGTTTGTAAAACGTCTGATGTCTTATTAATAGCTCTCATACTGTTATATACGCTGAGCCTAACTTCAAAACGTCCATCTTGTGTTTTATAGCACTAGAACAAAATCATTGAATGTACCTGGTTGAATACCTGGTGGACTTTTAATGCATATACATGTATATACAATCCAACATTCACTTAAAATACTTAATTTATAGAATATAAGAATTCATTCTTCCAAGTATCGCTCGACTCATAATGTGTAAATTGTCCGCTGTTTGCTAAATTCAAGACTGGACAGTATTGTAAGGCAGATTTCGCCCGCAACGTATCTGCCGACTTTTAATCAATACTACACGAATAAACCTTACCATAATATAATTGATACATTGTATCTTAATTATGTTTAAATCTCTATAGTGGCTTTGTAACACCATCCCGTCGGTTGAAAGCATTTCCGGCGGATATAATACACAACATTGATTTTGTGTCGTTTTCTTGTCATATGTATAGATTTACATTTACTGGAAATCAATGAATATTTCAAACACGTCTTGAGAAAACCACAGACTCTAGATTTATTAGAGTAAGTGTTCTTTAGTACAAAAAAAAACACGATGATTCACCCCTTTCAACATGTAGTGTGCACACCGATGAATTAGGCGTAAGATATGTTTGCTTCTGGTCACCCGACCTGCTCTAATTTTCCCCGCGATCCTAGACTTTTTATAACGCCCCAGGAACGGTATAACCGCTGTTTCACTTTCTTACCTTTCCGCACAAAAAATCTCAACAGTGGCTTTCAAGAATAATACCCCCTCAAAAAAATGTCCCCACCTACTTACTTTATTTTTAATGGGCATGTAACCAGAAACAAACATTTCTTACGCCTTACAAACATTTTGCAAAACTGTCTTACATAATGTAACATAATGACCGCATTCGTGGGTGTTTAATTACATAATTAATAATTAAAATTGATCAATGTAGAAATTAAATATGAACTAAGTACGTTAGACCTTACTGGAATGTTATGCAATATCAACAACTTGCCTATTTTGACCCTAAAGCAAATTATAGAACTTTAGAATGTTGTTGAATACAGTCGAGTGTACTTAAATATTTATTGATAATATTTAAGTACATCTCGTCAAAATAGACGTTTAATGTAAACTTTTCAGTCAATTTTGGCCTGTAAATGGAAATAATGACCATACGTATTGGCAGGTGACTGAGTGGAATTCACTATTTCACAAGATTACACCAGCTTGTTTGGATTGGCTGAAGTAAGACAAAATTATGAATCTGATTGGATAATTATTGCTGCCTCCCATTTGTCATAACATTCCAGTAAATTTGGCAAAGTGTTATGAGTGAGAGAGAGCGTGTCAGTCCATTAGTCAGTAATATAGTCTGATTTAATACTTTTAAAATTTAAAAACCACTATACGATCGCTAAATTATAAGAATTTATTTGATTTTAAACTTGGAAAATAAACTTGTAAAAACTTTAAAATCCGTGTTACGTTACAATAGACATGTAATGATAAATAAACCTAGCCGAATCATTTACACCGCCCTTAAACGCAAAAATATACAACATATTGGGGAATCATTTTGATGTCGTGAATAGAAACTAAGTTCCCCGTTTTCCCGGGTTATGTCTCGTGCTATACGTTTTTTAAGCAATCCAGGCGCATTACCAGATAAACTGGTTCCCGTTGACTGTGGTGCACTGCAGCATGGAACGGGACCAGTTTAATTATCACAATCATTCGGAATATATCGGCCGATTCCGTTTCTCCATCTATCTTCGGATGTACTTGGCAGTTTGCTGTGCGTCTCCACCTTACATTTGTGATGCGGCTGTCGATCTAGTGCTAGGGAAAATATTACCGCGTGACAATTTAGTTTAAAATGGCATCAGCCAAAGACTGTCTAGTGTTTCCGTTGCAGAAATGCCATTCAAGCAGTGAAATATTTTGCTTTCTACCGTCCATAGTGTACAAAAACAGCAGTTCTCAACTACAAACAGATGTAGCCGAGATTAAACGTAGCCGGTCGAGGTATGCTGAATCTTGCAGCAGTCCAACCAACGCGTGGTTTGTTTAAAATGTAACAAGGCCTACATGTTTTTATTATGGAAACTCTTTGATATTAGAACAACAAAATCAGTCTCGTGTTTATAAATGAAGCAAACAACGCATAAATCTGTAATATTTTGTTTTCTATTTCAGCCACTATCTGCTACAGAGAAATGCGAAAATAATGCTAAACTTGTGCAGCAAACATGTCAGAGCATTGGGACCAATAAAAAGGAGGCATTTCTCTTAACAGTTCGTCAAACTTCGGATAAAAGAATCACGCTTTGCCCTATTTATAAAGTTGGGACTACTTTTTGGCGTAGGGTTTTCATGATTCGTCTGGACAAAAAGTATTCCCACTTTATTAATCCGTATCAAATACCTTTTGACAAAGAGTATCCAAGTGTTAAGTTGAAGTCGAACATAACGGCACCCAGTTACAAGGTTATGTTCACCAGGGATCCTTACAATCGCTTGTTTTCTTTCTTTGTTGACAAAATGCTCGCACCAAACCCTGTCTTTTGGAAGAATGTTGGTATCAATGTTGCGAAATTAACTCGAAATGTATCAAAACTACCTATCCGTTGCGGACATGACGTTACATTCAAAGAATTTATCAAATATGCCATCCATACTTTGGAAACTAGACAAAATATCGATCCACATTGGATAGAAATGGAGAAAAACTGTCGACCTTGTGAAGTCAAATATGATTACATTGGAAAAATGGAAAATTTCAAATATGAATCCATACCAATCGTTGATAAAATGGGACTTACTAAAATGGCAGAGTTTCTTCGCGAGAACGGAAGTGACGAATCAACAAACGATGCGATCAAGGATACTTTACAACAACCTTTCTCGTTTCGAACGAGATACAGATCATGTGTAACATTTAAGCAAGCAGTACTTCGAGCATGGAATAAATTACGAATACGAGGTCTTATTGGAAATGATACTTTACCTGAATATTTACTTGATGAAAAAAAATCTAAGATGTCGGACTTAGTGATGTTTGCAACGCAATCTGGACTACATTCTAAAGCAGAGGAACGCAAAGCGTATAAAACTCAGATATACAAAGACTTTTGGCATTCCGTTGACATTAGTGATTTACATAAGTTGAAAAAGATTTATGAAACTGATTTTAAATTATTTAGATACGATGATGAACCAGCTGTTATATTTCAGAGAAAAGCTACATAATTGTATGATAGCTAGGCGTAATATGAATAGTTCCTGGTTTCCACCAATTTGATTAACCCTTTTTGTTGACTCCTGACTTTTTTGGTCTTGGTGAATGCTTTTTGCCGATATTTTTATATAAACTAAATCACCGAACATAAAAAATATTTTAACATAATGACTTATCGACCTTTTAATATTCGGTGATATTAGTGGAAACACGTTTTATTTCGACTTATATAATGGAATCCATGCCAGTAAGTAATAAATACAGGATGTCCGGAATAAAGGGTAATACTTTCGTACGCGTTTCAAGTCCCTTTTAATTTCACATGAATGTATAATAATTTTATATATAGATATGTAAGTCAAAGATATAAGTTTTTGTGTGGGAATACTTTTTAAATATCGTTCCAATTTGCATTTTAACACTAATTTGAAAACAAAAGTACCCCTTTCATCCTTGACGTCCTTACAGTCATTTATGATGTTTACGAGGAGGCGGCTTTCATCCTCTTCGAGCGGTAAGGGGATTCATATAAAATTAAAAGGGATTTAAAACATTTACGACAGTTTTACCCTCCTATCCGGACCCCCTGTATGAAGGTTTCAATTGCTCACATAATGTTACTGTTGTTTACTTGGGATGTTACGGGTCCGTGATGTACATGTATTTGATAAATTGATACAGATACACGTGTAAACATAAACATTTCCACAGATGCTTTCATCCAGCAAATGAAATTCTTTTACGAAATAAAATTTATTTGTATCAAGTTTTATATAATGATATCAGATACAAACATGTTCGCGAACTGAAGATATATAGTTACGTAAACCAGTTAGTAATTGCAATTATGATTTATCAATACTAAAGTGATATTTGTTTTAATATATTTTCATTGAATTCATTGTTTCGTCACTGCACAAGTTTACTCTATACAGGTTGTACGCCTTTACACATGTATACAGTAAAACTTCAAGTAGCGACCACCTCTATATTACGACAACCTTGTTATAACGACCACTTATCTTCGGATCGGCTTCCAATTACTCCCATAAGATTCATTTGATAATGAGACCACCTCGTTATTACGACTGATTTTTCGGGTCCAAAGGTGGTCTCATTATCGAGGTTTTACTTTATATGTTGGCTTTCACACTGTATATAAAAAAGGTAAACAAATTGTTATTTTATTTTGATTGAAAAATAAATCACCATCTATATGTACTTGTATTATGATTTTTATTCGGTTGCTTACCCCGTCCGGTCCATGTTATCTTAGACAATATAAACAGACTTCGATAAAAAGTAGTCCTTGTTTTGTTTCAATGACATTTAAGTAATGTATGTAATACTGTGTATAACTGAACCTTTTATTTCATGACACGTTTTGAAAATATTGTAGGGATTGTTGCCCTTGTTATAAATAGAAAAAAATGATAAATTCTGTAGATATTGCACGGTGACCATTAGTTTTCTTTGTCAAATTAAACTGATGCTATTATTTCACCTTTTTGCCATGAGTTTTCTTTTTTTTTAAACAAAATGGGCTTTTCCTATAGACTCCAATGCAAATCTAAGGAGGAGAAAACTTGAAGGAATGTCATTGTTTTGAAACATCACAAGGTAAATCGTTTTCTTTCACGGAAACCTATAAAAATTATAAGCGTTTCTAAAATCTGTCCGCTCCATTTGAAGATAATAATTTCGCGCATTAGGCGTGTTATACCTTAAGAATAAAAAAATGTAAATGTATTATCCCCAAACACACCGTCATGTGACCGTGTCATTCACTTGAGATTTGATCATACATTTCTGTCTTCACCAAAAACATCCATGAATACAAATTTATAATTAGTACAAGGGTGAACTGAAACGTATTGATCGAATGATAGATAAAAATGATCAAATTATTTGGTGTGCGTTGAATGGAACAACGAGTTTGGATCCATGGTAGTAAACCATTCTTACAGCATACTATGTTTTGTCGAAAATGAAAAATAGAGTGACATTGCTATAAAAGCTTACAAGGAACACAAAACATAGAACAAGAGATGTTAAATGCCAGAAAAGAGTGGACAAAGATGTGACCAGTAAAGTTTAAAACAATCCTACGATTACGTTTACAAGTTCAGGTCAATATCTAAGAACGAGTACATAAGCCAGTTTTATATCCGGTATAAGAAAGCAACCATCATAAAAATTCTTCTATTTTTGGCCTAATATACTGACCTTGAAATTTTAAGGGTATACAGCAATGTTATGGTCATAATGGATAACAATATACCATATCATGAAATGTTTCACCTATTTCCGTAATTAAATTCACCTCGATTACTCGCACTTTGTCAATTTTATACCAACACCACTAATTGGCCACTTTCTTATGGAAGCGTGTAAATTCGTGAGGTTATCAATTTTCACCTCAAATTTTTTTTCCAGTCATTTTATTCCACTTTAAAAAAAGGTTAAGATTTTATTATTTACATTTAATTATCAAATTATTATTTCACCTTTATATTACTGACTAGTTTAAATAATAATGAAAACATGCTTATATCTCTATGAATGATTCATAAGTTACCGCAAATTTATCATTTTCCATGCATTGTATTTATTACAATTTGAGTTATAAAACTTGAGAACAGTTTCCGAGTTCATATCTCTCTTCCATTCTCAAAGTTGAAAAGATGGAGCTGATTAATGTTTAAATACATATTCGGGTCAATTTATATACTGTCACAATAATATATCAATAATAGCATTATTTGATCATAATTGACTGTGAACATTAAAATATACAGGATATGAGATTTGAGCTCGGAGACCAATCTCAAGTTTTATAACCTTGGGCCCAGTCTTTGAGTAAAAGTTATTGATCATTTATTATTGTACCGGTTTTGTCACAAAGTTTATATTTTGTGAAATACACATATAAACCAACCAATGCAATTCAGATACTGAGGCATAAATGTATGCTCAATGGAAATAAATAAATAAATAACCAAATACATTTTCATCATGTACAGATCACCCTGTGTTTACATTTTCTATGATCTCGAATTCTTAAACTTTGCATGTTGGCAGTAATACATGTATGCTGTTTGAATATACGTCCTTTAATCATATTTTACACACACACACAACATGAACAGTCGAATGGGCCAGTATATCAAATGAATATTTCATTTAAACAACGTTTAAAATCCTTCCCTACTCTTACACGAACTCATTGGACAACAGAAGTCAGAAAGACAGAAAACGTGCGAATGGGGGCCGTGAATAAAATGTTTTCGGGAAATTGAGAATCTTCTGTAACAAAAAAAGAGACATTTATATCTCTGTTTTAAGTACCGATGTTATCTGCTTGATTCACATTTATAATTAACTTTCTGAGACTTGTAGGGGAGGTAATCATTACCGGCCAGTTTTAATCGCTGCAATGACTCTTCAGTTTTCACGTACGCGTATATATTTCCCCTCTGTGCGTAAACTGGTTCTCGTTCCATATTACAGTGAACTTAGGTACAGAGAGTGTTAACGGGAACTAGTCCTGGAAGAGTTGTAGTTCTTTATATCGTGTTTGTAGGTGGCGATTCATTATTTGAGTAAAAACTAAAATTTCACGCCCAGTGATATTTCGAGTACGCGAAAATCATTATTCCTGAGGTAAGATGATATTTTTGTTTATCAAATGCTTGCAGTACAGTTTTAACAAATATTGATGTTGCTTGCTGAAGTCGTTAATTAACTGAAATTCTTTAATTCGAGTGTTTAGAAGAGGAATTTATGCTCTCTGCCAATGGTTTAAATAAAAAGGTTAATTAATTAATCCACCGTTTACCATCTCATACAAGTGTATTCTGTAAGTTGTCATGTGTTTTTATCGTGCATTTTTGTTTCGCTATTTTTATGTTTAGTGACAATGATTTTTGACTAGCTCGTACTCTGAAACTTGGCACATGTGTATAATTATTGTAAACACGTTATGTAGATCTATATTTTGAAGATATTTCATGCGAATACTTCGATAAATATGTCAGTCACTGGACTGACAAGTACATAGAAACTGCTGAAATAAGGCATATTTTATCGTCATCCTGTTAATCATTCTTTTTCCATCTGGCCTGATAGTTTTCACAGACAACTTCATCACCAGATTGATTATTTGCTGTGCGTTTGCTTCGTCTGTCAGCTTATTTCATTGGTCATTTTTGGTAATGTAGTTTCTGATTTGTAAGTTGTAGTCACCAATTGAATGTCTCATGAATCATTCATTGATGCTTCTGAAATTGTTAATGTCCAGTTCTTATCTTGTGCTTGTATGCTCAAAACTGAACATAATCAGTGCCTTGTAACCTTGAGATCATGTGTGTTGGGTGCCATGTTTCTTCTGAGGAATACTAATGAGTTGTCAGCATTCTTAGCTGTGAAGACCTGCCAAAATAGCTCAGTAAGTACAGCATCAATGGCAGGGCTTGACAAATCCAAACGTCCACTCATAATTATAACAGGCCTCTCGATCTCCCAAATTTGAGGCCGAAATTTGGCCCCATTCCCCCACCTCTGGAATATATAGTCATCCTCACTGGTACTGCGTCCCCGATGATACCACGGTAATCCGAAAATGCACTAGTTTGCATACGTAGTGCTGTCTATTGACTGTTAATCCCATCAAATCGAAAGTGGAAGTTTAACAATGTGGAGGTTGTCTGCTACAAAAGTCATATCCTGTCAAAAAAATCTACAGAAGCCAAAAAGGGGTCATTATTTAATTTAAAACAAATGTTGTAGAAAAACCTTGTTGCTTACCTCATCTTATGTAGTTTTATATTATTATTTAAGACACAAAAACCAAAACGAAGAAAGCAAGATGGGGTATGGCAGGACTAATCTGTTGAGAGCTTTTAAAAGTGAATTTATTTGAAATTATGTGTGTACATGGCCACCATATTTTATTAAACAAAAGTTACCACGGTACCAGAGTGGACTCCCTTTACCTGTTGTAAACATGGCAGCTTGACCTACATATATTTCTTTGAAAACATTGACTTAAACTTTGATGGCTACTTGTAATGATAATTAAGATGCCACAGTTCATCTCAGTATAAGAAATTAATACAGGAAATTTCAATTATCGTAATTTATCATCAAAATTAAGTACCACGGTACCAGCAAGGCCCATCCTACTTTTTTCCACCATTTTTGGTAAAATTTCCTCCACCTATTATATTAATTAGGCTTTGAAATTCCCCCTTGAACTAAAGATGACTCGAAATTCCCCCCTCCCAGCGTCCCGGCCCCAGTCCCCAAAGGAGAGAGCCCTGTATACCGTATTTAACTGTGTGTAAGACGCACCCCCATTTTTTGAAAAAATCTGAGGAAAAAACGTATTCTACGCACCCAAATTTGACGAAATCTGAAATGCAAACTGACATCAATTTAGTAGGTACAAGATATGTAGAAATTGACTGAGGACAAGTTGAAATTACTACAGAACTAGTTAAAATTCTAAGCTGGTTGTCCTGATGGATGAGGAGCCTGAAAAAAAATTGTCAGCCCTGAATGGTACTTGTAAACTATGTTATCATGAAAATAACTGGTTTGGTTAACTTTCTAACTTTATAGATATTCATAATTACGTTTTTCTTAAATATTGCAGCTACTCAGACATTTTAGGTTGGGTTGTCAGAAGTTTGTGATATCATTCCTCCATGTACCTGCTAGTTTTATGAATATGAATGTTCCGATTTCATTCAGGCTACAGTGATATTTACTTAATTTAAGAATAGAATATCTCTCAAAGGGCATTCATTCGACCCTTAAAACAGCATTTTGGCTCTTGAAACCAGTAAAATAAAGTGTCTGACTCCTGAGAATTTGTTCAAAATGGTCAAATTTACAATAAAATTAGAAGAAAATTTTAATGACTCTTCAAATTTTCATAAACCAACGGTAGTTTTGTACCCTCAACTTTTGACATCTCATGAAAACCCTGTCTCCATGACTGTTTAATAGAAAAAAAATGTTGACAAACTTTAATGGAAGTCAGAGTTTTTGGATTCGTGTTGTAGTTGAATACTTGTCTCATGTTCTTCTTTGAAGCTTGAACACCAAACAATGACATTCTTGTAATGACATGCGTGCTATGTAAAGTATGAGATGTTTCTTAATGGTCTCATTTTACATGTAAGCTAGTGTTAACCTGTGATCTTGATTCCACTAATTGTGTTGTTGGACATTCACACAATCAGAATGACATGATATGTGTCACTGTATGTTTGTTTCCTGCTAAGGTGGAGGTGTGTAGTTTAATGTGTTGAATTTGATTGTTAAATGAGTATCTGTGATTGTTTTCTACAATTCCTGTGAAAATTTTATATCAATTGGTGAAACTTTATTGTATGTGTTTTGAAAATGTAACAGATTTTATACAGGGTACTCTATATCTGTAAATATTGTTGTGTGTCTACTTTTCATGATACACCTTTGATGTAACATTTAGTATTGTTACGCCCATATATGGAGTTTGAAGGTGACACTCCCAGCTGACCAGATATACATTTATCTGTTAGAAATCTTGAATATTTTGTCTGGCAGGGGTCTACTCTATTCAGTCATATTAAAGTTGGCAATTAAGTTAAAATATCTTTGTAAAGTTAATTTAAAAAATGACAAATACACAAATATGTACACAATATATATATTAGCTACACAATATATATATATTAGCTACACTTAACCCACGATTGTTGTATAATTATAGTGTTTGAAGTGTGGTATTATGCTTCCTTGATAGACATTAGATGTTATTATGGAATCAAGAATTGGTTGTGGGAGAGTTTGACATATATTAATTGTGACAATAGTAGCATACAAGTAGAAATAAAATGACCCGAAACTGTATTTGCCGATACAGACTTAAAGACATATTGCCTCATAGATTGTTGCTGTTTCTATGTTGCTAGTTATTGTGACATTTCACATGTAGTTAGTGTGCCATTACTGCTGGAATATCTGATTGTTGATGCATGTTACTCTCTAGGAAATCTGCCAACTGTAGAAATTCTGCAAATTTACAAATGCGATAATTTACAAGCAAAATGCATCTCTGAGTATCGTAATTGTATAAACTTATGTAACTTTGCGATTATTCTTTTGAGCTGGATAAAATTTACTTAAATATGTGGTTCATTGTAAATTGTTATTTTTTTTATTAAGTGGTATAAAGTTTGTTTAGAAATCAGTAGGCGCTGAGGACCATGTGAAGATACAATTACACTCATGAAATTACAGTGACCTGACAATGGCGATTGTTAATCAGTGATTTTTTTGTGCAATATTTGGGATATTGCAGGCACTTTCCCAGAGCAAAAAAAGGTCTATATTTTTCTCTCTAAATTTTCCCCTTTTGCATGGCACTTTGTCGAATTTCATAATATTCAAGTGAAATATAATATTATGTTTTTAATTTGACTTTTGTATCTAGAAACGGCGTTTAGCTATGAAAAGATAACTTATGTTGAAACTGTGTAAAGGTTTGATGTGTCATCTTTCATACATAAAAAACATAATATGATAGACATTAAAGAACTTGGAAACTGGTTATTATTTTTGTTTGCTAGCTTAGCCCAGTCATTAATTTTTAGTTTGCCAGAATTCCTAGAATTCTGTGTTTGTTTTTTTCTTTGAACTAATGAATATGAAGCCCCTCAACGTTGTAGGTTTGAATCCCACCTGAGACCAAATTTCACTTATGAGGAAGGTCACCAGCTAGCTATGGAAGGTTGGTGGTTCTACCCAGGCGTAAGTCTGGGGGTCTGCTTCCACTGCTAAAGCTGAAAAGTCACCAGATGATCCTGACTGTTGGTGCAACGTTGAACTGCAGTAAAAAAAAATGAATATGATGAATTGATCAGAATGAAAAGTAATGACTTATTTACAGGTAAATGTTGGTTGTTATATTGCAAGTAGGTAAATAATTAGTTATTAAACATAAATATATTAGATTGGTATTTCAATCCGATTGCTATGTATAAGTTTTGCCTGAATGATACATTGAGCTAGGTGCTACCTGACTGTAGTCGTTCTTTCATCCAGTCATAATTCTTTGTCCATTATCGATCATTTTACATCTTGTATATAAATCTATCCAGGTATTGGAAAAACGTAAATATCCTTACTTGTTACTTGTTCGTGTTTTATGGCGTGTTCTATACTTAGCCTTACTAAGCCTGTGTCGATGATGAAAATGTTTGTGCTTTATCCTGTTGAAATTGTCGCCTTAAAATCAATACTCTCATCAGAGGATTGGATGTTAGAAAATTGAGGTCGTGTCAGATGATTCTGCGATTTATTTCGTCAGTGGTTTTTAGTTTACTGTTGCATGGTTGATGAAATCTGATAAGTTGTAGGATCAACTGTTGTTCATTTGTGTCGATCTCTGTTTTAATGATTGGATAATTGATATTTTTGGTTCTGCAGTCCAGTGAGTTCATCTTTTTCTATCCATATTTTTTCTTAAAAGACATTTTAGCCTTAATTCTGTCACATTGTTAGGAAGCCAGGGATCAAAAATATCTGACAAGAATTTGTTACAGCATTGTAGAAATGCATCATTATCATAAAAAAGAGTAAAAATAATATTTAAACTTATCCTGAAAATAGGATTAATTTGAAAGATAAATCTCATGTATATTACAAGTTGATGATACTACCAGTATGTTGATTAGTGCGGTTAGATTTTATATCCATATTTCACATGATAGGGAGAAGAATATGTTATATTGTTTGCTTACATCTACGTTTTATGTGCAGATTTCTGCACACAAGAATTCTTGTTTAATGTATCAGAATATTTTGTATTCCGAAGATGTTAGTGTAATGAGTAGGCTAAGAATTGTGTATGTTACTCAGAAGCAGGAAATCTACATCATTACATGGTATAGCTGTGTGTCTGTGTATTGAATTAATTGTTTGGGAAATCTGCCCACTAAGTTTTGTTTACAGCGATTCTTGTTGATTTGTCTGCTTCACAGTAGTAGCTATGTATGTATGGAGCCTTTAGGCAAACCTCGATATTCACACAGTGTTCTATCTAATTTTATTTCATGCACAAGCCCAAACTGTATGTGGGCTGTTGAAAATAAACAATTTACTACTAGCCCAAATACGCTTTTTTACCCTGAATAGAAATTTACTAGCCTTGGACTTAAGGCTTGTGGGTTACCCTGAATAGAAATTTACTAGCCTTGGACTTAAGGCTTGTGGGTTAGCGCGAAGACTGCATATACTGCATGCAGACTCTCTTTTCACATTAATAGTTATTCCCAGATCTACCTCTAATTTTGGGAAAGGGTCCAGGTCCCGTCCAGTTGGAAAAAAATGCTGGGTCTGATGCCAGAATTGGGAATTTTTAGGTCAGGAATTGGGAGAAATGTCTTTATTTTCAACTGGGGTCCGTTTACCTGACTCAAATAAAGGAAAAATCACTGCCTCCATACTAATGTAGCAGACAAATCAAGTATGCAAAACTTTTTTCCCTCATTTGACCCGTCCTGGGCCTTTTTTCACTGGTAGGGGAAGGGGCCTTTTTCTTAAATTTAGAGAAAAAATGACAAGGTATTTTTGCAAAAAGGGATGAAAATACTTGATTTTAACTGAATTTTAGGGGAAAACTGCATGATTTTAAAGATTTTTCCTGAGGGGAAAATGTTTATAAACAGCCCCTGCTATGGAAGAAAAAGAGTGCCATCAAAGGATGTAAGCAGTTGGCTTGATATTGATTTAGATATACAATTATGATGTTTGAAGCCAGAAAAAATAAAGGCTTGGTCATTCATGTACTTTAGTGCAACATATTGAAGGAGAATGGTATGATTATGTAGTCTTGTTTACCTGGCTCTGTCTTAAAATAACTTACAATGTGTGTTTATTTCTTATGTCAGTTAATGTCAGTTCGTATGATTGATATAACAGATGTTAGATGTGCCTGTCCTTCTGTACAGCTTATAGTGTAATCCTGTGAAAGAAATCTTTAAATATGTTGTAATCCTAATTTTATCCTGTAATTATTACCCTGAAGTCAAAGATCTGTTGATCTGTTTCATATTTCTAGAAGACTGAAGTCTGTGATGATTTTATGTGTTCCCTAGTTATACTGTATACCAGTCTAAAATGATCGGTATATATCAACCATCATTTACAAAATGTTGTACTATGAGTTTATGTTTAACTAATTGTGTTCAGTTCTTCAGGGGTGTAGAAATGAGCTGGAAGCCGGAAAAATCAACCAGCTACTTGAGCATTCTTGCCAGGTACATTTTCCAAAACAACAGACACAATACTGCATTGAACCCCCAGATCTCCCTTCTACTTTCAGAGGTTTACCGGCTGCACGAATCCCTGGTTCTAGATTGTTCATGTTATAGATTTTCACAGAATATTCTCTGATCCAACTACAGTAAAATGAACACCCTTATTTACTTATTGAATTGATTACAGACATATGTTGAGTCCTGTTATTTACCAGAGGTTGTGTTAACAATTGTTATCTTGTTAGGCATAAAATAAAGCTCTTGGTTTCCAGTCTATTGTTTCCTGTTGTTATTATGGCCTTGTTTTGGTCCTGGTCATGATTTTTCTAGCCAATACTTTCATGTGAATAATATCTCTAAATTTAAACAATGTGTTTGAGGAAATTTTGCTGACCTATGGACACTATATTTTATTTTTGGGGGGATGTGCGTAGAAAGTGTGTAATTTTTTTTGCCTTATCCGTAGGTAATCAATTTGTGAAGCTTGGACTATTGAGTTGACTGCTGGCATTTTGTTGTATATTAATATTGCATTATTTAAATGTTTGTAGTCTCCTTATGAATATGTTTTTATGAAAATGGTTTTACAATCTTTTGTATGTATTGTATTATTTAGTGGGACAGTATGGCCATATAAAAATAGTCATGTTTACTGTTACCCAACAGATTCTAGTTTTTAGGGGCGACCCTAATGTTTCTAAATTGTTGGGCACTCCAACCCCTCACCCCCCAGAAAACCACTTACTTTGAAGTCTACTCAACAATTCCTAATGAGAACACTCAGTTGTGTATTCAGACTCAGTTAATGCCTGTGCTGGTAAGTTCTGTATGTTAAAGGTTTTGAAAGCAGATTGTCTGTTGTTGACATTAATGATTTAATAGGTGAAATGGTAAAAAACTGATACTTATGTGTAAATTTTTAAATGTGTTGTATTCATTGTGCCTGACTTGAAAACAACTACATTGTATTTGATATTCTATGCCTTCCTGTTTAAAAATGGTATAAAATAAGTATGTTTACCTGAACATGAGTGATTTGTCAATGAATTTGTTGGTAATTTGTTTGTGTCCTTCATTAATGTAATCAAATTAAACCAACTGGAATTCTCATGTAGTATCAAACTTGCATTTATAAAGCTGTTAAGTATGCGTTTATGGCTTGTCAATGAGGCATTTTATGGATAATTGAATCTCAACTCCATATCTACTGTAAAACCTCAATATTAAGACCACCAGTGTGACTAAGTAAATTGGTCATAGTATTGAGGTGGTCTGATTTTTTTTTCTGATTTGTCCTAATGTTACATATCTTGGGTTGAATGATAGTATGGTATAGGTCAGATTATAATGAGTTATTTAATTCTAATAATTAAAGATCAAATTTATAAGTTTTTAGAGAAAGTAAGTAGTTGCCTCAGGGGCCCAGTGGTTATGGTCTCTCACTAGTAGTCATTAGCCCCCATGCTGTTGTGAGTTAGAATCCCACTTGGGACCAGACAAAATATCACATGTGAGGAAGCTGTCAACTTGTGTACGGCAGTCGGTGGATTTACCCAGATGTAAGCTGGACAAGTTGCCGAATGACGCTATTTGTTGGTGTGAAGTTAAACGTCAGTTTGAAAAGAGAAAAAGATGTATAAATGTGTTTGTATATAGTTTGTGTGATTCATGCTATTCATGACATCAACATAAGGTAGTTGGGATATCAGTTACGCAGCTGTTACCTGTCTCTATGTTAATAATGGGTGTAAATATTCACTTGACACCTACAATTATCGGGACCTCGATACATAATATCTTATATTTAAAAAAAAACATTAATTCTTTTTTGTGCCTGTAGCTTTAGTTAACTAATAGTTATACTGCTACCTTATATGGTAGGAAATCAGGTTGTAGCTCCTTATGAATATTTCGATGAATAAGTATCCCTAAAAAACAAGTGAATATGTTGCTGTATGCTTGAGTTATATAAAGATTATATTGTTGTACTTATAGAATGAGTTATAGAGAAGGAATGCATTTCCTATGTTTGTGTTAAGATAGAAATCATGTTGTGTCCATTTATCTTCTCTCAGTACACCCACACATCCAGTGTAACATTGTAATTAATGTTTGATTGATGTCTTGATGCTCAGTTTGTTATGTATTTATTACTATAACAGTATAAAACCTGTAAACATAGAATGTCGCATTAACCACCACCATTTGTATTCTAAAAATAGAGTCCCTGTCTGTGCAAAAATGTTTGTGGTAGGCCAGTCTTTCTTCCAGCATAAAATCATATGGTAAAGACTGGTCCTTGATTCCAAAGTAAAGTCCCTGTAGTGTCTTATTTCTGACATAAGTCCCTGTGGTAGACTCGTCCTTATTGAGTTATTTCTGTTTATATAATTAAAGTCTCTGTGGTGGACTGGTTCGTATTTCCATCGTAAAGTCTCTGTGGTAGACTGGTTCTTATTTCTTTCGTAAAGTCCCTGTTGTTGACATGCCCTTATTTCAGAAGTGAAGTCCCTGTTGTTCTTGTAGACAGAGCTTAAAGTCCTTAAAGTGTGATAAACTTGCTTACTTCTGGCAATCCCTGTGGTTGACTGGCCTTTCTTCATGAGGTGCAGCCACAATTGCAGACAGACCCTTTTTCCTGATGTAAGGTCCCAGCTTTATATTAGCACTTTATGACTGATGTAGTGTTGGTATGGTGGACATATGTAAGGGGTCAGGGTTCAGTCCTTAAACCACAACATTTCTGATTTATTTTTGTTCAGGGTTCAATCATAGCCACAACATATCTAAGTTGTTATTGTGTCACTGTTGGAAAATGCCAGTCTCTATAATTGTGTTTATCTTTGAAATTCTATATATATCTTAAAAATCATCAAAAGCTCCCATATTTGGAAAAGATTTGGGAGATTTGACCCTGTATGTTATTCATCAATATTATTATAGATTAAACAATAATACGTAATACATGTATCTTCAAACTCTTTAAAACCACTTATGGTATGAACATGCATTATATTCCTGCTTGCTAGTGGTATACATATTTAGAATTATACATGATTACGTTTATTTCTTGGAACTTTTAATACATGATGCTACTCAGAAAATCAGTATTTATGCTAAGTTGATCAGTGCTGACTGCTTTCTTTACTGATAATTGTAATGTCTTTCTGCTGTATACAGTAAGAGATATAAATATTTTCATGAAATCAGTACATGTTTACATTTTTTATACTTGTATTATCTTAGTTTAAATCTACTATGACTACAAATAATTAGATAAAAAACCATGTCAAACCTCATCATCTATCATCTGGCACTGTATCTTACTGGCAGCTTTTGTAGTTCAGCTTCTTGTCACCAGAACCCTGTGGACATACCCTATAATGATTTCTTTTTTCTAACTGTTGCAACTTTCTCTGACCGCATGTTCACCAGGGCTTTCATTTGACCCTTATAATGACATTTGACTCTCAAAATTAGCAAAATAAAGCTTATGACTCTTGAGAGATCTACTGTTGAAATAGAAGGAAATTTTGTTGACTCTTAAAATTATATTGGCGAAAGGTAATTTTTTACCCTTAACTTTTTATGTCTAGTGAGCACCCTGCTGTATGACTAAAGTAATGTTGTTGTATAGACTGTGGTAAGGTGGTTTCATTAATTTTTGTTTGGGATTTTATTTCATAGATTCCTACTGAATCACAGGCTTCCCGAAAGTTGCCAGACTATCGGACATGTCAGGCAAATTTTGAGTAGGTCCATATACTTTTTGGCAAGTACCGGACCAGATGTCCAGCAGTCGGGCACAATTTACAGCATTTATCACTTTTTTATAATATATTTGGTCAGACAAATTTTCAGTTGGTCAGACAGAAATTCTAACTTAGCCTGACCAAATGTCAGGCAAGTATTCCAGCAATGTCGAGAAGCCTGGAATCAAATCCCTACAAATAAAAATGCCAAATTATCAATAAACCAATTGAAAATTTCAGATAAGGATATTAAAAAAAACCAACAAAATCCACTAATTTATGTCCCCATGGAATCACTATTTTAGTGAACAACATGAAAATTTAGCTCCACGAAAATGAATGAAACCTCAGTATATTGACTGCTGTTACATGCTTTCAATACTGTTGAATTAATATCTGGAATCCTGTGGTCAGTTTTGTGTCTATTCTATAATAAATCAAGATTATATTGACAAGAGCCTATCTGTATAATCCTATGAGGAACTTAATTTCATGTGCTGTGTACTGAACAGCTTATAAGATATTTATCTCTGTGGAAGGACTTGTACTGATCTACAGCTGCTGTTCTGTTCTCATAATCTCTGTCAATAGCATCGGTTTTATATTTGATTTTTGTTTGTTTAGAGTTAAACTCTGTTTATCAACAGTATAGAGTTATGAACGATGGTCTGTCTTCCAAATCTGTCAGTACAAACCTGAGTCTAACCACTCTGTGGTTGATTGGTTTTTAATATGGTCTCCGGCTTGTAATCACTACCCTCACTGCTGTGAGCACAAATCCTACTTGGACTCAGAAATAAGTCACATGTGAGGAAGCCGTCAAGGGGTTATGGACTCTGACTTGTAATCACTAGCCCCTTACTACTCTGACTTCGAATCCTATCCAAACCAAATTTTACATGTGAGGTGGTAACCTAGGTAGTCTTACTGGGGTCTTCCTCTGTTGAAGGCGAAAAGGTCACCAAATGACATAAGTTGTTTGTGCGACGTTAAACCCCGCAGAAAAATAGTAAATGTACATTGCTTGAAAAATTCTTACGTAATGATATGTGTTAACAGGTAGTTTTAAACTTATGATATGAAGTATGCCATATATTTTTCTTTCCTTATTTGGATTGGTAATTTTTATCACATTAAGTCAAACATTGGATTCAAAAGACTATAAATTAGGTATGATAAGATCAGCGTTACATTGTCCCCTCTGAAATATGTGAAATAATAAACATACATTATTGACATACATTTTTGAGGTTTTTATATAATAGAGATGACATTAGATTAATAATATTGCTTTATATGACAATGTGTGTTACTTATACCAGTAGTTATCCATGCAGAAGGATGGGCACTTTGAGTCCTTTATTAGTTAAATATTTATATAATGATGTGGTTTTCATTTACATACCAATGTACAATACCATTATACGTTGAATTTAAATGTAACTTAAGTCTATATATTATACCTTTATGTATATTGTATTGTGTCTTGAGATGAAAGTAAGACAAGTTCTATTGTTACATTGTTGCTGTTTTGAAAGATGGCAGTCATTTATTTATTGCAGGCTTGTTGAGAACTAATGTTCCATCGAAAAAGACAACACATTTACTTTGTGTAACAAACTATATTGATACTTAGTTGGTATATACATGCCTTCTTTGAAAACAGTTGTGAAATACTGTAGTATTGGGCGTTTCATTGTAGCTTAAACTTATATGTTCATTCCTAAAATACTTTCACAACAAACGTGTAAAATTATCTTGTTATGTGGGTTAAGTATTCTACAGTTTTCAGAAGAATTATTTTGGTTTTACATTATAAAACCTCTAAATATGATGAGACATTTAGGAAAAAAATGGCGGTTGCACTGCATATTGAAGAATAAAGAGACACCTGTCTAATTCCATATACAGGGTTTTCATTAGATACCAAAAGTTGAGGGTCAAAAATGACCCTTGCTTGATGATAATTATTTCAAATTTTATTGTATATTTGACCTTCAGATACAAATTCTCAAGAGTCAAAAAGTTCATTTTACTGATTTCAGGAGTCAAAATGCTGTTTTAAAGGTCAAATGAAAGCCCTGCATATAGTAACTGTACCTCCAATGCTATGATTTTTATAAATGTTCCTGATCATTTTGATTCGTCTTGTATGTATTTGGTGCATGCTACCTAATGGTTTGACAAGTGTCTCCTTGTTTAATTATTTTATTAAAATGAATGTATCGGCTCTTTTTCTCTGGGGTTTGACAGCCTGGGTAGTGACTTCTCTAGCTTTAACTGTGTAGGAAGTCACCCCAAGCATATACCTTGATGGAACCACCTAGCTACCTACCATAAGCTAGCTGGACAGCTTCCTCACATGTGAAATTTAGTCTTGCATGGTATTTGAACTCACAGATGAATGTCTGGATTATATTTATCTGTGACTATTGTTTACATAATTGTATTCATGTTAGGCCTTAAATAGTTTTTACTTCTCACTATGGCTTCTTTCACTCAGTTTTAAGGTTTTACTTTATCTGTAAATTTGAGTTTTTCCTACGAATTTTTTTCTAAATTTGTTTTTTTTTATATGAATTTAATCAGTTGATAATAATACATGTGTTTGTATGTCTGTAACTTCCTTGATTTATAACTTTGATATTGTTCATGTATTTTTTTGTGTGTGTGTTTTGATATTGTTATAAGTCTGGATACGGGTCAGAGTTGTATCCAGCCGTTCAATCATGATAATCATTAGGCTGCTAATACAAAATATTAATCTGACTCCATTGTGAGTTCTAACGCACTATCTCAGTTTATGGAGAACCATTGGCCCATGTTGTGTTTGAATGAAATATTAATATGTCTAATCTTGTAGCAGGTACCAGTTGGTTAGCATTGTATGAAACAAAATATCATTATACTGATGATGAATAATTCACACATAATATCACCATTATAACTTCATTACACTAAATACCAGACACAGTCATTACTAGTCGACATATTGCTCTGAATTTTCAATTTATGTTTTTGTCTGTGAAATTATCAAATTTATTTAATACAAGTCAATAAACATCATTTGATGTAGCTAAAGCTCTCACCATTAGCAGAATATCGTTTTATCGGATGTAGCCAAATAAGGAGAGGAAACAAGTTCTTGTCATTTTAAATATTTGCCTGGTTGATTTGTTATGTTCCTTGTACAGGAAAACCTCCGTGGAATGTAGATGTAATGGTTTGTGTATATTTTCAGGTTTCACACGAGATACTGATATCATAACAAGATGGGATTCTGTGGTGGATGTGCTAAAGCTTTGTTGATCATCTTCAACTTAATCTTCTGGGTATGTTATAACCTTAAATTCCTTGTTTATTCTTACATCACTCACTACCTGTGATCAGCTGACCACGCCTTAATGTTATACAACCGTTCATGATAAAGTCACACATTCACCTGACCTCTTCTTGTTGTTATACAACCAGTCAGGATGAAGTATGTGTTGATTTATGTGCTCTAAATCTCGTGTGATTTATCACCACTTAAGTGATGCAAGGTTTTACTTGGTTTAAGACATGTTTTACTGTGTGTTTTATTTTCAGGATGTATCCAGATAAAAATATAATACAGTAAAACCTCAGTTCATGACCACCCCTGTAAAATAACAACCTTATTATAAAAACCACTCAATTTGAACCAGTGTTCTTTATTTCTTTTACATTTGAACTTGATAATCAGACCACCCCAATATTGAGACTGCTCTTTCGGGTCCAAATGGTGATCTTAATATCGAGATTTTACTGTATTACAATTATAATTTTTGGCTAATAAATTTGAATGTTTAAATAATCCTGTGTTAAATTTAGATTGATATCTTGTCTTTATTTCTCTGACTTCATGTTTACAAAACATTCTCTCAGACCAAAACAATGAAAATATCACATGATGTTATATCAATGTTATATTATGATAAATATGAATTGGATGGGGAATGGGGACAGAAATCAACAACTTTTAAATCTTGTTACAATAGTTACAAATACCAGATTGTTCAAACGGGCTATGATCAGTATATACCACTGAATTTGAAATCGGATCTCCTGTGGTAATTTAAGTATGATTTGGTAATTTAGCAGTCTTCATTACAAGCAATTTATCATTCTTGTCTGGCTTACATACGTTAAAGTAATTTTTAGCACTGACCCTTGTATATGCATAGATTGCAACTCTAGTGTATGTGATAGACAGTAACTTTGTGAAGTCTTGTGTAATATTATTAAATTCCCTGAATCACATAGACTTACTTTACTTCATTAAACTGTTTAGAAGTGGGCCTCCATGGTTGAGTGATTATACAATTGCTATAGTCCCCCATGGTGGTGAGTTTGAATCCCACTAATGACTAGACACGTTTCACATTCATTAAAGCTGTCTAGCCGAATGGAATGTTGGTAGTTCTAAACAGGTGTATGCTTTGAGTCTTTCTCCTCCAATAAAGCTAGAAATATTGCCAAATGATCCTGACTTAGTGTGATGTTAAACCCCAGTGAAAATAAGCATTATGTTTTACCAGTCTGTCAATTACTATGTAAACAGTTTCAACATTTTTTTATAGCCACATATTAATTATCTACATTTATAATTGTGTTTCCTGTCATATAGACAACTCTGGTTACATTGTTGTAACATCAGCTGAGTCAGTAACTTGATTGTAAATATAATAGTGTAAGTATTATACAGAATGGTGATCATTGCTCTTATTATATTAAGGCCATCCTTAAAAAATGTTGGCTTGCAGTTTTATGACCCCAACTTTTGACAGTAGGCATTTTGCTTGCTAACATTATATGCTTGTTCCGAAAACGAAAAGCTGGAATAAAAAAAAAAAAGTCTTGCCAAAATCACTAAAAAATGTTCTTGGACAGGAATCTTTGGGACTGATAACTGCAAGCCAACAATTTTTAAAGGATGGCTTAATGCACTAAGTTGTACCATGAACAAATATCCAGTGAAGTTAAAACAAATTAAATGTTGTTTGTTGTAAGCTGCATTTTATTAAAAGAAGACAATAATATCATTGTAATATGTGAGTGGGGGGATAATTGTTCAGTAATTTGAGATGACAGTGAATAACAGCTATCATCTTTTCTTTCAAAAAGTAGTTAAGTTGTACTTTCTGTACTCAGTGTACTGTAATCAGTTTTCCTTACTCTGTCAAAAACTATGGGCATCATAGTTCGTGAGTACTGATACTCAAATTTGGCGACAGGTTCTGAACTAGAGATTTTGATAGACCCGCTGTGATTGTGATGCGAACCCGTATCGCCGGGTTACAAGTCTAGTGCACTAACCACTGGACCACGGCCGCAGCCTACTTATGATATAGAGCCTGAATTGATGCTTGTACTTGTGACATTTCATCCTTAGGACTATTTTATAGACATACAGTCAAACCTGTTTGTGGCCACCTCCAAATAAAAACTACCCTGTCAATAAAGGCTACTCTTTGAAAAACAAACCATCACTGATTATTTAGAACAAATTGACCTCCAATTAAAGGCTATCTGTCAATAAAGGCCACATTTTGACTTTATTTGACAGCTGATGTTACAACAATGTAACCAGAGTTGTCTATATAACAGGAAACACAATTATAACTGTAGATAATTATATATATAAAGGGTGGCCTTTATTCACAGGTTTTACTGTATCTTAGTTTAATAGTTAAGATAGGAGTATTTAAACTTGTTCATTTCAGGTATAACCTTTAATGGCTGACAATTGATCAAGATTATTTTACATTTATATACCAACATGGTGTGGCTAGATTTGTAGTTTTAAGTTTAAATCTGCTATCTTAGATTAGATATGTTTATTAAATGAGCCCCTGCTGTCTACCATCCTATCTGACAGGACACACCCTGATTTAAAGGAATGCTTGTGTATGACATTTATTCAACTGGAATGAAAATATTACTTTTAAGGGTTATGAAGTATAAGAAATATTATTACGTTATACTATTATTTTCGCATCATACACTTGGCAGTTTTTCCTTCTATAGCAGGGGCCATCTTTCCGTCTGGAAAAGTCTTTGAAAACATGCAGTTTTCCCTAAAATTCAGTATATATGGAGTTTTTTCTTCCCCTTTTTTTAAAATACCATGTTATTTTCTCCCAAATTTAAGAAAGAGGCCTCTTCCCATACCTGTGAAAAAAAAACATGTTTTCTATTTTTTTCTGTAATAAACTAACAAATCCTGTAAGATTTACAACTTCTTGCTGATCAGTATGATGTATGTGAACAGTTTTGTAAATACTCTATTTTATACATAATAAATAATGCTGAACAAGAATCGAGTTGGTAATTATAACGTATATGATTGGAATTTATTTGTGCAACAATTTGTATAATAACTTTGTGTTTTATTATACCCCCTGCTCAACAAAGTTGTAAGGCATGTGTACCAGAATCACAATGTCCATCCATCCATCCATCCATCCATCCATCCATCCATCCATCCGTCGGTCTGTAGACAAAATCTTGTGTGCGCTTCTTCTATTAAATGGAGTGTTGAATTTTAACAAAACTTAATCAACACATTGGGCACTAGGTCTTCTTTTACATATTGTAAAACAAAAATATTTGTCACCAATGAACTAATGGATGGATCATCCCTAAACTTGAGCTGTAGCATCCTGCTTGTAGGTATTCCTCTCTCAAGTTTGCTGAAATAAATTGGTCTGCACCTTTTAGGGGCCATTTGAGCTAAAAAATAGAAATAACTTAAAATGACTTTTTCTCTTGATTCTATGGATGGATTATTACCAAACTTGGTTTTTAGCATCCTTAGATAGTGTACTATCAGATTTGCTGATATAAAAATGGTTGACCGCTAGAGCTAAAAATAGAAATACCTTATAATGACCTTTTCTCATGAAACAATGGATGGATTATTATCAAATTTGGTTTGTACTATTCTTACATGGTCATCTATCAGGTATGCTCAAATAGAAATGGTGGGCCCTTTTAGGGACCACTAGAGTTAACAATAGAAATACCTTTAAATGTCTTCCTTCATGAACCAATGGATATATCATCACTATACCTTAAAATTACCTCTTTTCATGAACCAAAGGTTGGATCATCACCAAATTTGGTCTTGGGCATCCATCAGTCATGATGAATATTCCTTTGTAGTATCCTTTGATGGTCCTTTATCAAGTTTATTATTGTTCCCCATTATCTGCCCACAAGTGTGCCTTTATTACCTATTTAGTAACAAGTTAATTTACATTTATTCTGGTGAGCAATGCAGGGCCATTGTGGCCCTCTTGTTGAAATGTAGAAAATCTGTAAACAATTAAGCCCATAGAGCCATTTGTTAGGAAAAATTCGGTACTGAAATCAAAAGTTTTTAAATGTTTGCTTAAATCTTCATATTTCCTTGTTATTGTTTATTTCAGTTATCAGGAGCAGCAATACTCGGTGTTGGTATATGGATGATCGTAGATAAGAATATTGGAAGTTATTTTGAAGTTCTCAACTTGGACACACATGATCAATTCTTCAAATATGCAGCTTACATTCTCATTGGTTTTGGCGTGTTTGTTTTCCTGGTTGGTTTCTGCGGCTGTTGTGGTGCAATCAGGGGAAGTAAATGTCTTCTAGGACTGGTAAGAGTTGTCTGCCTTTACACACATATCAGTACTACTGTATAGAACATAGAACTATGTTTACCTTGTAAAACAGAGCGGCCTCTGTGGTCGAGTGGTTATGGTTTCTGATTTGTAATCTCTTGCCCCTCATTTCTTTGAGTTTGAATTCCACCCAGGACCAAATTTCACATATGAGGAAGCTGTCCATCTAGCTTACGGAACGTTGGTGGTTCTATTCAGGTGTAAGCCTAGGGTCTTCCTCCACAGTTAAAGCTGACCCTTACTGCTGTAATGTTAAACTCCAGTGAAATAAATACGCATGTATTATTACAGAGATCTAAGTTTTCTGAGGAACCTAGTCAGTACAAGACATGAGGATACCTTGATTGATGTCTTCAATCATACAAGGACAATATTTGTCCTACTGTTTATTGTCAGTAAATTCCAGCTTTGACGACCAGCTTTCATTCATCAACAAAGCAGTCTTAATAGCATGGTGGCTCTATTAGTGGAACAAGGTTTCGGAGCATACGTATTTTGTCAGTCATATATGACCTACATACATATTATGCTTTTTGTCTGATGTGAATCTTTGTAATGACTCAATATATTTACATAGTATTACATAGTTAGACATACATTGAAATATGTTTAAATTTAAACTTCTTGTTAAGTGAAGAGTTTGCTAAATTGACCCAACTTAAACCAGACTCAAAGAACAGGTACTTCTTTTTTGTTCTAAATTTTTCTTCACCTGACTTAATATATTTTACTAGATGTATCATAGTAAGCAATTTGTGCCATTTGAAATATCCACACTATTTGTATTGTTTATTGTCAGTTGCTTGATATGTTGCCTCATGTTGCCCTGGGAAAGAGGATTAGATCTGGTATTAGCCAGCTAATTGACTTGATGTTATGTCTATTGGGACATTCTCGTATTTAGTTTATGGTATATTTGTATTGATTGTTGTGCATAATTGTCAGATGGTACAATTTTCTTGTGAAAGTGACTCAGTACCAGGGGTGTAGAAATGTTTTCATGTTGCTGGTAAGCTACTAAAAGTAGAAGTGGGGTCTGAAGGTTCCCTCAGTAAGGGCAAGGCTCCCCGAAAAAGTAGGGAAAAAGTAGCCGGTGAGGATGCTGAAATAGCTGGTTGATTTTGCCGGCTTCCAGTTCATTTTTGCACCCCTGACTACCATTAATATGAATATTATTTTATATACCTTTATTAATAACATGGATGGGAAAGTTGATGTAATGATGGTCAATCATTTTGTTGGGAATGTAAAACTGATAATGACCAGAAAAGTTGACATTGACAGACTGTAAAATTTACAGCAGAACCATGATGTTCAACTGACCAATTTAAACACATGAAAGCGATTCTTCCCTTTTTATCAAACTTTTGTTAGAATTGATTTTTCCCATATGGACTGTGGATGCTTCATGGTGGGTATCATTTTTCTGCTAAATGACAAACAACACAGTTTCAGTGTTTGTACTGACATTTTAAAGCATTAGCCCAAACTTTAAGTGGGCAATAGAAAGATAAGCAAATTACTACTAGCCTGAATACACAATTTGTGAAAGTTCACTAGTCCAAATAAAAATTTACTAGTCTCAGCCTTTGGGCTTGTGGGTTAGGGCGAAGACCACGGTTTGCATTGTTTGTGTATAATTTATCCTTGCTTATAAAGTTATATAGAAATATATAGACCTGAACTTTATTGTAATATTTCCATAATTGTATAAAATATGATACTTTTTATATAGAAAAGCAGTACTGTACATTACAAATGAAATATTAGCATTTATATGCATCCAGCATTGCTATCATTTACTTTACAACTTGATGATGTTATTCTTGTTTTATCAATTATTCAACTCCTGTACAGTTACCAGTATATGAAGTGTTACACAAGCAGTAATTAAATATCATCTTTGATGTGAAGTAATGATTTTCTCCTGTATTCTGTTTGTTTATTAGATTATAAAAAGTGCCTTAATTTGTGATTATTTTTTTTCACTTGGTCTTACATTATCTGTCAGATGTTATTCCATGAAGAATTTTTGCTCCTGGAATTTTAATTACATCAAGTTGTAACTTTGAAATTTTATGTTGGAAATTTTGATGGAAATATTTGCCTGGTATTTGTTTATTATATCCTTTTTTTACTGCTGTTTGATATAAACTGCTTTAGTTTATTCAATTACAATAAAACCTCTATAATGAGACCACCTTTGGCACACAAAAAATCAGTTGTAATATTCTGGTGGTCTCAATATCAAGTTGAATTTTAGTGGAGTTATTGAAAGCCAGTCTGAAAATAAGTGGTTGTTGTATCAAAGTGCTCGTAGTATTAGAGCGGTTACAATGTGAGGTTTTACCATATACATAAACATGGTATAAGATTGTATCTGTTTATTAAATAAAAACTGAACATTTTATGTATGTAAATATATGTTTACAGTATATATTCTTCCTTGTCCTCATATTTGCTGGAGAACTTTGTGCTGGCATCCTTATGATCGTCTACAGAGTTGAGGTAATATTTCAATCACATCATGCCTTATCACATTTCAATCACTCCAAGTTGTGAACAATGTTACTACAAATAACACCATGCTGTATAAAATTGTTTTGATATATTTTATGTAAATTACTGGCGCAAACATCCAGTCTAATAGTCTCCTTGGTGGTAACTCGTTGCCATGGAAGTGATTAAGATAAAATATTCATGAAAAATATCCTGGAATTTGTCATTTACATAAATCATTCCATGAACACTTGTTTGACACTAAGTACATTGCTCATGCCTGGGGTACTGACTGGCACCATTATAAATTGTAAGTGTATCAATGAATGAATGGTTCTGTATGCCAGCTCGTAGACATGTATATTGACTGGGGTCATAATTAGGGGATAAGCAAACAAGTCATGTTTACATGAGGAAGATATGAGGATATAAGGGATGAATTGCATGCTTTGAGTAGGAATGTTAAATTGATAGAAGTGATCAAGAGGGTGATGTCCCACCCACAGCATGTTGAAACATTGATTGTTCTTAATGTTGATAGTTCTATGTTTTTGTTGCTCTGCTTTGGCTCTCAATTGTTGAATGAAGAAAATAGGGATGGAATGATAAGTCAGTTGACAAGAGCCAGAACATACAATAACTTGCTAGTGGTACTAGATTTTCATTGACTATTGTTACAATTCATTTAGGTCGAGGACAAGATTGATTCAACATTACAAACATCCATAAAGGATAAGTATGGTGAATCTACCACTATCACTGATGCCTGGGATATTGTACAAATTCAGGTAAATATACCAAGGGAGATAATTTTAGAAATGCCAGTAGTTTTGTCTGAGGTTGTATAGCAACATGTAGAGTTGTGTAAAATGACATTAATATGAACTTTAGTTAATATATTATTACAAGTGCAGTGTAAATTTGATGATTTTATTATGTCTTAAATTTGTTGAAATTTGTTATTATGTTGTTTAAATTTTTCATGGAATCTTCAGTGTAAAATATTTTCATTGAAAGGGCCACTGTGATTAAGTGATTATGGTCTCTGATTAGTGATCTCTAGCCCCTCACAGCTGCAAATTTGAATCCCTCTCAGCACAAAATTTCACTTGGGAGGAAGCTGTCCAGCTTGTTTATGGAATTATGGTGGTTCTGTCCAGGTGTAGCCTGGACTCTTCCTCCCCTGCTAAAGCTGGAAAGTCACCAAATGACTCTGACTGCAGTTGTGCCATTAAACACCAATGAAAATTTCATGGAATGTATTCACTAATATAATTGTTTCTAAGACACATCTTGTTTCTTTACAGTTGGATTGTTGTGGAGGGTCTGGTCCTGCTGACTATGATGGGAGCGAGTTTGATAAGAAAATGCCAACCCAGGTATATAATGTTAGGTCAGAAAAATAAAACGATTTTAGGAAGGTTGCAAATCATTTCTGCTTTTTTACAAGCATATCTCTCATACTTTTTAGGCATGATTTATCCCCGAATAAATGCCCTTAATATAATACCTCAGTTGGTTACCATGCTTTGGATTTTGTTGTTAGAAACTTTATGGTTGACAGTAAAAAATAGTGTTGGTCCTTTCATCAGAAACATGACTGTTCTTTTTTCTTGCTTTATCAGAATTATTCAGGGTGGTCATCAATTTTCAGGAAGAAACTGTCTTTGTATTTGAAAGTCAATAATTTACCAAACATGTCTACCAAAATGTATTTCCATCTGCATGTTGTGTTGATTTTATTAGTTGAAAACTGTGTACACTAAACCATGCTTAATAATACAATTAGTTATGTTTTTAGTTTTGGTCTCGATGATTGATTGATTGATTGATTTAATGAGATTAAGATGAACTCTGTATTATACTTTAGCTGATCTTGTATGTTAGGACTCAGGATTGTTTACGTAATTGATATTTATAATCCCACCTATTATGTTCAATATGTTATGTACATTGTGGACTTTGGGAGAACATTCTATTACTACCCAGTACTGATGTAACAAATGATGCATGTTCACAGCCATAATAGAAGGAAATGCACTCGGGATATCTAAAAAAATCGCCAAATGACCCCGGCTGTTTGTGCAGCATTAAACCTATGTGAATAAAAGGGTAGCACTGCCAGCACCTATACAGTCTACATGATTGTACATCTATTTTTAATTGCATTCAGATTCCCTGGTGTTCACTTTTATTCTGACATTTGTAGGAACTACCACTAAGTTGTTGTATGTTAACAAACAAAGATAAAGCAGAGGAGAACCCCAAAGATGCTATCGCAAAGAATTCTACCGCTTGTTATGAGAAATTAGGTGACTTCAATGAAAAGGTAATATATATTGGAATGATGATAAAGGTATTATACAGTCAAACCTCTGTAATCTGAATTTTTCCGATCTGGAATCTTCTCTAAACTGAACACTTCAGCTGGTCCCAATTTTTTTATTATCTATTTAATGCTAAAAAACTTGGAACTCTTAACCTTTGTATTCGGAAAACCTTTCTAATCGGATTATTTTTTTCTGTCCGAGCAAGTTCGGATTAGAGGTTCTACTGTACTATGTAAATGAAGGTTGAAGTAGGTTTTATTGGCTAATATCTTAATTTATAGATCATTAACATCTTATCATGTATTAGTTGTGATTATTTATTACAATGATCATTCACTGTTATATTTCTTATACCATTTCATATTTATCTTATATTAAGTATACCTGATATGGCAGTATCATCATTTATGTACCTGATTTTCAAATCTTTTAACAATGGGTTTAATTTAATATGATTTCTAACAGGGCTGTAAGGAAGGTCTTCTGGATTGGGCCAAGGAACACACAGCTATCCTGATTGGTGTGGGTGTTGGTATTGCTTGTTTACAAGTAAGTTATATAGACCATATAATGACCAGATTTAGGGGTTTCGTGGTTGCCAGTATGAATTATTTATAGAACCCTGATGATCCTTAAAACTGTGATATGGCTGTATTTCTGTTTACCAGTATTTTTTGTATTTTTTTAATCTAATAATAATGTCAAATCTTCATCGTTATTAATTTGAAGTTACCTGAAATGTTTTTTGAGAATATTCTCACACAGCTGAGATCAGGGTTAATGTTACATAGAGGGGTCTCTGTGGTCTTGTGGTTATGGTCTCCGACTTGTAATCACTTGCCCCTTAACAAGTTCAAATCCCACCTGGGACCAAATTTCGCATGTAAGGTGCTGTTAGCTTACGGAAGGTCAGTGGTTCTACCCAGGTGTAAGCCTGGGATCTTCCTTCATTGTTAAAGCTGGAAAGTCACCAAATGAGCCTATCTGTTGGTGCAATGTTACACACCAGTTTGACCTGGATTAATATTTCTTAGATACGTTCCAATGAGTGTTAAGTTGATACTGTATATTTCATGTAAGTATCGAACAAAGATACCATATTGTTGCACTGGAAATAACTTGTACTGCATAGGTGTTATTTTTGTAGAACCAATGGCTACCAATTGTTGAAAGAGTAATATGTAATTGATTTCCAAATACACAAGATTTTGTTTATGAAATATTTATAATTGACCAGCTGTAGTTTGTATATTAAATATTCATAATTGACTGGCTGTAGTTCGTATATGAAATATTTATAATTGACTGGCTGTAGTTTGTATATTAAATATTCATAATTGACTGGCTGTAGTTTGTATATTAAATATTTATGATTGACTGGCTGTAGTTTGTATATGAAATATTTATAATTGACTGGCTGTAGTTTGTGTATTGAATGTTCATAATTGACTGGCTGTAGTTTGTATATTAAATATTTATAATTGACTGGCTGTAGTTCGTATATGAAATATTTATAATTGACTGGCTGTAGTTTGTATATTAAATATTCATAATTGACTGGCTGTAGTTTGTACATTAAATATCTGTAATTGACTGGCTGTAGTTTGTATATGAAATATTTATAATTGACTGGCTGTAGTTTGTATATGAAATATTCATAATTGACTGGCTGTAGTTTGTATATGAAATATTTATAATTGACTGGCTGTAGTTTGTATATTAAATATTCATAATTGACTGGCTGTAGTTTGTATATTAAATAATTCATAATTGACTGGCTGTAGTTTGTATATTAAATATTCATAATTGATTGGCTGTAGTTTGTATATGAAATATTTATAATTGACTGGCTGTAGTTTGTATATGAAATATTTATAATTGACTGGCGGTAATTTATATACAAAATTTTTGTAATTGATTAGCTGTAATTTGTACATGAAATATTTATAATTGACCGGCTGTGTTTTATATATGAAATATTTGTAATTGATTGGCTATAATTTGTATAAGAAATATTTGTAATTGACTGGCTGTTTTTTGTATTGCAGATATTTGGTATTGTGTTTGCCATCTGTTTGTGCAGACAGGTTGACAGAGAAGATAAATATTAAGACAGTTTATTCTGGAGAACATACATGCTATCATTCATCATCTCTTTGTGAATTTATACTTAACTGCTTGTTAACAATTCATACAAGTTTTATACTATAATTATGTATGTAGATTTATCTGTTTACTCTCTGTATGTATATTAATGACAGTGTTTTAGATCATTCTGAATAGCAATGGTCAAGCTAACACTTGTTTGTTTCTGGTAGTTTTTAACTGATTGCCTGAAGCTTTTATATAGCTTTATCTGTACTTATGACTTGTTGATATATGTTGGTTTTTTAAAAAAAATTATTTGTTGTATTTCAAAAGACACTCTTGGTTAGAAGTTTTCCGGAATTTTCTGGAACCTTCGGTTTTCCCCAGGTCTAGACCCTACTTGTTTTTATTGTTTCCCCTGCACTGAGGCTAAGATTTCCTGTTTTTTGAAAATTTTCAGTTTTTACCCATAGACACTTGCAAATAAAATTCAAAATCTAAAAGTGAACCATTTCATGTATTAAAACATGGTAATTCAGTTTTATAAACTTACATATTGTTGTAGACTTACTGGCTTGGCAGGTTTAAAGTAGGATATAACTGTTAAATATTGTTAAAAGTGACTTAAATGTTTTCCAAGTGTTAAATGTTGTTATGTTTTTTCTTGTCAATAAATGTTAAATATTTCCTGCTCAGTAAGATTTATTCCATTTTTGTCACATTTGTTGAACATTTCATTCTTTGGGTTACTTGTGTATCTTATGGTTTTTATCTCTGATTGATATTTATTTTATATCTGTATATTATATTGAACTAACTTTATTATATAATATTTAGAGCTTTGGCTGCATGTACTTGCGCAGTTCTTGATAAGTTTTTAATTTGTTGGAGGAAATACACTACAATGATGTTAGCTCTACATTTATATGTACCATCAGCTGACAAACTGACTCACTAAGTGTTGATTAGTAGCACGTCACACGAATCAATGTTTGTTTGGAAATGTGAAGTGAGGTGAACTTACAGCCTCAAACTGGTGGACTTTATGATGGAATCTTCTTGTTTGTTGGAATCTCAATGCTTGAATTCTCTATGGAAGTTATGAATCTATGATTTTATACAAGTTTTGCAACATTTTTAAACCGTTGAATTTCATGATCAGCTATTATTTTGATCTTTTTGTTCTGTCAGTCTCAATTTGGCTCCCCTGTCATTCAGTACACAGATTGTTTGTCTAGTCTAATAAATGTATTATGTAGTGTAGGAATATAGAACATTTGTTATATACATTGGTTCCTTTGTTAAAGTTTAAATTCAGTTAAACTTACTTTTAAATTATAAGTCTTTGGATCTAAATAACTGTGAAAGTAGCACATTGTAAAAAATTATAAAAAAAACTAGGGTTAAATTGACGTAGTTTAATGGAAACTTAAATCAACTCCACAGAAGATATTTAGATTTAGTTAGCTTTAAGCACTATGGTATGTACTGATTAAGTATTGCATTTAGACTGTAAATTGGCCAGTTACTGATTTATCCTTTTTATGTTGTTTTGTAAATTGATAATTATGTTAATAGAAATTTGTAACATATTATTTTTACAAAAAAATCACTGTTTGATAAGGCACACATGCAAAAAATGTTTTAAACTGTAAACCTGATGTAGTGAATATATCAAAAGATTTGCCCTTTCTGCATGATGATTTATATTAAATAAACATACAAATATGTTGATAATTAAATCAACTAGATTGAACAATACCCGTGTCAGAAAAATGAAGTGTTCACGTATGTGCAATCCAGGGCTTGACAAGTCGGGCTGAAATGACGGAAATTCTTTTGCAATTTTTTGATCGCCCATCTGGGCCCTTTTTGTTTCAAATCAAACATTTAGTTCTATTTTTTTCTGATACATGATTTGTTGAGATAATTCACTTGGTGGAGGTTTGTGTATTGACCTTGTTCTTGTCTTTCCATCAGTAAAATGTTAAATTGGACTGTGACAGTTTGTTTTGTTACATTTTTCTTTTAAAAAAAACTCTGCTGTATGCTATTTTCTTGTTTTCACTAATTTTGCTTTGCTCTACTGAGTGAAACTATCAAAGTTTTGGGTCCAAGGTTATAAAACTTGAGATCAGTCTCTAGTCTCATTCACATTCTCAACTTCTATTGATCAATGAATATTTGTAACACTTGTTAGTCAATATTTTTATCAAATGTCTTGTATAGAGAATACTCTATGAAAAGTTATGTAATCTTGTCTTATGTAACTTTAAAGAATATTGATAGCTCATTACTGAGATTTGTGTCAAGAGATCGATGTCAAGTTTTATAACCTCGGGGCCTGATGCTCTATATCTATTTATACATCCATGGTCACGATAATTCAGTCAAACTAAATAAAATTAAACTCAGAACTGTACAAGTAGTGTTTCCCGTGAATATAAACAATATATAGCTTTTACAACTAATCTAACATTAGCCTGAGGTGCACAGATTTTATCAATACCAGTCTAACCATCATCATTATTGTCAACTCATTAATTAGTTTTTGTGTAGTTCGTAATTGCTACAAATTTTAGACTAGTTGGATGTATGGTTAGATTAAATTAGTAAAATGTGCCTTTTAGTTGTACTAGCATTCGGTGCATTTTTTAAATTGTACTTTTGTAGATTTTTTTTATTGGTGTGTGGTATATAATGATTATATATATGTAAACTTGTGTTTTATTACAAATATTGCTTCAAATAAATTTTTTCAAGCTTGCTTGATCTCTGAACCCTGTGTATTCATCCTTCTCAAAAGCTTGTATGAAGACTTTAAATGGCTCAATGTACTCAAAGAAAGTGCTCTCTATGGCTGTTATTTTTCTAGCAAGTATAAGATATTTTTGATATCCAAGAAAAAAATGAAACTGAAGTTGTCAGTGACTAAATGAAATCTTCAGTATTTTGGCCTATCAGTTATCTTATTTATTACTATTTTATATGTTGTCTGTTTGATAGATAGTTTATAGATTTAGTTAAATCTTGTGTATTATTATAGAAATAAAGTTACGAAAAAAAAGAATAATGTGGTTTATTTTTCTGAAGCATAATTTTGTTCATAGCTATGTACTCAATGAACCAGTATTCAGAAGTATCCAATGTCAACATTTTCAGTTATTTCCAGGAAACAGGAGACTAACTGTCCTAACTTTACAATATGTAAACTTTCAATTTTGACAATTACAATACATTGGGAGAATTTTTACACAGCTCAAAATAGAAATATTTTTTAATATATTGCTTACACATATCATTAACAGTAATTTACAAAACTAGCACCATGTACATGGGTGACAATTATGTGAGGTTTATAAAGATGACCAACTATTGCCATGCCATCACCACATTGAGGTTCTCAATGACTTAATGTGTTACGATAAGAAAACTAGCAGTCAACTTAATACAGATAGTCCGTTAAATCTTAGCTAAGTATGTTCTGTGCTTTTTGTATGATGGCTCAATCAGATGCTGCACAGAAATTGATAGCTATATAACTAGCATAAGATTGTTCACATCTGTTCCTGGAGTCATTTAGACGCTATAAAGGAGTGTTATTGACAGCAATTATCTTACTGAATGCCAAACACGTCAATCATCTCCGTATCAGACAGCACAATTATGTACATAATTAAAAAATGCAGAACATTATGACAACAGATCTGATTGACAAAATATAAAACAGTCTTCACAAGATATTTCAACACTGTTGAATGATCAAGATCCTGCCTGTTGTAGTCTACGATGATCAACTTTCTCCAACTGGACGAGTCTAACAATAGGTTAAGGACAATATGAAACAATTATTATAAACCAACATTGTATAATGTAATATACAGCCATGACAACAGGTAAATATAACATTTGCTAAGAGCTGAACTGGATGCTGAAAACCGACTAGAAACAAACAGTTTCATCCATACAAGATGAATATTGAGATCTTTGCTTTTTAATGCAATTACTACTTAAATCAATGAACAGATCATTGTCAATCATATGTTACATGTAAGCTCTTATTACACATATAATCAAGGATACGGCTTTAATTGTTCAGCAAAATTTTTCATATCTTCACCCACCTGCTCCTGACCTGTTGGCACGACAACACTGAGTTCTACCAACCACGACAGTGATAGAGGATCAGTGTTATTTACATCACCAGGCTGGTTGATCTGTAAATAAAATGTAAAATTCAGTCTTTGAGCTAACCAAAGGCTAGTAAATTTCTGTCTGGGCTAGTGAACTTTTTAAAAATTGAGTATTTGGACAAGTGGTAAACTTCATTTTCAGTAGCCCACTTTTGGTTCAGACTAGCACTTTAAAAAAAATTAGTTTGAACACTATATAATTATAACAAGTGAACTTATAGCCAGAAAGATCAGAATGTTTTTTCTTTTATCACAAACTGTTGACTATCGTTATGATGAAGTCAGCTCAGACAAATTTTCAAAATACAAAGTACTTTTTAAGTTTGTTTTTTTCCCTCTCAAAGTATGTACAATTCTGTCGGTTAAGACGAATTTTGCCCTCGAATTTTTTCCAAATGTCAAACTAATTTTGAAGTCCAAATGAACGATTTGGCATCTAATTTGCATTGTTTATTACAAAGTCAGACAATATGCACTTGTCACAAATGTTTTTCACACCTTAATGACAGTACAACTTACGTAACAGCTTGGATTTGTAAAACATGTCATAATTAGTAATATTTCTAGTCTGTATATTATTATGCATTCAGAACAACTTTCACTATTAATAATGAATGAAAAGCTATTGAAACAAAACTTAACAATACTAAGAAATTCACTAAATGGTCTGGTATAAATACTGGGGGATAACTGATTCAGCAAATAAAGTCACTACTATGGTCAAGCAATTTAAGGAAGGACCCGGTGTAAAGTCTGGGGAAACATGGATTGGTCTCTGATAGAGGTAAGTAGAGAAAATTAACTGCACAGAGTTAAAGTACAAAGTACGACACGGTCATGAATGTAGAAAAGAGCAGTAAGTCTAGTAAAGATATTGCCAATAAAGACGGAATCCCCCACTCAGTACCTGACTGAAAAAAGGAACGAAATATGCGTCAAATTTTCATGACCATGGATGTCTCTCAGACCTTGCTAAAAGTTAACAACCATATGAACCAATCAACCATTTTTCTATACCCCTCTATCAACACATCATTTTTATCATTTTACCTTAAACAATTTAGATACTGTAACTTTCATTCTTCCTTTGTGGAAAAAATAACCTTTAGCAACAAACTCGTACTCTAATCTGCAACAAATAAAAAATTGTATAATATAACACTCACATTTTTAAGACTACATCATATCAGAATTAAACATAATTATGCTTCTTAACTTTGGATAAGTTATATAATACTGATTTGAACTATGATAATACAACAGTGTATAAGTTACTAGTTACACTATACTGAGTTGAATTTCTAAACATCCATCTTATTATCAATTCTTAGAAGAACCAAACAAGTGAATTAATTTTTACATTTTACAATACTTACAATAAATGAAGATATACATGTTACTTACTTGAATCCAATCTCATTGAGGAACTTGACAATCGAGTCAGACACACCAATGTCAAAACAAGATCGTACTAATGTTTGACGAGATTTATCACCTAATTCTGCTGAACCAACATATCTAAGATGCCTGGAAATAAATAAATCACTAAGGTTTAACATCACACCACCAGCCAGGGACATTTAGCAACTTTTCAAGCTTCAACAGTGTAGGAAGATCCCAGGGTTATATCTGGGTACAACCACCGACCTGGACAGCTTCCTCACATATGAAATTGGTTTTGGATTGGAATGATGATAATTGACAGTCATGACACATGAACAGAACAACCATCTATATCAATCTAAAAATTGAAAATTAATGTGACAGTGACCAGCAAGCAGCACCGCACATACACAAGTAATTAAAATACAATTAGTTACAAGGCAGTCTTATTTGTGCCGTGCAATCATGTTTAAGACTGAAATATCTACAATAGAAATATCACTACAACATATTGTTGCCAATAATTTCATCAATATTCTTACAAGTAACACAATTTTGGAAACCAAACTTAGAAAACACAGTTCAATGGTAATCACCAGCACTTTCTGCACATTTAGACAGTACAGGCAAAAATATTGATCACCATACCCCATTAACATATAGAAGACTGAACATTAGCTCTTTGACCAAATTTAAGTATTCAAATTGTAAGAGCAGACATACCAGCTATCTGTCTGGATCAGTGAATGTCGCAGGTGCACATTCATTGTTTGTTGTTGTGGATTGCCTTCTGAAATCATATACAGTTACAGTTTTACCAATTATTACATTAAAATGTATGAACCTTGTCTAGTGTAAACACAAGTAATTATCAAGTTAGAATATCATATTAACAATACTATATATGACTACATATTCTGTATATTACTACATATATTGTATATTACTACGTACACCGTATATTACTATATATATATATTGTATATTACTACATACACTGTATATTACTATATATATATATATATATATATATATATATATTGTATATTACTACATACATTGTATATTAATACATACACTGTATATTACTACATATATAGTATATTACAACATACACTGTATATTACTATGTATATAGTATATTACTACATACACTGTATATTACTATGTATATAGTATATTACTAAATACACTGCATATTACTACATACACTGTTTATTACTACATATACTGTACATTACCACATATACTGTATATAACTTCATATACTACATACACTATATATTACTACATACACTGTATATTACTACATAAAATTATACTGTATATATACATACACTATATATTACTACATATGTAGTATATTACTACATACACTGCATATTATTACATATACTGTACATTATTATATATATACTGTACTACATCTGGCAATGTAATTAATGAAAAACAATCTAAATTTCGGAATTAATGAGGTTCAACAATCCTATATGCATCGCGCCGCCCGTGTAGTCATTTATTTTTAGACGTTTTTGTTCGAAAAAACGTGCTATATTATAAATAGTTGAGGTCAATTTGAATCACATATATGGGTCAAGGGTTCTGTTTACATATTTCACGGACTGTATGTTCTTGAAAACACACAAAATTATGAAGAAATCAGATTGAAATGACGAGAATCAACGCTATGAAGGAAGGTAAAAATTAAATGTAGAAATGAGTAATTATTGTAATTAGGCCTACAGTCCTTATAATATCCAACGCTAAGTAGCAAATAGTTCAGATGTGACAAAAGTTCACAAACAAAAATTTGAATGCTTGAATTCAAACCCTTTGAATTCACGTAAAACTTGCTCTGCTTTGTATAGAAAACATAATTATATCAGACACATTGAGACTAAATTTGGCAGACATTAAATCACTGTCAGAGATTGCATGGAAATATTTCAGCAATTAAATTATAATAATCTAATCATAAAAGATGAAATAATTGAAAACCAGGCCCAGAAGTTAAAAGACTTGAGAATAGTCTCAAGCTTAAATCTCAATTTCATTCTCAAAAATTAAATCTCAGTTTGTATTTTGATCAGAACAATTATCATGTTTAGTGCATAATTACAAATTCAGATAAAGTTTGCTGATGGAATAATGAATTATTGATATCATCATCATTTTATCATGACTCACATAAAAACATGTAAATGCATAAAACAGTGCAGCCTATCCAAAGCAAACACCCTTTGGGAGAAGCAAAATTATGTTGTTGTTGAGAGGTTGTGGCTCAATAGAGGGCCACTCTGGAGAGGTTGCACTGTACACAAAATCACACATTTTACTTCTGTATGAGATTCGAGCTTGGAGAACAATCTAGTTTTATAATTTTGGGGTCAGGGGTCACTCACTGAGATTGAAGATCATTTCATGATCATGGAAAGCTTCAGGATTAGTATCAGCGTTATCACATAATCCCCGTAACCTGTGAACTAGCACATCCTTTGATGAATCCACAATACTTCCTTGTAACAGATACTCATGAAATGGAGCTATGCCTGAAATATAAGGCACACAGTTACATCAATATGTCCCTGAAATGTACTTTGAGCACTGAATACCGGTATGTCTTTATATTGGTGCCTGTTTTATTACCACGATTTTGGCAGTCGGATCAGAACTGCCAAATCCAGACCAAGCCAGTATAAAACATTGTCAATAATAAACACTGCTAATTATTTTGTCAAAATGTAACTCTTGCAATAAAAAAAACCACATTATTTATTTATAGAGGCAGGGCATTGGTTCATTTTGGTGAATTGCTATGAAACTAGCAATTCCAGAACCAGCCAATACGAGAACATCTTGAAAATGCCTGCAGAAATAAAAATGTATACAGTATGATTCTTCATACTTCAACAGCAACAGTTATTTTTTGCAATTTTGGGAAAGGGTCCAGATCTGGTCCAACTGGGAAAAAATCATGCAAGTTGTGATGCCAAAATTGGGATTTTTTAGGCCAGGAATTTAGAAAAAATGTCTTTGTTTTTTATTGGGAAGGGTCAGTTCACTGGACCCAAATAAAGAAGGAAAAACATCACTGAGTAAAATATGAAGCAATATGATGAAGCAATCTAGCATTAAAATACTTTGTACGTCATACTAGCAAACACCTTCTGCAGAAAATTAATGAATACACCAAAAGCAATTTATCCGAACTTTCAAAAAATTACAAGACAAATTTAACCCTTAAAATACTGAAATAAAAACTGGCACATTATTACTTCAAGTGATGATTTGAAAATTCAAGATACCTGCTGTTAAGAATTTTTCATAAAATGTAATTTTTTAGTGAAGAAACAAAATTATCACACATTCTTAACAAACAGTTTCCATGAGCCACATAACACTGAGGGCCACTGTGGTTAAGTGGTTATGGTCTGTGACAAGTAATCTATAGCCTTTCACCACTGTGAGTTTGAATCCCATCCACAGGCTTCCCGAAATTTGCTGGACCATCGGACATGTAAGGCAAATTTTAAGCAGGTTCAATAACTTTTTGGCAAGTACTGGACCAGATGTCCAACAGTCAAGCACGATTTACAACATTTATCACTTATTTATAATATATTCGGTCTGACAAATTTTCATCTGGTCAGACAGAAATTCTAACTTTGCCTAACTAACTAAACCTGGGGTCTTCCTCAACCATAAAAGTTGGAAAACTAAAATGATCCTGGCTGTTTGCACACAGTTAAACCTCAATAAAAAAAACAATATAAAACCATGCTCAGTTATTCATGGATATAATATTTATCAAATATATATTTAGATCATATTAACAACAAATGATTCTTGCAAATAATGACAGAGCAATAAGCAAAGTCTGATAACCAGAAACAACATGAATTACCTCCCTTCACAGCCTGATTTAACTGATCCATATACATTCTGACTTCAATCCAAAAATCTGGAAAATAAATTTTTTCATATTATATGAGTCTTCATTTTCAAATGTAAAAGTGAGAAAATTTAGGACACTAATTAAATAAGGACAGCAGTTAACACACATGTACAAGCAATTTCTAACATCAAACATGCTGCATACACATGTCTGAACAGATGTAAATAAATGAAGGTCTAAATAACAAGCCTTTTCACCAGCCGGATGTAAATAACAGTTCAATGTTTCTGTATCATAATTTACTTGCTCTGACAGAAGCATATAATTAACAGATCTGTATTGGAAAATACAATCAAAGATTTAATTTTAGTCTGCATTTTAAACTAGATTCATAAAATGTGGTGTAAGTCAAATATTACAATACTTATGGAGACATTCTTATTGCCAAGTTGAATACAAATGCTTAATAAATAAGTTTCGTAATGAGTTGGTCCAAAAGGTGATTTTAGAAATAATAATTAAGGGAGCAGATTACAAGTGGTCACCATCTTCACATAATAGTGTAGAAACTTAAATGGAAAAACAGGCCTTTAATTAGTATGTATCTAGTCCATACTCTTCTATTCAATGACATGCAAATTAACTCCTCCAAGGTCATAACTGAGATGATTTTTGTTCACTTCTGTTTTTTACGTTTGAATTCTTATGATGTTTCTCTAGTTTAACTAATTGGACTGTTAGTGACAGCAGGGTGACAGTGAGACATTACTTTGATTTGGCCCCATCTTAGTTCATTTTTAGAAATTCGCAAACTGAAAAGCAAATTTAGTATCACTCAATGACTTGTGCATTATAATAAATACTTCCTATTCAGGCACTGTTAAATTACATAAACTATGTATTTTGGAACTTGTTCCTTATCATCTTGGCTTTGTTGCCCCATGTCTGTGTCACCATGATGGGTTTGATATTACAAGTCAGATAAGAGAGGTATAGATATCATAGAATTAGGACTTTGGAGGATAAATTCTTCATGTCATAAAATGAAGTTTGCTCACACGCCTGGATATATTAGAATTGCTATTTTCACCAATAATTGTACCAGCAATACATTAAGACTACAAAAGGTAAATTTTGATAGTATTTTCAGTCTTCATGCTCACCCTGTTTAGGGGCTAGAAAATTTCTCAAAATTGTTTATTTGGGATTTTTAGTGGTAAATAGTTTATTTTCAATAGCCCACTTATATATGGGCTAGCACTTTAAAAATGGTTCAAAAGCAGTACTGTGACACTGTGACAGGGTTGTTTTTCCTTCTGTAGCAGGAGCTGTTTATAGGCATCTTCCCCTCAGGAATTTTTTTTTAAATCATGGAGTTTTCCCTTAAAAGTTTTTTCTGCCCATTTAGCCTTTATTTTCCCCTAAATTTTAGAAAAAGGCCCCTTCCCCTACCTGTGAAAAGCAATCACCACCATATTACTCATGAATGTAAACTGAGACCATTATATTGGTTTCAGATGTAATCAATCTGGGAAATTGTTTGACCAAAACGTCCAGGCAGAGAAGGAATATTTTCGCGGAACATTTAATACACTTGAAAACAAAGAAAAAAACTGGCAAAAAACTGTACCTAATTGAATTAGAATTATTTTACCTAATCACAGCATAAACAAACTTTCTTTTTCAGCGCTGAACATGAAGTCTATGAATTTTTTAAAAAATCAACAAATGCACCGGCTACACCACAGGGGAGATCACTCTAATTCTACGGGGAAAAATCGTTTATTTTGTTGACATTAAAGAAAACAACTTCCAGTTTATGTTTACGCTTTAGAAATAATCGTAGAACATTGCTTTCCATACGCGACATCTTTAGAAACATATTAGGGTAAGATATCATTGTATATGATTAATGTTTAAAGTTATTTTTTGTCCATATTTTCATTTGACATATGTTTTCGCGCCTGTCTTACACTGCAGGGAATGCTTAACATAAGCTGAGACCATTATATACATGTGTATAATGGTTTCAGATATATGTGAATTTCTTTGCATTGATTATAGAAGACAAAAAGTAGTACATGAAAACTAATTCCGGTTTTCAGGGGTTATACTGTACATGGTAACCTATTCCAACTAATTAGACTGTTTGTGACGGCGAGACATTTTTTGATTTGGCCCTGACGCTCACAGTCCGAGAGGATGGCCCTTCAGAATTCATACATGAAATCGGCCTACCGGAAAGCCGAATAAGTAAGGCTAATGGCAACCAAACTGTTTACCTGGGGATCCTGACATGTATTATGTTTTTATAGTAGCTTGTTTGAGCATCAGCCCGATTAGGTCAGTTGGTAGAACAGCCGACTTGCAAGCAGAAGGTCACAGGTTTGAGCCCCGCATTGGGAAATTTATTTTCTGCCTCCTATTACATCGGTGCCGTGAAAGTGTGGCTAGTCTTGGAATCCTAGAGCTAGAGTGAAGCATAGGCTGAGTTAGTCTAAAGAATCTGTGGTTGTTGCTTGATTAATTAAAGGGAGGAGTGTAAAAGGGCTGTATATATAATATATGTGTTTAAAGTACATGTAGTTTGTATGAGCAGTCGATTAGTTGAGTTGGTAGAGCAGTTGACTTGCAAGCCAAAGATCGCAGGTTGGGTCCCTCATCGGGAACTTTATTTTCTGCCTTCTCAGGGCTTTTTTCATGAGTAGGGGAACGGGCCTTTCTTAAATTAGGGGAAAAATAACACTGTATTTTTGCAAAAGGGGAAGAAAAAACTTGAAGCAAACTGAACTTTTTGGGAAATCGGTATGAATTTAAGGATATTTCCTGAGGGGAAGACGCCTATAAACAGTCCTTACTATAGAAGGAAAAAAAGCCCTGCTCCTATTACATATGTATGTATTGTTTCCCTTTGTACATGCGCCATATTCCAGAAAATTTATAATAGATCATCTAAAGGTTTTGTTAGCTTGCCAGTTCTTGCCAGCAATATGCCACAAACAGGTTATAATCCAAAAAGTCATTGAGTGATAGCAGTAAATTTGGGGTAATTTCAGGTGGCCGACGAAAGAACCAGTTCAAACTTTTTCCATCCACTCCCTTCACTTAGTTAACTTGAAATGCTTAAATGAATGTATTGGAAATGTATCTCTTTAAGAAACAGATTGATAAATTTTTATGATTTATAAAATGAATTTCTATGATGATCTTTTGCAAAATATCCTTAAATAACAAAACCTTGGCATGAAATACAGCAATCCTTTGTTAATACCATGAAAATATGTTTTACCATCATAACATGTTAATCATTACAAGTGTACATTGTATTATAGTTATGTTTACTCAGAACAAGAATTCAAATAAAAGCTTACACTTTACATAATCTATCATCAATTTTTAACCATTGTTATTTTCTTTTATTTCAGAATGTATCATGAAAGTCAGGGTAAGATAAATTTATTTTTCATTTGGTAACATTCGGTATTCTATTTTATTTTCAAACCATAAATCTGCAGGTTTGACTATTTTCAATTTGAAATTGTGTCTCCCAAATTTTTTTGTTTGCTAACATAGATTACTTAGATGTGTGATAGCTCAATCGGAGAACTATATCCAAAATATTTAAGTCATATTTTCACTGTCGCATATCTTTAAAGATCAGTTCCTATAAACTCTACTTTACTATTATTAGAAATCTCTTCAAAAGTTGTCTAAAGAGAAATGTGAGTTAGTAGAAACTGTGCTCGTGTGATGAAACTGTCTATAGGTTGTTATATATTATCAAGTATCAGCGGCGTAGAAATGAGCCGGAAGCCTGAAAAGTCAAAAGGGGTTGGGGGAGCAATGGTCAGTAGTCTTTGTTTGAACATTTTTTTTCGCATAAACATCATAGAATTGAAAGCTTGTCAATTAGCACTACCATCTTTATCAGTTTATGCAGAGCTCTTGTTTGATAATTTTTTAGGCAGAATTTCAGCCCTATTTCCCCCTCCAAATGGTATGAAGAAAATTTCTTGCTCAACTCTAAATCATCTGAATTTCTGTATTACTAAAATTGTAACAAGACAACACATTAATTCCCAATATCTTCAAAAATGCTACAAAAATTCCCCTTCTAAGTGCCCTGGCCCCATTCCCCCCGAATGTTGAGACCCTAGTGATGCAAAAATGTTATCTTGAGCTAAGTCATAATATTTATAGATTTCAGCTGTGCTTACATTAACAATTTTGATAGCATAACTAACAGGAAATATGGCATTGGTGCTTAGATAGATATATAAACAAAAGTACTGCTCATGTGGCAGGAAGAAGTAACATAAAGGCTGACTGATCATTACACAAAATTAATGATGATTTGGAATCAACAACAAATGATTAAACCATTTTTAAGATTAAAAATCAATATTTCAATTGACTTACTTGCCTGTAGAATTAATCACAAGTTGAACTTGAAGTGCATACAAAATGGGCAACACAAGTTTGGTTGGTCCCAATGGCAAAGTTGATTTATGAGATGAGTTGTGTAGCAGGAACGCTATTGACCATTCTAGCACATCCCCGACCAGCAGGCATGTTGGACCACCATGATCTTTACTTTCTTTTTGTTGTCAAAAACATTATTTTTGTGGGGGCATCTTAACTTTTTAAGTGTTAAGATGTGAAGTTTTAAATACATGTGTACAATGCAAAGTCCTTCACATTTGTTGTTGCCAAAAGGCACTTGTGAGGCCACAACAGTAGTTCAGTTGTTAGCGCAAAGATCTTGTATCCCTACAATCTGGGTTAATATCTGGTCGTGGCAGGTCATACCCTGTATGAAAATTTTACAAAAAATCTTGATTTTCTTCTACATGTGGAGAAGTTGCCAGCTTGTTGTGGAAGGGTAAGTCAGTACTGGTTAGTATACAATCCAGCAAAACTGGTTAGGTGTATTGTCTGCCGTATATAACTGAAAAAATGTTGAAAAACGGTGTTAAATCAGATGAAAAAAAGGCTCTTGGTGTTTTTATTATTCATCCTGTATTGAATGGGTATTAGCTATGTGCACAGTAACACATGTTTGTCTTTTAATATTGTTTGTATATATATATTTTACTTGATTAATGGGTTTGTTGATTCCTTTGTCCTCAAAGTCACATTTATGAAAATTAATTAGCCATGGTAAAGTATGAAGATTATATTTTAGCACGAAGTGCGAGTAGTCTGTACACCCTCCCAAACCCCAATATTTATCAAATTGATTCTTCATAATATTTACCACTAAATCATGATGGCTTGTAACCTTCCATGATCTAGTGATGGCTCAAAAGACTTACTCTATGTTACTGATAAGCCAGCATTCTCTTTGTGTGATCCCAAAAGTGATTTGGGTTGACAAGACATTGATCAAACTTCAACTTCTCTCAGTAAGGTCAGTCTTGTTAAATATTCCCCTGTTAATCAATTTTTGTCTATTTTGTTTATGCATTTATGATAGAAGACTGTATACTAATGCTTATCTGCTGTATTTTATAGTTTATTCACCCGGTGACTTGGTATGGGGGAAATCTGGCGGACATCCATGGTGGCCTGGTATGATATGTAATGATCCGCATGGAAACACATATATACACAAAGAAGATGCTTCTGAGAAGTATCATGTTCAATTCTTTTCCGTGCCATCATCTCATGCTTGGATACACATAAAGTAAGTACTTAATTGTAACCACTATCAGTGATAAACCTTGATCAAATCAATGTTTTGGTACTCTCTGTTTGCCCCCTCAACCAACCTAGAATACTGCTGAGGAGTTATAATATAACACACTGTTTTACACTGGTGGCTCTGGTTGTATATTTTTCCACTGGAATTTGATGTTACACCTTTGGTTAACATGTTTGACAACTTCCTCACTCATGAAATTTGGTCCCAGGTTGGATTCAACTCACTGCGGTGTTTACAGGTCAGAGGCCATAACCACTTGACCAGGGAAGCCCCATTCTTGCGGTGTAGTGAAGTGCTGTTTCTATAGTTTTATTGTATACTAAACAGGTGGGTAAATTTGAGAGAGTTATACTCTGTTGATTTAGCAATGACTAGTATTTATATTTTTTGCAGTTTTATTCACCCATACAAAGGCAAACATGTCCCAGAATGTAGTGTTGGAGGAATGTATTATTCATCACGGAAGTCAATGATTACAGCATTGTCAAAGGTTGAGAGAGCCCAGTTCTTGACATTCAAGGTATATTTATGATGCACATATATATGTAACACTGGTGAACCCGTAAAAAATAATTGTGTCTATGGTTACCCAACGATGTTATTGGCAAATCCAAAATATTGCTACTAATTATGGTATTATGAAATTATTTTGAATGAATAGTGCCTCAAAACTTTTAAAGATATGCCAAGTAAATAATTTAGTGATGTTTTGTTACTTACATGCCCTATATTTTGGCTATTTTTTTCTGATCTGAGAACAAATGAGGTCAGTATTTCATAATGCAATGTAGTGCTGTTAATGGCACTGGTTTAAAAAGCCAAAAACAGAAAAAGGCCCATACAAAGGCCTTAACAAAAAAGATGAAAAAACACGAACTTCAGAGTTGCTCACATCTGTTGGAAACATTTACAAAATACGAATAATGAATTCATGTTCTATGTACCAGATTATGCTGAGTACTCAGCTGAGACTGTAATTGTTGTATCTTGTTAATAGTTCAAATGTTTTGTTTTTCTATAAAAGATGTATTTGTGTATAGTATGTATACATTTCTATGTATATGTAAACATCTCTATCAATGCTTGGTCTTGTGTTTTCGTCCCTTCTATTCTTTCAAAATTACATAACTTATTTTATTATTTTTGTTCTGCAATATTTCATAATTTGTATGTTCTATAATGTAAAATACTATGAACAAGTCTTATCTTTTTCCTGAATTCAAGTTACAATTTGAAACAAATAAATAAGCATACATACAGTAATTTTCATTTTTCCTTCTTCTGTCCTTGATTAAAGGAAGTAATTTTCAAAGAAATATATCATATTGTCTCGACTCCTTGAGGTTCTTGTAATTAGCGTCATGATTTCAAAAGGTAGATTTTCAAACTCACTTAGATGTCTAGACACTATGAAATCCGGGTAAAGTACGGAACCGTAATGGTTTTTAGATAAGCATCATGAAAGATTTATTTCCCTTAGTTATATCAATACGCCATTCAATAGATATCGTTGGTAAAAAATAAATTCAATTTGTTCCGATTTTTTTGTTTTTAGTGATGGAATAAATTGAATTGAGTTTTACACCTATGTATAAGACACATATGATTTTAGAACCTGACATTAGATGTAAAAGCATGCGTCCTACACGTCAGTGTTTACGGTAAATGATAAAAGTTGTGTGATATGTATTATTCTGGCATTCTGCTTTCTACTTCGCTGCGATATCTTCAGAAGGTTTTTCCATGGACCGATGGTGCATAATGATGCATTAAAGTCTAAAATGTTGCAGGTGTTAATTCTTGTAAAAACACCAAGGCTCCACTTTTTATATAAATAATATATTCAACTTTTATCCATTATAACAATTCGAAATTCATATTTTGAATATATCTTTATGAGCATTTTAGGATTATTTTTATAGATTTTGGTAGTACTACTTTTTCTTGTAGAGATTTTGGGCATGAATTGTAAAAATCAGTGTAGAACTAATGTAATTCAGATAAATGTTGAATATAACATCAATAATATAACATGTTAATCTGGTGACACGTTAATGTGATGTGTGTTACTTACACCAATCATGATAAGCACTGCCTACTTACTCTACTCATGTATACAACTCCATCTATAATCTCATGAAGTAATAAACAAGCCACTCGACTGTGTAAACATTTCTGTTGTCTTTATCTGTATGAGAACTTAACTAACCTAACACTCAACTTACCTATCACTCAACTTACCTAACACTCAACTATCCTAACACTCAACTTACCTATCACTTATCAAGAATAATTGGACAAGACTGATTGAAATTTGTGCATGAATATATTTTAGTGTATAGTAATGAGTCTGTAACAATTATGTACAACAAAAAAATCAATAAGTATGCCTATTTACACTTATTTAATTACAATATTGTCTAAAATTGAAGCCTTTTTGTCAAATACAATAAGTCATACAATAAGACTATTATTATTATTATTATTATTATTAAAAGTGTATGTCCATAATAGGCATATGATCAGACTCTGACATTTCCCCAAAAATTACCAACATCACTCCTGTTACATAAAAATATGTCCACATTGACGTTACTCTGGAATGGCCAAAGTCTAATGATCCATGCTGATTAGTCCAGTTGTCTCTCAATCCTTTCTGCCTCGAATGCCTCACATTTTTTCCAAGAGAAGGGAATCAGTGCTGTGCTGTTATTTCAGGAGCGTTTGCAACAATTTTGTTCATATGGAAAAAGTGTGAAGAAAGGAAGAACTTCAGTCATGGAAAAGTTGATGAAGAAGTCATCAAAATGTAAGAATACATTTCAACAAAATCTTGAAGTTATGATATATTTTATACAAGGTTTTGTTATAGAATCAGTTGACACAATTCTAATCTAGCATCAAACATACTAATCATATGTATAGTACATTGTTATATACACTGTCTGGTGTACTCATTGTTACATTCGGGAGATAAAACATAATTGGTTCAGTTAAGTTTGTCTATCAAAGCTGGTAGCAGTAAGTTTCTTGAGATAAAATATATTAATTATAGGTAATCAATAGATTTAATTGACTGGTACGAAAAGGACAGGAAATTATTATGAAACAATTAGTGTCATAAAAGCAGAGATGAACAAAGATTATTTTATCATCATGTTATTTGAAGGTCCAACTGCACAGAAAACCTTTATAATTGGTAAAACTAAAATACCATCTCAGTGGAAAGAGGCATTTGTTCTGATGGATACTGGTGATGTACCTGAGTCCTTGAAGCCTGGAGATTTATACAACTTAGCTGCACCAAGTAAGATAGATTGTGTTCAACATTTTTGATGGCCTTGTCGAATTCATATCAGAAGTATTTATCAAGCAATGAATTTAATCAGGGTGGAATTATAAATTATGTGATACTTGTTATTATTGTACTGGGTGTAAAGAACTGACCTGCCCTTTCTATATGCAGTCAAACATGTGTCACCAAATTAAGTTTACAAATATGGCTTTTGTGTACAATTGGCTGTCATTTAGAGGTTTATTTGGTCGAATTTATCTATAAATTAGAGTGTTCACTAGCTGTCAAAAGTTGACCCTGGGCTAATACTTATTTCAAAGTCAACAAAATTTCCTACTAATATGATAGTAAATTTGACTCTTAGGTAGACATTCTTATGAGTCAGAAGCTTTATTTTACTAATTTCGGGAGTCAACATGCCATTTTGAGGCTCAAACGAGTCTTGTAAATATGTGCTATAGAATAGTTTTGGTGGTTTTTATTCACAGGCATTTTACCAACAAAATAAATTTCATTCATATTATGACATTTTGTACAGAGAAGCTTGTTTTATGACAATGATATGTGATGAAAGCAGTGTCTTGCTGATTTGAACCTTTTGGTGCCCATCTTTACTCAAGGCATTTCATTGTTGTTTATTTATATTCATGTAGCAAAGTTGTCAGTCACTTGTAGAAAGTATGGGATCAGGTTAGCTCTGGAAAGTAACCAGGAGGACTGTATGGTTAGTTGAGAGTAGTATAGAGCTGTAATGCATTTATTAAACATTTTAAAACAATATACAATAAAAATCTATTTTATATCTATGGTAGCAAAGAGAATCAAAGTTGAGCTACCAGATGACTCTGGCTCAGATGTCAATGATATAGATTCTGAAGATGAACTGGTTGATTCGGATGAAGACCCAGGTTGGACACCTGGTATGGTGTATATATTATTATTATTTAATTTACTGATACAAAGATGCAATTAAACTGTTCAACGTTGCACCAACAGCCAGGGTCACTCGGCAACTTTTGGCTTTAACAGTGAAGGAAATCCCCAGGCATATACTTGGGTTTAACGACCAACCTTCTGTAAACTAGTCAGCTTCATCTGGTCCCAGGTGGGATTCAAACAGTGGTGATGGGCTAGTGATTACTAGTAAGAGACCATAACTGCTTGTTCATGGAAGCCTCTACAAATTATTACTGTGAATATATTTCTTTAGAATGTTTTTTACTGTCTTATGTTGTTACAATCTGATCATGTGACTGCCATCTTACATTTTGATTCCTTGTAGGATGCATTAAGGTATCGTAAGTGGCTATATGGTGATATCAAGTTTTACTAATTTATAGCTTTAAAAAGTCAAACATAATTGTATACATTAATAAACCCACTATACAGAGTCTATTGCAAGTGATTTGAAACAAATATTGTAATTGGTCTGTCTTCTATAAACCAATATCGCACGTAATTTTCATATTTTTGAATAAAGATCACTACTCTGTATATAAGGATATATTACAACAATTAGCCTTAAAATAACAATCATGGTATAATGCAGGGAACCGTGTCACAGATTTTTGATAACGTCCTCCGTTCTTTAGATATTTGACTTTAAAGAAATTCCGTAGCCTGAACCCCGCTGACAATTACGTAATACGCCATAAAATAAAAACGAAAACAAATATCAAAATTCTGTGACACGGTTCCCTAGATAAGCATTTCCGCTACAAAATACCGAAAACCGCTTTGAAATCCATCTTCAAATAAGGCGGCAATCTTTGTTCAAAAATAGCACCCACTGCGTTTTTTTCTAAGCGAGAAATTAACAATAAAAGTGTCAGATCATTATCACCTTGTGTAATCAACAATTATTCTATAAATTAATACAGCCTACTAAAATTTGATAACCAATCAAATTTGTTCATCGTTAGCGGATCAATTAGTGAAACCGCCCACCATTTTAGATGACTCTAAAGAGCTTAATTACGAATTATTTGTCAAAATAGTATCATATCGTACCGATGCAATACACAGTACATCAGATTTCTCGTCAACCGAGAGGCTCTCAACGGGGAAAACGGCTGATTGGGAAATCGAGTTGAATATGGCTGGGGAAACCGCTATATAAATTAAATGAAAGGTAACCATGAATTTAGTGTAAAATTAAGAACTTAAGATGTGATTGATTTGTAGAAAAGTGTCTATGTTTTATAACTGTTAATGTAATCATTTAAAAACATACTAATATATAAAGGTAATTGGATACATAACAGAATAATATAAGATTCTCGAAAAACATGCGCGTCCGATGTCCATAAGGCGTTACTGTTTTTCATCTTATTGTTTGTTTGATAGCTTTTTAATATTTTACCAAAATATACAGAGTTGCTTAATAAAAGTGCACGTTGAAATAACTTTATTTTATTGATTACATCAATGAAATAGCGGAAATAATAATTTTCGTTGACCCAGTCTTCCTGTATTAATTTACTGGCGATTTAAATATATTTTAGTTTTATAACTTTAATTGTGTTTGAAACCTGACTCTGGAATATATAAATTTAATTAAACTTGCAAAAATGGTACGTCATAACATTAACGGGGTAACAATCTTTGACAGCTCGTTTTCTTATCGTGTGCGTTTTATTGCAAGGTGCGTGAAGTGTCTGCATACCATATTGCTGTTTATTATATCTCCCGCCAAAACATAAAGAAATATGTGATGCAACATATATAAGGTCTAAATTGACCCATATTGATAGTATAATTAGCAAGGCGTTAGAGTATGATATCGATATCACACTTCAATAAGACCACCGTTCCGGATCAGTTATTTCATCATATATTTCATATTAAAAGTACATTAGATGCTAGTAGTCCAATCGACCAAGGTGTTAATGAATTCACACCTTTCTTGCACATCAAATGATTGTTGCAGTTATATATTTATTACGTAATTTTCCACCATAAAGTTTCCATTTTCACAATATGTCACGTCACTATGGTCAAGTTTTTTACGGATATAGATTTATGCAGTTCGGTATCTTTAGCATTCGTAAACCAACTTCCGCGAGAAAGAGATTTCTAACTACATTTTTCAATTTTTGAGAACACTCTAACACCTTGCTGAGCCTTACTTTTCTTATTTCCCATTTTAATCCGCTTGATGTTGATAATCTGTCGAATTTCAAATACTTATGTTAACATACGGCAAGCGATACCAAATTTAATATCGATTGATACAAATTTGCCCTTAAGGAGCCCCTTACAACGCCGCCTCCTAGATCGTTCTCGCTGATAAAGTGGAGTCGATATGGGGGTGCAGTTTTTATCGCGATAAAACACTATTTTTGCATATTCGGATCGATTTTTTTGTTGCATGGTATGATAGTATGATATTTAATTATTGTTAAGAACTTAAAATGTCATTTTCGCTTATTTTTACGTTTGTAGCCACTTACGCTACCTTAAAGTAACAATTAATGATAAAGATATGTGTTGATATATTACAGAGATGAATATCACTACATCTAACAAGAGAGGAAAGGAGATTCTTCCGTACCTTGGTGTTGATCTGTCTGATAACGATGATGATGTGGACTCAGATAAGGACCCTGTTTGGACCCCTGATGAAGTAAGTGGGATTTTTGCTACAGATTAGAATAAAGATATGTATCTGTAGGATAATCAGTGATTTTGATTCATATGAATGTAGGAAAGTCCTGTTAAAATCTAAATGCTTTTTTAGGTCTGGGTTATATGTTTTACATACTTATAGCTATGTAAAAAGTACGTAGTAATGCATGAAAAATACATTTTGTCTGTAAAATACAGTTATCGTTATTGATCCACTAATACAAATTTTAAACTTATGAATATTGATGTTTAGTATGCTTGTTCATTTAAATTTAGTATTATTAGTGTCCTTTAATTTGTTAAAAGTCTGTACAAACTGGTAGTATTTCTATAGAAAATGTTGACACAGACCTCCCATAGCAGCCATTCCATTATTATGACCATTATTATTTTCAATATTTGCTCTATATTTCACCTTCATAATGAGATCCCCTTATAGATTTACCATTCAGTTTGTCCTAAAGTAATCTATCTGCTATACTATGTTTTTTTCATATTGCCTCAATTTTACTAAAAAATTTGAGTGTTATTTTATGCAAAATTAAAGCGACAATAACGGAAATGATTGTCAATGTTTTGAAAATTTTTACAGTAAACCTTTTTCCATCATGAAAACCTATAGAATATGTAAAGGTTCTCAAAATTTCTCTGCTCCATTTTGACGTAATAATTTTGGATGTAAGGCATCTGAAACTTTAATATCCTGATTTACTGCACATCAGCGTAGATAGCATGACACAACACTTATATATACCAGCAAGTAGACCTGTCATTCCTGTATCTTTGTCAGACAAATAAAACAGCAGTAAAGAAGAATTCTCATGAGAAGAAAAGAAAATACATGAATCGTGACAAAAATATTGCTTCCACGCCGAGGTAACTTGTTTATGAAATATCCTTACACACCTAGCTAACTTGTTTATGAAATATCTTTATTCACCAAGGTAACATGTTTGTGACATATCTTTACTCACTAAGGTAACATATTTATCATATATGTTTGTCACTACAAACCATATTATTATTTACACAGTCTATACTTTTTTTCAGCCGGGTAATATCTCCACCCCTGAAGACCTCATCACAGTTTTCTACAAACAATGCATCTATATCCCAATCTACAGTATCAGAGTCTTCAACGCTAGCACCAAGTTCATCTTTATTAAGGTCTTCTAAGGACAGTGCATCCACTGGGCCTGAGGTATGGACAATTTTAATAGTTTGTCATTTTGGATTGTAACCTTTTATTGCTAGGAATCATACACATGTAGGACAGGTTTTAATTGTGAAGATTGATGTGTCTGTGACTGGCATCAGAATCTATGTTATAATGATATTAATGATCTTTCTTTGTGACGAATGCATCAGTTTCATAGCTTCTTATTAGTTTTCTGTGGAGTTATATCATGAAATAAATCCAAAAGTGGAGAGCTATACTTAAACAACTTTAGCACAATTTTGTTATAGAAAGTGTTTCCACATCAACAAGTATGTAAATATTTTATCTTTATTCAACTGATACTTGAATTTGTTTGATATCTCAATTATCTTAAACATTAGCTTAAGTTCATTTCTCTCGTAGCCTGAAGTAGGAGAGTTTATGTTGGAGAAGTCTGTTTGTAAAAATGGTAAAGTTCCATACCTGTGGCAGTATAAGAAAGGAGGGTTGATTCAAAAGTATGCAAGACAGGTAGAGAATGGCCAGGAATGCTATGTTAATGTGGAAAACGTAGGTTGTATTCATTCATTTGATTGGTTGTTTTGATTTGATGTCATAATTTGTCCTCTGTATACAGTAGATTATCATTTTTAGCTTGTCAGTTTCGACAAAAAATTCAGGCTATTACGATTGCTGCAGCATCATCATAATTGCCATGCCAAAACTTTAATGTAGCTCATTACACAAAAACTTTAAAAGGTATCAGTATGACCTTTGGAATACTTGATTATCATGACTAGGCACAATTGCAAGACAAGAGGCATTATTATGAAAGGTATAAATTTGGAGTTATGCCCCTTTTTATGTTAGAATTTTGGTCAAAATTGCTTATTAAAAACAATGATTTGAAAACTATTAAAGGTATCAGCACGAAACTTGGAATACTTGCTGTAAAATCTCGATATTGAGACCACCTTCAGGACCTGAAAAATAGGTCTAAATAATGAGGTGGTCTTGTTATCAAGTTGAATTTTGGAGGAGTTTCTGAAAGCTGGTCTGAAAATAAATGGTCATTATAACAGTAATTTTGTGGTGGTCGCTATGAGAGATTTCACTGTATATATACTGTGCAAACAAGGTGGAAGTTCTGTGTGGGGCATGAATGGGTTGCAGCAGTCGTTAAATTTCTATTGTTACATTAACCCTTTGTGCCTCGTAATACCACATATCCCCACATCTGAAGCAGATCTCTTTTTAAGACATTGTGGCCAAAGAAGCCATTGCTTGTAATGATTATTAGTTTCCTTTGCCACTATGTCTTCCACTCTGTCAAAGAGAAATAACACAATTTTCTTAAATAAATTGATGTTTTGTATGTTTGTTTTGATTTTGAAAGAGTCCAAAATAAGCTAATGAGGCAAAGGGTTAAACAGCCAGTATAGTTTCACTGTTTTATTGCAGTACGCAAAGTGGTGGTCTTGTAACTCCCATAAATTCCAAAAAGTGGAAACAAAGCATGTGCATAGAATCCGTAACAAAGAAAAAGTGAAACTAGTCAACAAACCAGAAGTTTTAAAGCAATTAATGTAAGTAAAATGTCCCCTAATAATTGCTAGCATTGGAACATTTGCTATTTGGTGATGATAATATGTGAAGCTCAATAGAATATAGTGTCATAAATTTTTGCACCATATATATGTATTTATATAATGATAAAAATTGTTAATTCTGACATCTCTGAACCTTTTAATTTTGGTCTGCTATTTGTTATTCTCAATGTTGTTATTTGTACTTTGGTTATTTTTGGTTTTATTTTTGCTGTTTATAAAAACTTATTGTTACAATTTCACTATCACAGGTATGATACTACTGCTTGTGGAAACCGGCAGTTCAAATTACTTGAGTGGATTATAATTCAAAACAAGAGATAAGATAGGATATACCTATATACCTCATGCTCATATTAGCTTCCCCCAAACAATATAAACTTGTTATTCCATACACAATATTTTACATTATATAGTGTAAAACCTTGTTATCTCAAGGGGTCATCGGAACAGACTAAATGCTCGAGATAAATTTGGTGCTCATAATCAGGTATTTGTTTGTTGGTTGAAACTTATACACAACTGATACTTGAAAAATTGATGGGACTTTAAAAAATCCTCGAGATAAGTCATGTGCTTGTGATATCGATGCTCATAATAATGAAGTTTTACTGTATGTACTCAATTGTTATTTTTTATATGCTGCCCTCATAGATGCGAGACATCAAGTAATAGCAGGGTGTCTCAGCCGCAACAAGAACAAGAAATTTCATCTACAACTACTGATTTTAATGATGAGCCACAATATCAGGTTTGTTGCGTCAGTTTAGCATTTCAGTAAATACAATTGAAGGGCAAGTAGAGCCTATTGCCATTTTGACAAAGGAAGAGATAGGCCTTTCTTGCACTCACCATAAATGTAGTTTGTACTACATCACAAGATTTTATAGGGAGGCATTGTGGTCTAGGAATAGGGCATCTGACATCTGGTCCGAAGGTCCAGAGTTCAAATCCCGGCTTCGACGGGTTTCATTTATGAACTACACAATCCCATTGTTCAGAGGCAGTACTGGTTTAGTGTCCAGGAAGCGGACTCAAGCGTGATTAATATCAGCAAAATTGCTTGTTTCACAATAGAGCTAAAATAAATTACTTGTAGTAAAAACTATCATCACAAGACCTACTTTTGTTGTCATACCTGAACAATTCTTGTATTTCTGATGATAAGTTTGTAAGTATTTTATGGTGAATTGACTGCAATAATTGTATATCTGTAGGCTACATACATCTCTTTTTAGTTGCTTTTTTATTTACTGGAGGCTTCGTTAGTTTACCATTATCGTTTAATTTGTTCATTATGTAGCAATTAGCCACATATAGATTGTTTGTTCTATACAACTGTTATACCTTATATATATATATAAGGGAATTGTTCATTGTTGGGATGGTGTGTTATGGTGAATGTACCCCACTATGTTTATATACTTAAGGGTGTGTACAATATTGGGATGGTGTATGAACCATTGAAGTTTTCCATTGTACAGGTTGGTGGATTTGTGTTAGACATAAAAGATAGAAGCAATGTGGATAACTTTTCAATATGGAAAATTGAAAGCAGTATGCTACTAAAAAAATTTGAGGCTGTAGTAAAGAACGGAAGATTGCTTCACAGACCTGTTAAAACTGTACGTTATCTTGTATAATTTATAAAAAAAATAAGTGTAAACTGAAGTAATTGTTAAGTAATAAAATTAGCATTTATCATATACAGTCAAACCTGTGGAAAAAGGCCACCCTTGGGACAGACAAAATGTGGCCTTTATAAACAGTTGGTCTTTATTCAGAGGTCAGTTTGTTCTAAATAATCAGTGACCAGTTTTCAAAGATTGGCTTTTATTCTCAGGGTTGTCTTTATTTGGAGGTTGCCTCAAACACAGGTCTGACTGTATCTGCCTCTGGAACATACATGTAAATAAAGCTATAATCTAACCTGGGTTGATGAGTTCTATTTTTTGAACCTTAGCTACATAAACACATCATTGCTTGCTCCTGACAACACTAATTGAAATCAGTATTCTTGAAACAGATTTCTGTTTATAACTGCATTATTGATATGTAAAAGCTGTATCAGTGTTTAGTGTTAAATACCTGTACATATTTGATGTTATAATTTGTAATAACAATATGTTTGATTTTATTTCTTGTAATGACCACTCAGTTCAGTCTGACTTTGATATTTTTTGAATTAACAGTACCGTGGTTACAGAGAAATAAAGAAGCATTATTTACCTGTAAAAGTGAGCGCAGTAAGCGGGGTAACGGGTGAATTTGTGGAAGTTTCTGAGGACACAAAGCCAAATGTTTCCATCGACTCTGGGTATAATCTTTATCTCCATCTCAGCTGTAAAGCTTGACTTGAAATTTTGAGTTTGTTGTCAGTTTCAGTTTCTTGTATATTCTGTAGAGGCAAAATTAGGTCTAAATTTATGATAGCATGTTATACTTATTGGGAAAATATCAAATGAAATCCATGTCAATGGGCCATGTTGACCAGCTATAAAAGTTGAGTAGTGGATTTTGTTTTGATAGATAGTAGAAAGATGCTTTGGAATTAACATTGTCTGAACTAAGCTGACTGGTAATGATAAAAACAGTCTAAAAACCCAAATAAACAATTGATAATAAGATAACTGACATTGTTATTTGCCTGAATTTATTAAATACCTCTCTCAGTGCATTTAGTCTGCATACTGATATATGTGTGTGGATACATGATTGATTAAATTTGCACAATTATGTCTTATATTTCAGATTGGAGAAAGAGTACGAAAAGAATCCACTATTACGTCATTTTTATGTTTACATGCAAGTATTTCTTAGTCAAGCCTTGGAACCAGGATTCTTTGCTGAAGTAAAGAAATCTAATGGTAAGAATGAAATGGTTGAAGTATAGACTGATTGTTTCATCTTAAACAGTAGTAATGTTCTCTGACTAAATATCCAGCTAGCTTACGATGGGTTGTAAGTTTGACCCATGTAATGTGCGTCTTCATCCACCTCCATGGTAGAGTGTTCATGGACTCCTAACTAATTATTACTTGCCCCTCACCTTTATGAGTTCGAATCCCATGCGGAACCAGATAAATTCCACATGTGAGGAAGCTCATCATCTAGCTTACAGTCAGTGTTTCTACCCAGGTGTACTCATGGTGTCTCCCTCTATCATTAAAGCTGGAAAATTGATAAATGACTGTGGCTTATGGTTTGACATGAAACACCAGAAACACCAGAAAAAATAAAAATTGTTTTGAAATTGAACACCTTAATTTAATAATAAATAATTTATTAATTTACAATAATGTTCAGTATTTGTACGTAAATTGTCAGTTTCCTATGTATTAGGATGGATTCATGTATTACCGGTTTAAACATTCAGCTATAATTTGATGTCAGAGTTTTACAGCCATCAATGTACTTAAGTAATTGTTTGTATAAGTGTATGGATACATGATTTGGGTATATGATTTTAAATAACTGACTAAACTAACAGGACCACTGTACACAGTTTGATGGTATGTATGTATTGTTTTTGTTGTAGTGTGATCATGAAGTATACTGAATAACAACATGTATTCATGTAACAGATTTTTAATGTTAGACTTGATAATATAATTAAAGTACAAGTTACTGAATTCTGTGTCTATTTATATTGATGTATTGTTGTTAACATTTGTATTAATTTATGTTATTGATAGCATTATTATACTATTACTATACTACACTATATACTATTATACTATTGATAATATTTGCTTTCTTGTTTCAGATCCAACATATATGTTTCCATTGAGTGAAATTGACAAAATTGTTGAACAAAAGAAGATAAACATAGAAAGAAAGGTAAAATGGACACATAGAATCAAAGTAAGTGATTGTTGACTTTGGTAATATTTATAAAAAGTTTGGATCAAGATAATGAAACATAGAGCACATTCAGTGATGTATAAAGTTCAACAACTGTGTAGCTGCAACTGTGGTCCATGATTAGTGTGCTAGCCTTGTAACCCAGCTGTCTGGTTCAAATCCGGGTCGCAGCAGGGACAACATGTCTATTTTCCTCCATATGTGGAGAAGTTGTGGAAGGTTGAGTTAGTACTGGCTAGTGTACAGTTCAGGAAATCCAGTTAGGTTAACCGATTGCAGTGTATAACTGAAAAATTGTTGAAAAACAGTGTTAAACTCAGTGACAGTGACAATTTCCAACAACCATACTAAGCCACTTGACAAAAATGTGAAAAAGTGGCATTGTAGAGAGGTTATTGTTGAGCGGAGGTTCCTGTGTTATCCAGATTGTACACTCAGTATGAAAGTGTTCTTTGGAGGTTTAAATTGATACAAAATTAATAAAGTTCAGAAATGGCATTAAAAGTAGTTAGGCTGTACATTAAAAGTAGTTAGGCTGTACATTACACTCTGTTTTATACCCTGATGCTGTATTGTCAAGGATTTATGTTATAATGATTAATTAATTTTGTTTATTAGTGCCATCCAAATACAGTACTAGTATATCAATTACTGGTACAATTTTCAAATTAATGCCCTTGGTTTACTGTACATTACTAACCATCCATCTGACATGTAAGACATTTTCACACATCATAATATTGTACATGATATGTTAGTGATCAGTGGGGACTGATGATTTCGTATGCGATATCTTCAATCATATTATGACTGAGAAACATGTGCTTAGTCTTAATCACCATCCATGATGTCCTGATCTCCATTCATTCTTTCTACCCATGGAGCTAACCAGATAGCTTGTTTTAGTATCATAATTTTTACTTTCTCAAGGACAAGGGGCCCCTGTGGTCAAGTGGTTATGGCCTCTGACCTGTTATCACTAGCTCCTAATAGCTGTGAGTTTGAATCCCTCCAAGGACCAAATTTCTCATGTGAGGAAGCTGTTCAGCTAGCTTCCAGAAGGTCAGTGGTTCTACCCAGGTGTAAGCCTTGGGTTTTCCTCCAATGTTAAAGCTGGAAAGTTACTAAATGACTCTGGGTGTTGGTCAAACGTTAAATTCAAGTGAAAATATTTGTCAAGGACATATCTCATCATGTACATATATTATTTCAGGATGCACTAAATAAGTGTCCTTATTTACGAGAAGTTCATAAACCCGATGATAGTAAAACATGTGAGGTATGTATACTGTTTATTGTCTAGCTACGTGAAAAATATCAAATAAGATAAATTATACATAATCCAGTCAGTTCAGTGGATTTGTGTCTTGATATGTTTAATGAATGTCAGTTGTGTGATATTTCAGAACTGTGATTTAAGGAAAACACAAAATCTTCTTTCCAGTGATTATTTTCCATTCAGTGAACTAAAAGAAATTAGGCATTTTATATGCACAGGTTTCAATCTGTACCATTTATGTTGAACATCAACATTATTGTTGCAAATGTTTTTTTGTTTTTTTTTTCTTGAAGAATTATGACGAATGAGAATGTTTATAACATCAATCATAACATCAAGATTATTGTTGAGAAATTTATTTTGTTTTTTTTTCTTCAAGAATTAAGATTTTCATAAATGAGAATGTTTAATCTATTTAGTTCTGTATATCATGTTTCAGGGCAGAGTGAACAGTAAGGATGCAGTTGAAGAAGCTGTATTTCTGTTTGGTTCTGTTTATGATAAAGACACATTAAAACAATCAGGAACAAGTTACTCTGCTCCAGTAAATGTTTTCTATTATCTATTTTCTGCATGACTATCACCTAAGATAAAAAACAAGATTTTCTTGTCTGTTAGTCTGTTCATAAGTCTGTATTTTGTGTGTATTGAGTTTGTGTACCTCTGGGATAATTGCATACAGGCAAGCAATACTTCTATAGAGAATTCATTAATTATTTGACTTTGAACTGATTTTCAAGTCATCATATTATACTGGTTCATGTACATGTTTGTCAGTATGTCTCAATCAATACACAACAAGGTGAAGGTCATCAATGGATAGTATTTATTATGGTTCACTTGTCAAACGATTTAAATGATTTGTTATACTGTATTCATTTGTTTACAACGGTAATAAACTTGATGGAATCATTCCAATTCATGTTGGGGTTTTGTGTGTTGTTGACATTACAAATAAATAAGAAAAGAAGGAGGTGCATGTAAAAGACCAATGTTTGATTTTATCACCCTGGATATTCCTAGTTCCAGTCTACCCTTAGTATCTACCTCTGGTTACACAAATTATATTTTTCTTATTTCATTTTTAGGAATTTCGGATTGGTAAAACATCTATGGAATATATTGGTACATACCATCAACTATGTCACTTTAAATTCAATCTGTATGATAGATGTTTAGCCAAGGTAATTGTTTTATTTCACTAGTGAACTAACTAAATCATTGAATATGTTTGATGTATAAATGTGATGATTGTACACTTAATCAATTGATAAACAAAATACCGGCACCATACTGGCGTGCAGCACAAACAATGACAATATCGATTGTAAAATACATGCAATGTCCATGAAAATACACATCAGGCATTAAATTATGAGTTGACCATTGGTTTATTTTGAACTTCTGGAAATTATGTCATTATATACCGTTAAAAGCCAAATATTTGACAGCTAAAATGTACCACTCTCGTAATGTTCCATATTGACAGACTGTTGTACTACCTACTCCTGCTGATCAACTCATTAATAATTATTTATTTCAAATTTATTATTATCAGTTACAAAAAAGAAAATGTACATTACAAATTGTTTTATTTCCTGTATTATGTATGTAGAAATATCTACTCTTATCAAATGATTGGAATATGTGCTGGTAACAATTAAATAATTTCAGCTGTGTTTACGTAGCTAAATTCAGTAAATTTTGTCATAGCTTTATGAATGTCATTGCTAGGATCTTTTTTGTTACTTATATTCAACAGAATATTTGTCATCAACACTGAGTCAGAAACAGTTTATTAGGATATCAATCATTAACTCTCATTTTGGTCGGATTAATTCATTTTGAATAATTTTGAATTCTAGATCAAATTAATTCAAGATAGTCACAAAGATATTGAAGTGGAGGAGATTATGGACAAATGTTTGGGTAACAAAAGTTGGGTGCTTCAAGTAAGTTACATACACATCTGAATGATTAGCATCTGTTGTATTGCAGATTATTTCTGCAGTGCCAAAACTTGTTTTTTTAAAGAAGTTTTAATTATTAATGTCATAAATTGGTAGAAAATCATTGAATTGTTTATTTAAGAACCCAAGTTGATATAGTTCAAGGGAAAACACAAGGACAGAAATACCATTATATTGAGTAAAATAAGTTTGCATTGCACAAATGTAACATCCAGAGAACTTTTCTACCTTATAATTGTTGAATAATACTTGATAACAAACCTACATTTATGATTTTATAAAATCAAAACATTGTCATAATTGTGCGTATTTATCTACATGATTAAAAGTAAAAGTAAAACTGCCAATATTGCTAAAACACACTCCTCTAATAAAACCATCTATACAGTAATTAAAATGAATTAAGATCAGTATTTCACTGTAAAAAAGTTGCCATTTTGATGTAGATACAGTAAAACCTGTGCACAAAGGCCACCGTTAGGAATGATAATTTTGCCTTTATTGATAGATGGCCTTTATTTGGAGGTCTGTTTGTCCTAAATGATCAATGATGGTTTTCAAAGAATGGCTTTTATTCACAATGTGGCATTTATTCAGAGGTGGCTGCAAACACAGATATAACTGTAAATGTTGCTATATAAAAATAAACATTGATAAAGATGATATTGATAACTATTTGTGTAACACTATATATCACAACACGTTTATCATATATGTATTTACACATGTATATGCCAATGTAAGACATATATCTATATATGTGTAATTGTCTTTTTTCAGAACTTTGAATATTTCATGAACCTTGTCGAAATTATGTGATTTTGAAGACGTTTTTATTCAGTGGATTTACAATTCAATTCATAGATGTTTGAATCATTCAGTGATATACCTTCTTCTACAAGTGGTTTTCAACATGTGTCACTGCTGATTGGATGTTTGTAAATGTAGTACATAGTTTAATTATTGATTCAACAAGCAATAAACTCATATGTTTGTGCATGCATAATGTCATAATTACACATATGGTGTTAAATCTACATATATCACATTATAATTGCATGTATGAGGTAATTACATGTTGGATGTTATAACTACATATACAGGGCTTTTTCTTTCTATAGCAGGGGCCTTTTATAGGCGCCTTCCCCTCAGGAAAAATATTTAAAATCATGCAGTTTTCCCCTAAAATTCAGTATACAATTTTCCTTCCTCTTTTTGCTGTGTGAAAATACTGTTTTATTTTCCCCAAATTTAGGAAAAAGGCTCCTTCCCCTACCTGTGAAAATAAGCCCTGATATATCAAGTTATAATTACATGCAAGATGATATAATTATATGTATGAGGTTGTAATTACATATATGATGATATAATTATATGTAAGATGTTATAATTATATATATGAGGTTGTAAGTACAAATATGATGATATAATTATATGTATGATGTTATGATTATAACTTGCATCAATATCAGGTGTCATTTGTTCACAGTTGATATAATTTACTATGGAGCTGTGAATATATTATGACTGTACAGAGATAAAGGAAAACAGGATGTTTTATCTAGTGAATACATTATAACACTATGTAGTGATACAGAAATTAAGTCCACCCTGTGGTTACATTATTCACTAATTTCAGTTAGTTTTTGTAGGGTAAACATTTAGTTCAGGTAATTAAATGACTGAAAAATACAATATTTTGTAGTGTTTGAGTTGTTGAATTTTTACATTATTGAAATATTCATTGGTTTTATTGCTTTCATTTTTTTTCATTCGAATCAACAGAAGTTTTTGTCTCCTTAATCTTTTTTTTCTGAAGATTTATGAGCTAAAAAATGAAGTTTTGTCATTTAATGGGTGTAGATGGGAAACTAGTGAATGGTTCCATTCAGCTATTATAACAGATCTCATTCCTGGCCCACCATGGGCATTTTGTGTATTATATGACTATCATTTTATGATTACATGGTTAAAAGTTTTCCGGAATTTTCTACTGGTTTTTTATTGCTTCCACGGCAACAAGATTTAGATTTCCTTTTTTTTGAAAATTTTCAATTTTCACCCATGTGATTTTCTTATGACGATCATCAAAACTGTACAATGACCATCTATGCCAAACTAATTAAGTTGCCAATTAACAAAAGCATTTTTCACTCATTTACTTCCAACAAACACCTTTTAATTCCTCACCAGATCAGGTGTTTTTGTATTGAACCCAGACATTGATATTTAATTAATGACAATTACATAAACTTGTCAGTGTCCGTGCTCATGATTAAAAAATCAGTTTGTGGGAATATGTTTGTAATTTTTTGTTTGCATGTTTTACAGAAATAAACCAAAAGTATAAATGCTGCATTCCATTCCTACCCATACACAAAATGTAAACCCAGTTGTCGAATTTCTCAGATAATTTTTATATTGATGTTCATTTATATTGAAAGATCTTGCAAAGCCCCTTGAACTTCAATATAAAGAGTTTCAACGATATTAAATTTTGAGCCATTGAATTATAAGGCGATCAAAACGGACACCAAATGTTTCTTTTTCGTGAAAACAAGTCTCTCAGTTGCTTTTTGTTGTATGATTATGGAAACAGTTCACAATACTTCTTAACTATGACTTACATACTAAAGTGATGGTAACTGCAGATATTGTGTCATCATTTCCATTGAATGGGAAGAATTTAAATCACATATCAGAATACTAGTATGTGTACTATTTTTCTTATTGCAACCCATTGTTGATAAAGATAAAATCTTTAAACCTAGTGTTGCTCGAAATTTCACAGACATGTCCAGTAGATTTTTGTGAAGAACAACATTACAAATTTTATAATAAACTCTCATTTTTTTTGCGCATGTCATCTTAGCAGGTGCTTTATTTTAGCAAGTGCTTTTTACATTCATTCGCCATATATGTTGCCAAAGGTTGAACTGCTATGAGATAGACAATTAATTTGACTTAAGATAACAAATTTTTGTTTATTCTGTTACAGATTTTGATGACCCCCCCATTGGGATGGGGATGGATGGCATCTATTAATTATAGCGTCCGTCCGTCAGTCCATTCATCCAAATTTAGTGTCTGTTGTTTAGTAACTTGTCATTCATGGAAGGATTTTGATATACTAGGTACACTAGACCAGCAAATCATTATGATATGTTATGTGCAAGAACAATAATTTTATCTCCCCTACTTTTTAAATTATTTCCCTTTGTTTAATTTTCTGTTACAGGACATAAAACATGGTAAGGAATTTATCCAAATTGCATACTATTGTAGAAGACATAGGGACATAGTGCATTGTACAAGTACCATAACTACCTTGCTTTTTTTAGTTGAATTTGATGATACATTCCTGCTCAATCTGTAAGTTTGTCATTCAAAGATGGATCTTTATGTATTTAAATTCATAGACTACTTGGGGAGCATGTGTCACTTTTTGATTAGTTTACTTTTTCAAGAGTTTTACAATGTAAATATATTCAAACCTTGTTTATCCAAAATGACAGGGACCTAAATTTGACTTCTTATAAAACATGGTTTCAAATAATCCGTTTTCAAACCATAACTAAGGGAGGTAATCTGAATTTACCAACACATGAAAATCGAAAAAAAATATAAACTGAAAAAAAATGTTATACAAAAAACTTGTGTACCAAATTTTGTTTATCAAACAACTATCATATAAACAGCTACAAACAAAATGATACACTTCAAGATTGTCAAAACAATTCAAAACTACGTACCTAATCAGTTGTGTTCATGCTTTAAGAGAAAAAAAACACTCAACTGATGACTGTCCACTTATTTCAGACAATAGGGTGAAAATACACCTGTAACCACTTGTGATACTGGAAGTTTACATACAGTCATAAAACTGTAATTCTTTTATTTGTTGTAATTTAATATAATGATTTTTACTTATTTGATTTTTGAGTCAAATGTCTGAATCTGGTTGTTATCATTTTATTTTGTTTACTTTGTGTGTTAATACACTTATACACTGCCTTGAATTTGTTTGGGTTCTGTTGTTTGTTTCTGTATACATGTTAAATCATAAAGTCTCATTGTTTTACATGTTTGCAGCTTATTTAGTGACAGCTATATACATGCATAAAATTGTTCAGTTGGAACAATTACAGTTACTGCCAGTGAAAAAGATGTCCATTCTATTATGTATTGTAGCTAGTTATATTCTTATTTCATATGAGCAATAATTGATGTACGTATTGATAACTTGATCATGTAGTTCATGTTATGTTGTTGGATTTCTTATAGTATTTTAATAGTTTTTAATTAATTTCCATCTCTGGTAATTTATCAAATTTATTTACCATATGCATACAGAACATTTTGTTTCATGTGACCTCAGAAAAGCACTGTTAATTAGAAATTACAATTGTCTAATGGACTGTGAAGGAACAATTTACTTATTGTCATGTACAAACAAACCCAATTTTTGAATCTAACTACAGATAGTGCTAGTTAAACATAGGAATTAATGAAGAATTCTTATTTCGTGTTCAAGGCATACAATTTTTCACAAAAGTACTATCATCATAGAGAAGTATCATACGGTCAATTTGTAAAACACAATTTAACTTTTGGATTGATGTTGTTGATAAAACAATAAGTAGACTTGTTACAATATTTGATGACATGGGAAAAAAGCCAAATTGATCATGTTGAACCTTAATTTGAGAGCATTGTATTATTTTATCATGCTTTTTACATTGGTGAAATAACCATCTCCACATAATTGTATTTTTTCCATTGAATGAATTATAGTTGAGTAACAGGTTTTTGTGGTATAACGAGTTTTCGTGGTATTTTATGTATGCCTTGTTCCTGTTTGTGCATGCGCATTTTTCCAGAAAATTTGTCAACAGATTGTCTGATAGTTTTGTTTGCTTGCCGATTTTTGCCAACAATACGCTATCAACAGGTTATTATAAACTAATTTTGTTATTTATGTGACAGCGTAGTTCAGACATTTTAAATTGTTCAATGAATTCTTATTCTTAGGCAACACTTTTGTGTACTGAATATTCAGTCGATAGCTACGCCTATCAACTGGTTCCTTGCCTAGGGGATTGTTTCAGACATATCAAGATAAGCACTTAATAAAACCAAAACATCATTGAGAGATTGAGTAAATTTAGGGTAGTGTGAGGCGACCCACAAAAACACCAGTCCAAACTTTTTATGTCTACACTGTTGACCTAGTTAACTTAAAACACTTAAATGAGTGTATCAGAGGGAATTTGTTTTAATAAACAGATGAAATTTTTATAATAATGAATTTTGATGATGATTATTTGCAAAATATCCTGAAATAACAAACACTTTGCATAAAATACAGCAATGTTTTGTTAATACCACGAAAACTTGTTACACCATCATATTTGATTTTGTAGATGGGAAAAATGTTAGAAACTGATTTACAGTTTTTTACAATTTCCTTATTTCGTTCTGTTCTAATTTTATACAAAATGCTTTTTTGTTCTTGTTATATCAATAAACTTTTGAAAGCTTAATCTTATTATTAAAGACTTATATTTCATTATTGATGCATTTCAAACTGCATGCAAATGTTGCACTATGTGAGTATAGTGCTCCCTCTGAAGAGCAACACTTGTCGGAGGGAATTAATACATTTGCGACTGGTATTTTTTACTACGTGTACGTATGCCTTTTACTGTCATTTCTTGGAGGGTATCGGTCTTTAGAGGTGACGTTACTGAAGGGAGCACTGTACTTGTAATTTTGGTTTGTTTGATAGAATACCTGGAAATAAGAAAACTAATTTTTCATTCATTTTCAGTGATTGGGAAAGAAATTTTCTTAATGGGACAATGGCCCTTTTGGATGCTATATTAGTGTGACATTTTGAAAACCAATGTGACATTTTCATGTGGCGATAACTGAGTAGCAATTGAAAAAGTTTTCATAACTATTTATTAGTGTCTATCTGTTAGGCGCTTGTTGCATAAAGAAAAAGCTAGCGTAAAGTGTCAAATGACACAGAGTATCTATCATTAGGTGCTTGTTTTTGCAAAATGAAAGAATTGCAACAAGCGTCAGATGATACAGAGCAGCAGTATTTACATCGTACTCACTTCATTTCGTACACGAAAGGACCTAAAACATGTGAATGTGCTATGGGGGCATCAGTGGCCAAAGACAAAGGCATTTTAATGAGTAGTAATTATTTATAGGATACATAAACCTAATTAACATGTTACATTGAAATCTTAGTAAAATTAAACTTGATTAATGTGTTACATTGAAATCTCAGTAAAATTAAACTTGAATAATGTGTCACATTGAAATCTTAGTAAAATTAAACTTGATTAACGTGTTACATTGAACTCTTAGTAAAATTAAACTTAATTAACATGTTATATTGTTGTCTTAGTAAAATTAAACTTGATTAATGTGTCACATTGAAATCTTAGTAAAATTAAACTTGATTAACATGTTACATTGAAATCTCAGTAAAATTAAACTTGATTAACATGTTACATTGAAGTCTTAGTAAACATTTACACATATACAAGTCATGTAAGATTAATGTTTGCACAATTCTTGAAGATTTTCCCATTCTGAGGAATATGAAGCCATCCCATATGAAGTGTTTGGTTTATCATTATTTGTAATACTAAACAAAATAATTTGTATTAATGTATGCATAAATCATTTTTTATTTGTCTACAATTCTGAAAACAAATCATAAGATACATTAATGTGTTCACTAAAAAATGTAAAAATATACACAAGAATTTTAATGAATAAAAAATGCTCAATAGGATATTAATTGTTTGAAATACATGCATTAATATAGTGCAACTGTATGTTCAGAAAAAGTTCAATCTAAACAATTTTTAGAAAATTTGTCAGGAAGTTTTATGTTTGTAACTTTTTAAGCAGGGGTGGGGGGGCATAGATCTCCTGGTAGGTCTGGGGCAATGCTCCATTTGGGGTCCAGGGAGCCCTGAAGTTCCAAAAATATTGGTATTCACAGACTTTTCAGAGATTCTTGGTAGTCGGTGACAAGTCTAACAATGTTCCAAAGTTTATGTGAATCATTTATAAATGTAAAAAAAAATACCATTTTCAGCAGATTTTTTTAATTGTGAGTGTGTCATAAATACTATGTATGAGAGGGTATTCAGACAAAATGCATGTGACACGCATGCAATGCAAATATCTTGACAGATATGGATCTAACATTTTCACTAAAAAGAAGCACAAGTTCTTTTCCAAGGATCAAATGCTCAAAAGTCAAAAGCTTTATTTTACTAATTTCAAGAGTCAAAATGCTGTTTAAGGGTCAAATGAATACCCCAATATAGTTACAGCAAATTTCTGTTCAAATGGCACAAGATAAGATTCAGTTACCATGAAAACAGTAATATTTTTGGCTTCAAAAGGTGGAATTCTGGAACTACATCCACTAATGCAAAAAAATATTACAAGAGTTGTGTCCCTTATACAAACAGAATATAAGTCTTCATTATAACATTCACTAAAATACAAACAAAAATATACAATATATTTATAATGAAATACACACAATTCTATAAATATAACCATGTGGTAACATGTAATATAAATAATTCCAACACTGAAGGAGACAATACATAAATATTACATTGAAACAGTGCACAAGAATGTATGCATGAAATGTATAATATGGCTTACATATATTCCTATGATAAACAGTTAACAAAGCAATAAAAAAATGGTAAAATTCTATAAGAGTACATGAATATTTAATACAAAAGAAATCTCAAAAGGCAATATGGCATATATGTATATATAAGAAATACTTATATCTTATAATCAAAATAAATAGTATCATTTCACAAATTTTACATACCAAGATAAAGCATAAAAAAGGGTTTGTTTCGGGTTACCCGACCGACCCAATATTTTAAGTTTTTTAAGGCATTCAAATCTTAGTGATATATTGTAATTTTCACAACTCATTAATATTACAGTGCTCATATCCCATACAGTGTTACTGGTATATGTAAAAAAAAAAACATAAAATAAGAAAAAAATCCCTACCCTCCGACCCATATTTTTTTTGACAAGTGACTGGAAACAAACCTTTTTTATGTTTAGGCCTAAAACAACAATATAATACACAGCAAACATATCAATCAACAAACTATCAAGACTAAAATCTGATCATGAATACAATCTGCAGACCCACTAATTAACAGGGAGGTGTAGCTGGGAGTTAAGGAAGTATACATGTTTTCAGACAAAAAATCAACAATATACACTAACTATAAATGTTTTCAAATGTGTCCTTTTACTAAGGTATTACCTCCATAATACCCAAAATTATTATCTCAAAATGGAGTAAACAGATTTTGGGATCATTTATGATTTGTATAGGTTTCCATGATAGAAAATGATTTACCATGAGATTTTTCAGAAGCAGTGACATTCCAGTGAGTTATTGCCCCTTTAAAGTTGCATTATCTACAGAAATTACTATTTTCTTTTTTTCAACAAAGGCAACAACTCTTACAAAATTTCAAAAATTGTCATAAAATAAATTGAAGTATTTAATGTAATTATCAAATAAATTATGATAATAGGGCCATATATTTTTGTAATAATAATATTTTTGTACAACATTGAGCAAATACATGAGAAAAATACTGTATTAAGGATGTCTTGCTTTAAAGAATGAATTTAAACACTACAACAGCATCTAAATAAGAAAATATTCACCAGTGGCCTTACTTTTAAAACTTGGCCAAGTAACCGGGTCGTCTAATGGTTCAAAAAGAAAATGAGCAGGAAACAGGAAGTTCAGCAACCAATAATTGCCATAAACAGCACGAAGTTTCCCTGATATATCTCTTGTATCATAAACATCAATTTCATTTTGTATTTCATATGATGTATTTCCACTAATAATCCATGTGTAGGTTTTGTACAATGATACAGCACTGAATATCAGGTAGCCAAGCAACATCCAACCTAACACAATTAATGCAAAGTCTCTGTAATAAATAAATCCTAACACACCACGTATCAGAGTGATGGGATAAAATAAATCTATCAGTTTATTATTTGGTATCACTTCATAAAATGCATACGGCAAAGCATGAAGCATAGAAAATATTGTAGTAATAAACGCATAAAATAAAAATACAGAAAAATGTCTGAGATTATTAAATCCAATACATCTAGAAGCGACAAAGCAGTGATGATCTCTTTTAAGGATACATTTATTACACAGAATACAATGATGTGCCCTGGGTGGGTTTAGTCTCTGGCAAACTAGACAATTACTCCAGGTGAAGTAGCACATAACTGATCTATCAACACGGTGATTTATTTGCATATCTTCAGGAACAGAAGTGTCATGTGATGGCACAATGATACTAGCTTGTTTTCTAGCTGGTGTATTATTAAATTTTTCTGAAGAATGAAACATAGGTGGACCTCCGTGTATTTCAGGTTTATATGTAGAGTCCACAAGGACAAGGCAAAGCCAATTAATGACAAGTTCCATTCCCAGAAAACATCCAATTGTTTGAACACATTTTGTAACCCAAACATGATGATCACTGTAGAGGAAAGGTATAGCATACATCACTCCCCATCCTCCTATCCCAGCCACAGCTAAAATGTAACAAACTGGAGACAGATAATTCAGAATGACTGGGTCTGTAGCTATCTTCACAATAACACTTCCAACGCATTTCACAAATTTCCACAACTTTGACTTTAGCCTGTATACCATTCTGAAAATAGCATAAAATGAAGCATTTGAAAGTATAAACAATCCAAAACTGAACAAAACAATTCAAACATGAAAAAGCAACAACACCAAACAATGAGTACAAGCCACAAACTAAATAAGTCACAGACACTACAACAAAAATCTAGCCTTATTAATTTGACTGTTAATCAGTTGGCTGATTTCATATCTGAATTCAGATAGGCCATCCTCTTATCGTTGGACAGGGCCCAATGCTAAAACATCTCCTGCAGTTACACACAGTCTAACTAGCTAGATCAGGAACCATACACAACATATGTAATAAAGAAACCTAGTTGGACGAATGAAAACATCTCATAATTAAAAACAACACCACGTGCACTTACTTGATAGACTAAGTCACTTTAACATCTCACTGAGTCAGGTTACAACATATCCTGTATAATAAATGTTCATTAACTCTCCATATTGATATAATGAACATCCCATAATTTATTTCTAATAGAGACATAACAAGAGAAACAAACACCTGAAAACTATTCATAAAGCTTAGTACAACTCACTTCCTAAGTAAAATTCACTATGAAGCGCGTAATTAATTTAACACACTAATACTTCATTAATCAAGTAATTTTTTTCAATAGGACAACATAGTTGTTGGATTCATAGGGGCTCAAGTTTTGCATTATTTTGAGGTCGAAATGTTGTAAGGTCGAAAATTGGTATGTAGATTACCACTATACTAGTTACCTCCCTTGAATGATCATGCTTCTGCTGCTATGGACAAAGATGCGCGCACGTATTCTATTAAACACTGTGCTTACATGAAAATTAGATATTTATTTTAACCATAATTATACGATCATTCATTGACATGTAATTAAAACTTATTCTTCTCCGACTTGACGGCTCGAATATCTTTAGGACGAAATTCGTGAGAATGACAATTTGTGAAATTTATCACAACAACGGTGTCAACGCTAATCTAACAAAATAAATTTGTCCCCCTTGTAGGCAGTGAAGCTGCTATATGCGAAGTGAGTTTAATAATATCTTATATATTCTTTCTTTTCGATAATGGATGTGTTACGTCAGTACCTTTCATTTGAAAATTTCTCCTGGGAAACCGCAACAAGATTTTACTACGATTTGTTTTACGGTGTTACGCTACTTATTTGCAAGGACAATTTATCCTGATTACTTAATTGGTTCTAAAATAGTAAAAAGTGATGTAAAATTAATTTTGAATTTATCTATTTTTACTTTATTAAATAAAAATGTCTTATTGTGAATAATGTTCAAATTTGTTGTTAGATAATAAATTTGTCACATTTTTTAGCTAGATTTTCACAGTCAATATATCAGTATTTTAGTATAATCACCTGTCTCTTGCTAATTTAATGATTTAGCATGTTAGTATCCTCAATTTCTGATAGATTTTAAATTACATTTAACTGTCATCATAAGAAATGACCAAGTCTGTATCCTCAGGTTACTTGTTTCAGATTTTCTTCTCTGAGCTAGATATTTAAAGGAATTGTCCAACTAATTACACTGTCACTGTTTGTGATGGGGAGATAAATTTTTATTTCAGCTGCTCACCATTTTGTTGTTTTTTATGATTGCAACCTTTTCATATTCTCAATCTAAATACCTTAGTCTTTCAAATTTGTGGTTGAAATCTATTGTATAAACATTTCATTGTTGACTTTCTGTGTCAGCTATTTTAGAATAGTTTATGTATTAGTAATATATTGCTTTATTCAGTGATCCTTTGCTGCCAAAAGTTCTAAAGCTTTGGCTTTGTCTTTAATGGTCAAAATAACTTGGATATGTCTGCCTTAATTACATATCCTTTAGAATAGTCAGACCAATTGGACTGTTTGCGACAGTGGGATAATTAGGCATAAACAAAAAGGTTTGTTTCCAGTTACTTGCAAAAAAAAAATATGGGTCGGTAGGTAGGGATTTTTTTCTTTTTTGTCTTTTTTTCGTATATCGGCAACACTGTTAATTACAATATAACACTAAGATTTGAATGCCGTAAAAACTTAGGAGACAGCAGGTAAAAGATGGGTCTGTCACGTAACCCGAAACAAACCTATTTTTTAGGCCTTATTTATTCTGCCCCGTCTAACTTAAGGATGGACCACCAGAATTCAGTTATGAAATCAACTACTGAACAGCCAAGTTAGTGAAACTAACTTTAGACATGAAGTAATGTAACAAATCCAGACTTACATAGGACCAGGAGATATGTTGAAGTGAATTTAACCACCAATACAGTAAAATAAGTTAACCCTCTGTGTGAAACAACTGATATTTATCATTCATGTTTTTATTAGAAGTATCAATGTAACTCAATTTTCTTTAATGTTCCTGAAACTTTGTACTTGTCATTATTAATCAACTATTGATTAATATTAATATCTTGATTTCATTTTTCATTGCAGATACCATTAGACATGATGATGTTTAGTTGAAGAATATTTCATAGTCAAGGCAATAGATTTATTGAAAATTTAAGTGCTGATGTTATTGAATTAAGTTAGTGATTGATAGAAATGGTCAAGTGGTGTTTTAATATCAAGACTAATAGCCATTGTGTCATGATTGACTTAAGTATCAATGAATTTTACCAGAATCTGTTATGAAAATATTCAATTTTAATTTACTGATCAAAAATTCTTCATATCCAAAAATCTCTACAGAAAAGCAATGTCTTCATCAGAACTGGTGAAACTGAATGTAGGCGGTGTTTTATACACTACAACTAAGTCTACATTATGCAAATATCCACAATCTATGTTAGGTGCCATGTTCAATGATTGCATGTCAAGTCATTTGGATGAGAATGGTTGTGTGTTCATTGATAGAGACGGTGAATTGTTCAAGTATGTACTGAATTTCATGAGGTCTTCAAGATTAGGTCTTCCTAAAGATTTTCATGACTTGGATCAACTAAGTGTAGAAGCAGATTTTTATCAAATCACATCTCTTATAGAACTCATTGATGAACTCAGGCAACCAGTGCCTGATAAACAAGTTTGTGTTAGATATCTGGAAGTTATAGAAGTTAGAACTGGTAATTTAGCAACCATGCCAACCATGAATTCAAGAATAAAAACGATCATATCTGGAAGAAGAGATATTATCCATAAATTCTTATCTCCACATCAGATTCACCCAGCAGAACGTGAACGTCTTCAGTTAAATACCGGAAAAGATTTCACTGAAATTGCCTTAACTGGAAGTAATGTTAGACTTCAAGTTGGAGAATGTTTACGCAATCAGGGATGGACATTGTCAGAATCCCAAATGTCAACATTCCCATCAGGGGAAGCCATTGTGCATAACTATAAGGATAGATGGTGCCTGGAACAGATCAGGGCAGATAACTCTTTAGAAAACAGTCAGTGTAACTGTCTGGAAAATGATTCATTAGAGGAACTGTCATTGATTGGTAACGATGATGCTCTGCAATAATACAAATTTGAATAACTTACACATTTTGTTTGCAATCAAGATTTTAGTTCAATGCAGCTAATTTTAGGATACTAGCAGTTTTAATTATTAGCAAATATCAGATTTATTACGTATGAAACATATTATATTATGGATAAATTCTTTATTAGTTATGACAGTAACAGTGGTAAATCACCATTGGTGATTTTTATGCTTGTAGGATTCATAGCTATTCAGGACCTTAACATATTTACATTCAGTTACATATTTATATTATGAATGGAAACATTTCATTTATTCTTTCTATAAGTGTATCTGCTTGCTTATACTTATGAATCAAAGTCAACATTGGATTTCCTAATGTCTCTATTTTGCACAAGATGATAAGGTTCCTTCACCATTTTTGTTATGTTTGTTTTATTACAATAAATCTATGATTTACTACCCTCTGGGTTTGGAAAAATGTGTTGTTTTTTTCTGAGATTGTGATACCTGAATGAGTATATCTGATGTTTTTTTAAGTTTATATTGAATGCTATATATTGATAATTAATTTTCATCAAATAATATTTGGACAACATCCAAAGCATATATACAGTGCAGAATAACTTCTAACGATCTAATACCCATCAAAGGGGTCTGATACATATAGACCTGTAGTTAATGATATAACAAACATGAACTTGTAAGCAATTTGAATCTAAAAAATGACACAAAAATTTGTAGAGTCTCCATATAAAGATCTATTTGCACCAGACACCTTTGATACCCATGGGATCAGTAGAAAAGTGTGTTTTTTAAGTTTCTGAACTCATGAGGATTTGGACTGTCCTAACTGTTTTTATTAATGTCAGCACCTATGCATGTATTTTAGCAACAGGTGCTCTTCTTTGGATTTTTTGTTGTTCTTTGTAAACATAATACCCAAGTAATTGAATAATTTATAATACATTTTGTAGTGATATTTTTTACATGCAACATGGAAAATAATCTGATAAAATATTACTCTGTGTCTGAAATTATATTTTACCTACATCAAACTTTTAAAAGTTTTCGTAAAGCCTTTCCAAGTCTGAATCAGATTTGCACGTTAATGCTATTAAAGTCAAAAATGTGTTTGCCTCCACCTCAGAATAAAGGTCAGTCATTGAAAAAATATAATTGATTATTTGGAACAAACTGACCTCTGAATAAAGGCCAGATTTTGTCTTTCCACAGGGTGGCCTTTGTTCACAGGTTTTACTGTATGTTTTAATAAAACATGTTGCATGTAAACAACAGAAAAAGTATTCCACCTATATAGATGGTCATTATTAATTTATAAAAGATGACACTTGACCACTTTGTTAGATTGTAAAGATTTTGTACTGATCAGTTTTCAGAGATAAATTGGATGAGAATTTAGTCAAGTCTTTGGAAGGTCTGAAATTCAGGAGGTTACGCTGTAACTTTTAAAAAACATCGAACAGACTTGTGTACTGTTATACCAGTAATATGTCAGCTGAATCTTCATTAATCAGTTATTCTTTTTTAATTTTCAAACCAGCTTTGGGTTTCTGAAGGGGAATATATAGTGTGATAAATCAGAAAAAGGGGAAAATTTGAATAACTATCACATGTTTATATAGCATTTATAGGGAGAAATATAATTGTTTTGGCTAGGGGAAACAGCCGATATTCGGCTGTAAAATCATATGTATATGTATATGAAAAAAATCACTGTTGACAGACATACTTGTGTACAGACTAAATTATAATCTAAATAAATTGATTTTCAAATTATATGAAGGTTTTGGTTGAACAACAAAAATAACAGCTGATTTTTTAGTATAACTTTTTATTCTATCATATTATAATAGTAATGTTATTCAAGATATATAGTGATTTCATTTTAATCAAATGCAAGTTGTTTGTATATAGTCACATGTTCCAAAACATAAGTAGAATATAATACAAGGAGATTCTTTACAAAAACATTGAAATTAATTTTTTTTTCTTACACCCATTTTCAACAATATTTCAGTAATATATAAACAGCAATTGACCTAAACAAAGTTTCTGGATTCTGTTCTAGTATCAACCTTGTGATCTGCAAGTTACATCCAACATTTCGATAAGAATGGCTGAAATCAGCCGTGCTGAGCAAATGGCCTTGGATTAGATTAAAGGAATAGACTCCCAACTAATTTTTATGCAGAAAATGTGCTACACATTTGATCTCACAAACCTGAGGTTTGTACACTTAACAATTTATTAATTAGCAAAGAGGACAATTGAATATCTGTAAAAAGCAACAAAATATTATATCATGAAAAAATGTATGAGGAAAATGATAATACACATATACCATTTGGACACATGACAATTGTATCACAATGTCCACACAACAAATATCAAGTGCGTTACTAATAATTGCTTCAGTAAAAACAGATAAATTTGGCAATATTTCATAATGTTGCCCTTTGTATGATACAGCACATAACGATTTACTAACAACGTTAGCTGTATGATATAACAAGAAAAATTTGTCAGATTTGTTTGGTCCCAGAGGTGGTATTAATATCATGGTTTCACTGTAATATTACAACAGTCAAACCTGTGAACAAAGGGCACCCATGGGGAAGACAAACGGCATTTACTCGAAGGTCAGTGTGTACTTAATAATCAGTGACAGTTTTTCAAAGAATGTCTTTTATCCACAGCGTGGTCTATATTCAGAGAAGGCAACAAATACAGGTTTGACTGTATTTGATACAAATTGTTCAGTAGTTTCACAAAAAAATGCAATTTTGTTCTGTATGAAAAAATATATCATAAATATATACAAAAGTCAATAGATGAGTGGAGAAAAAAATGGTGATACTAGCGAATATGATAAATGAATGAAATCAAAAATAACATGAAGTCTTTTAATAGGATTGCTACAACCATTGAGTAAGTGTTTTGATCCATTTGAATAAGAGTAGGATTCACCACATTTATCACTTTCTGATAAATCATTTCACAAGCATTTTACAGAATAACCCCTGGAAAATGGACCCCTCCCAGATTGGGCCAAATCTCTTTTTTTCAGAATTCAAGTTTTCAGGGAGTCCAGTTTTCAGGAGTTGTACTGTATATTGGACAGACAAATCTACATAAATTTGCACAATTTTACACACTGTGTATAAATGTATTTTTAATACATGTTCTTATTTGCAAAAAAAATCATTGAATGGATTGACTGATTATATTATTTCTACACATTCATAGCTGAAAACTGTCAAGTCTGGTATATTCCTTTTCATACATGTACAAAAATTCAGGTAATAAGAGGTATAAGAGGTAATGAAATAGTAAGAAAAGTTCTGCACGTCCAGTCCAGTCAAAAGAGGCTCACCCACTCATAAAATGTTTATCATGAAATATTGTAGAATCAAAATACAGCTGGCGCCTATTACAGCAACATATTCACATCATCATCATCATCAGCTGCACGATTCCTGGCTTGATTAATCATTTCTTCATCACAGTCATTATCATCACTTTCCAATTTATCCTTCTTTTTCTTACAATTACAAAATGATCGGAAGTATTTTTTCTACAAAATAGAACAAACAATATTTCTTTAGAAAGGTAACTTCTGAAAATATTTTTTAAAAAATCAGTAATAATCTTAATCAGTGTGTTGGTAAAACATAAAATAAAAAATTGAAGAATATCATTCGAAGTTGGTAATACCCGTAATTATAAAAAAATTAAGCAGGGAGTGATTTAAACTTCAGTTGATACAAAACCAATCACTCATTCATGCAGTGTAAAGTTTATAAGCCAGAGCCTACTAGAATTTAAGAGAAGAGGGGTTAAAACTGAAAACAGTACAAAGTCATTATCTCTGTATGTTAAGTTTAGAAACACGGTTCAGTGGTTGTTCACATATCATCACATACACAAAGTTTGGGGAACTAGGCATATGAAAGATGCATGGAGAACACTTCCTAGGACTTCATGTGATGTCAGTGTTGTCACCTTTGTGACATAATATAATCCTCAAATAAATAATATCAGTAACAAAAGTTCAGTCAGTGTTTTTAGATCCTTACCTATTTGATGCAAACAGTTTGGTGGTCAATTGCAAAGCACTCAAGATATAGGATTTCGTAGAAGTATAATCTGTGCAAAGGGAATTAACTCTGACTGTATCAAGTCTGTTAAACTACTGAACATGATACTAAAAGGACCAGTTTGCATGCAATGCTAAGATTAGAATGCAGATGTTGATGTCCATAATAAAGACAAAAATATTTCTTCTTTTGCAAAATATAAGTTAAAAAATAAATCATTTATACAGGACACTATTGCATACAGCAGGCTTCCCAAAAGTCGCCACCGTCAGACATCCTGACATGTCAGGCAAATTTCAAGCAGGTCCAATAACTTTTCAGCGAGTACCGGACCAGCTGTCTGGCAGTCAGGCATGATTTACAGCATTTATCACTAATAAACAATATATAGAGGATCTTGAATGAGTGCTCATTCCTTACCATTTTTATTAAACGAGTTGACTAAATAATATGACACGAGGCTCTGCCGAGTGTCATATTGTTTTTGTCAACGAGTTTAATAAAAATGGTAAATGATGAGCACGAGTGTAAGATTCTATTTATCACATAACCGTATAAAAGACCACAGAAAATGAAACAGTCTGTAGGATGACGTCATGATGACGTCAGTACAAGACGTCTAGTGTAGACTGTTTACTACTGTGCGCAAAAAATAGCGCATGTTTCTAATAATCGTTTGGCGATAAAATGTAAGATAAAAGACATAAAATCGTTATTTTATTCACACAAACATAATTTTATTCGTTAATAAAATCATTACGAATCGAAAGTCGACCATGTTTACAAATATCGTAGTAGCGTAGTATACAAAATATGCAAATATAGTGATTTGGCTAATTTGAATATTTATTGCACGGTTTGGCAGTGCCGAACGATATTTCCGGCACGGGTTTACGGCACTCCTGGACCGCAGGTTATGTGATAAATTCATTCAGACAAATTTTCATTTAGTTAGACAAAGTTCTTTCTTTGCCTGACCAAATGTCAGGCAAGTGTTCCAGAAGTTTCGAGAAGATTGATACAGCAACAACCAAAATAATAAGACCAATTCATTTGAATGACCTCTTATTTTTGGACCAGTTTTCAAAACTTCCTCAAAAGTTCAAGTTGTTTATCAAACCACACCAATATTAAGGCCTAAGAAGAGGCTTGTTTCCAGGTACATGCTTAAAAAATAGAGGTTGGTAGGTAGGGATTTTTTTTTCTGGTGCATTGACAAAGTGACCTAGTTTTTGACCAGAGATGACCCATATTTGCCCAATTTTATAAGATCATTAAGACAAACATTCTGTGATTTCTAGAGTGTTAACAAAATTTCCATTCTATTTGACCTGGTGACCTTGTTTTTGACCCCAGATAACCCATATTCGATCTTGTCCAAGATATCATTGAGACGAACATTCTGACCAGGTCTGATGAAGATTCGCTCAAATGTGTGACCACTACAGCATTAAGAGCCCACAGGTGTGGACGCTGGACACCAGACGTCGGAGTAGACTGATGACTATAGCTCACCAAGCAATATGTGCTCGGGTGAGCTAAAAATACAATATAGCACTATGATTTGGATGCCGTAAAACATATGAGTCAGGAGGTAAAATATTGGGTCAGTCAGGTAACTGGAAAAACCTTTTCTTTTAATAGGTCTAAGACCAATTTTTGTCCTAAGGTTGAATTACTATCAAGATTTTATTGTACTTACCATACTGTATAATGAGAAACTCTTCATGGAAAAGAAGGCGATCAGGAACAGAATGTAAGCAACAGTTGCCATGGCAAAACCAAAAACATTTAATTTCAGATATTCACTACAAACACAGGGCTGACGTGTAAGGTCTGCAGTTGTGTGTTGGTGAATATTATAATCACCATCATACATGAAAACATAGCCCACCGGACATAAGTGCAAGCACTGACGTTGAAAAACAATTTCTTTGTTACATTCTGTCACATCAATACACTTTGATCCATCTAATACCTGATCTTTCTGACACGAACTGACACAAATATATCTGCAAGATCCATTCACCCGTTTGCCACATACAGTGAATGGTTTGTTGTTTGGACAAGTAACATTTTCATCACAGGAATCCTTACTACATACAATCTGTAACAGAATTATAACTGATAAAATATTCATCAACAAAGATCTGTATCCATTCTTTACAGGTCATTTCTTAAATGTAAGGTATATTTATTGCAAAACAAAATGCGCTCTATATTAATTTTCAGATTTTTATAATCCGGAGATGGAATGTTGTCATGTTTGGTATCATTTTAAAAGCTATTGCATTTAAGTATATACAATTACTAAAGTTACAATAACATCATGCAAGTAACCAAACAATACCATATAAATATATATATACCATCTAAGGGCTAGAGAAACAAGAAGGCCAAGATGGTCCTATTCATCATGCACCTATGAATAACCTGATAAATTGATTACGTAGTTAACTAGTGACTCTATGGCCAGAAACAATTTTGATACAGGAGCATACTTTGGTCAAAATTAGTAGAGAACTAATTGGCAATCTTATATACTAAATATTTAAACTCTAAGCAAAGCATTTCTAGTCACGAAGATTCCTAAAGGTTTTCACTAAATAAGTCTATTTATGCATATATTACCTACTCCAGGGGAATAATTTGAAACTCTTGCCATCTTGGTAGAAGACCACAAGATAATGCAACAAACCAAATATCTAAGCTCTGGGCCATGTGTTTTGATCAAAAATTGATTTCCCAATTTCATCCCATTGGGCATAAATTGAACATTCTCAAAACAATACAATGTACCAGATATCTAAGGTCATACAGATAACTTAAACCAATCTTATCACTATTTATTTAAAAATAGAAAAAAACATGGCCTCTAGAGGGTTAACAAGATTGTTCAATGATTTGACCAGGTACCTTAGTTTTTTACCCCAGATGACCCATGTTCTATCCTGTCCAAGATATTATGAAGAAAAGCATTTTGACAAGGTTTGGTGAACCTCCAGTCAAAACTGTGACCTCTAGAGTGTTAACAAGATGTTTCTATGATTTCACCTGGACTGGTGATCTAGTCTTTGACTCCAGATGACCAATGTTCGAAGTTGACCAAGATATTATTAAACAAACGTTCTGACAAAGTTGGATGAAGATTCAATCAAAATTGTAACCTCTAGAGCATTAACAAGGTTTTCTGGTGCATTGACAAAGTGACCTAGTTTTTGACCGGAAACCCATATTCTCACAATTTCACAAGATCAAAGATTAATACAAACATTCTGACAAAGTTTCATGAAGATCCAATCAAAACTGTGACTTCTAGAATGTTAACAAAATTTTCATTCTATTTGACCTGGTGACCTAGTTTTTGACCCCAGATGACCCATGTTCGAACTTGTCCAAGATACCATTAAGGCGAACATTCTGACCAGGTCTGATGAAGATTCGCTCAAATGTGTTACCACTAGAGCATTAACAAACCCCAGGTGCGGACGATGGACGACAGACAACGGACGACGGAGTAGACTGACTGAACACTATAGCTCATAGAGCACTGGGTGCTCAGGTGAGCTAAAAATCTACCTCAACCCCTCCGTCTGAAACTGAGCTACAGAGATTTCTTTTTGCCTAAACGTTGGAGATATCGAGTGAATAGACTCAATCTTGGTATGATCATTTGTTGTCCTGCTTAAAAAATGATAAAAAATATTGGTAGCCGTGAATGATAAGTTAAATGTCACTTTGACAGTTAAAACTGATTTTGGAACGACCATTGAATGATTAAAACAGTAGAAGTGTCACGTGACCCGCACGTACGCACACACACACACACACACACACCATCACACACACACCCACACACACACACACACACGGTCTAACTAATTAGACTGTTCGTGACGGCGAGACATTTTTTGATTTGGCCCCGACCCTCACATTTTACGAAAAAAATTACTTACACATTCTATGATCCAAATATTTATAATAAAGATAACACAAGCAAAAAGTTTATCCATTTGTTTACATCTGAAAATCAAAAGATGTTTTTTTCTATATATAAGCCTTAAATCCCACTTGCAACGTATGGAAGAAATGATTAACCAAAAGAAGGGGTGCATTAAAATGACAACTGTATTATTATTACTTTAATGACTAGTATACTAGTCTTTCCAATCAAACACCTTACACGTTAGAACGATACAATAAATAAATATTGTCTAATCATATATTTATTACATATGCTTCTATAACAGATATAGTGATTTCATTCTCTTTATCCTCTTTGTATATTAGACTCGTCCATGCATTTTCGGAAAATGAATTGATCTAATTTTGATTTCCCGGCGCATAAAATTACTAATTCCTTGGATATTGGTACAGTACAGATAACAAACACACACATTTGGTCACAGTTTAACAGTTCATTGGTAAAAACGAAACTGCCAGTCCGAGTTTATTAATGAGCCAAGGCTTCGACTATAGTTTAACAACCTACTTTCGATTTCGATATCGCTTTTCTTCTAGGAATTTGAATGCTGTGTTATGCGCATGTGTTGAAACGTGTATGAATTTGATTGCATTCGTGTTTTGAATGGTACTGCATAGAAGGTAATGCTATTGTTTATTAACAGTATATATGGCTATATATTAAATAGATGTTTTTAATTATCAAATTTCTATTATAGCTTATAAGACGAATGAGGAATTCATGTGGAGTGCGCTATACATGTACCAGATTATGCTGAGTACTCAGCTGAGACTGTTATTGTTGTATCTTGTACATATGTATAAATTTGTACATACGTAAATAGTTCAAATGTGTTTTTTTTTCTATAAAAAATGTATTTGTATATAGTATGTATACGTTTCTATGTATATGTAAACATCTGTATTGTAACAGTGTTATATATATGTGTGTGTTTATAGTAGTTTGTATGCCAGTCTACCTGATTAGCTCTGTTTGTTCAGCAGCTGACTTGCAAGCAGGAGGTCGCAGGTTCAAGCACCACTTTGGGAACTTTATTTACTGCCTCCTATTACACTATCAATGCTTGGTTTTAAATTTAATAATGTTTTCGTCTCTTCCGTTTTTTCAAAATTACATAACTTATTTCATAATTTTTCTTCTGCAATATTTCAAATTTCATAATTTGTATGTTCTATGATGTAAAATACTATGAATGTGTCTTATCTTTTTCCTGAATTCATGTTGCTTTTTGAAACAAATAAATAAGCATATATACATAAATTTGTACATTTGTAAATGGTTCCATTAATGTTCTGTTTTTCAATATCAACAGGGCCATGATGGCCATCTTTTGCTCACCTGAGTATAGATTGCAACATCTACGGTTTTCTTGTGATTTGACCTGGTGACCTAGTTTTTAACACGAGCTGACCCATGTCCAAACCTTTTCACAATATCATTAATACAAACATTCTGACAAAGTTTGGAGAAGATCCAATCAAAACTGACTTCTAGAGTTTCAACAAGGTTTTCAGGAGATTTGACCTAGTGATCTAGTTTGTGACCCTAGCGCCCAATTGTACAAACATTGGTTAACTTTAACCACTGGGTTAAATCAGAGTTTTGGTTAAACTTTTGGTTAAATGCTCGGTTAGCTGTTGTAGAAAATTTTGTTTGAATTTAACCGAATGTTGTTTTTGTTAAAGCTCAAATAAATCTTACCCAAATCTAAGATGCTGGTTAAATCTTTACATAAAACGGTAACCAGTACCAAAATGGCAGCCCTTTTTAAATGTTTAAATGACTTTTTTAATGATTAGTAAACCAAAATGTTTAAATTTAACCTCAGGTTAAATTAACCATTTGGCTAAAGTTAAACAATGTTGATACAATCGGGCGCAGATGTCAAATATTCAAATCTGTACAAGACATTGTTAAAACAGACATTTTGAAACAGTTTAATGAAGATCCAATCAAAACTGTGACATATACAGTGTTAACAAGCCTTTCTAATGCTTTGACTTGGTGACCTAGTTTTTAACCCTAGATTACCCATGTTCGAATGTGTTCAAGATATCTTTAAGACAAACATTCTGATGATGTTTTGTGAAGATTCATTCAAAACATTGGCCTCTAGAGTGTTAACAAGGATTTCCAGTGATTTGACATGGTGGCCTTGGTATGCATATATGTATAATAATGTAAGGTATGCATTTTTTTCAAACACACTGTTCTACATATTGTAGCATAATGGTTGTACATGATAAATTTGTTTTGGTCCATACGGCTATTTAGGCCAAAATACACCTATTATACATCATCACTTCAACATGCGACTCTATGGTCTGGGACATAAGTACACATATTGGTCCCAGGTACCCAAGACATTTACTAAACATGACTTGTATGGTATACGTCTTTGCAGACATAATTATGCTTTAATTTAAAGCAAATTCTTCATAATGTGTTCGATTTTTTGCATCATGTAAACTTTTCAAACTTATTGATGAATGTGTTTGGGTTCTTTGGGCCATCGTCTGCAAATACCAAATGCCTGACATTCCACAACTTAAGTGTTTGTTAATGCGATTAATGTATGTAGCACAAAAAGAATTTTTTGCATTTTATTTTGCCTCTGATGCAATCAGTGGCATACTTTGGTGAAATACAATTATATTGCAATGTTTAAGTAGAATGGTTTGATTCCATTTCTATTCTTATTAATGTCTTAGATTACTCTGATTTTCAGTAACTGAGCTTTCAGCCATCAACTGCAATGTACTTGTAAATTCATGCAGATTTCCCCAAAAATTCAGTTTGCATCAAGTTTTTTCTTCCCCTTTTGCAAAAATACTGTGTTATTTTTTCCCCTGATTTAAGAAAGGCTCCTTCCACTAACGGTGAGAAAAAGCCTTGATGTAGTAAATTGTAACTTTATAATTTCAGTTGTAGTGATGATGTATTGTCCATTTATATGAAAAGAAATGGCATGGTTTGCTTACAAACTTCTGTGATTCCTGTGGAATGTGTGTTGTAGGCTCAGTTTATCATCATAGTTATAAGTACATAGTTATAAAGGTAACCAGTAATATTTAGTAGTCTAAACCTATGTACATTTAGTTTCATTTAACCCAACATTAATGCATGACTAACTACTAACATCATGTGACTTATTCTGTGCACGAGTTTTTTTACCGCCGTTTACATCAGTCTTCAGTGCAACGTCATTCGGAAAACATCATACCAATGATATTGTTGAATTTTATTTAAAACTTCAACAGGTAAAATTACTGTACTGGTAACATTTTGTTATTTATTATTCAGTGCTTGTTTTTTGTCAGAATCGAAGGTTTAATTTATTTAGCTCTTAATATGTTTGTAACTATTAAATTCATTTTGTTAAATTTTGGTTATATCATCCTACACGCACCCTATCCCATGTCTGAGTGATTTGTCTTTGTCCTTCATATTGTTGTCCGTGTCCGTTTTTATTATTGCTAATTCCTTTGATTATTGTATCGATAAAATGTTGAAACTGTATATATTGTTTCAGAATTATATTAGATGTAGAAATGAGGTAGAATCATTTATTGCTTCATACGTAAACATTTTGACACTGAAGACTCATACTTGTTTCTAACCCACGACACTGGCGACATGTTTACAAGCACTTATATATGATAGGCATAGACTTTATATTATACATTTGGACCATACTTAACAGAGTTTATAATTGCTATACATGTTGACATACTTGACTTTTTTATTAACTTAAAATGGTATTATCTATTACTGTGGTAACTATAGTCTAAGTGAATTGTGTAGTCAACAAATAGTTCGTAGGACAAGTGGTGTGCTTAATGTGAAGTATGTCTAGATAAGTTTATATGTAGTAATTTAGGCTGGATGTCTTAATTAAGGGTTAGCTTCCATTATACTTTCACTTTTGTTTTTTTCTTTGTATTACTATTAACCATTTCAATATGTTTGTCCAGAATTATTTTAAAAGTATATCAATATCCATTGGTTATCTCAGTGTAGTTTTTGTGGCATACATTCATGTGTCAAAAGGGAGTACATTTAATGATTGAGTATATACCTGTCTTTTTTAATGTTAGATCTGCTTTTTCTTGTATGTTCAAATATTTTCCATTACAATTCGGGACTTTTTTCACAGGTTGGGAAAGGGGCCTTTCTTAAATTTGGGGAAAAAATAATGCAGTATTGTTGTGAAAGGGGAAGAAAAATTTGACGCAAACTGAACTTTAGGGGAATCTGCATGAATTTAAGGATTTTTCCCTATAAACGGCCCTTGTTATAGAAGGAAAAAAAGCCCTTCAATTTGTCATGGATTGTCATTACTTTATATTCCAGTATGTTTTCCTAATCAGGAGCTGATTTATAGTCTATAAGTGGAGTATAACTTTATGTTGAACGTTTAAAATCAAGCAAACGTTGCTTTTAATTTCAAATGTAATCATTGTGTAATTCATGCACTGCAAATACTAGTCTAGTACATTTTGTGTTGCTTACAACATAAGATGTTTGATTAGAGCTTAAGCTCTTGTGTCTATTTTCTACAAGCTTTGGTTTTACATCAGTCTTTGAAGTCCCCTTCTCCAAACAGTGCTTTGATTTGTAATAGGCAGAAAATAAAGTTCTATATTTGGGGCTCGGACCCGCAACCCTGTGCTTGCTAGTCAGCTGTTCTACCAATTGAGCTAATCAGGCTGACCGGCATACCAACTACTAAAACACATGTAATATATATACAACACTGCTACAGATTTAATGCAACATTCTGGCAGGGACAAATAGCTATATTACTATACTACTCAAAACTTTCTAAGGACCACTTTTTCATATTGAAATATTGATTATCAAACAATACCAAATTTTATAATTTTAGCTCTAAAATACAATAGTATTAGCCAAATTTTGCATTGTTTAAATTATTGGTTTTACATGTACATTGGGCAAGGGAATCATGCATTGAAACCTCACATGTGGTATTTCATGTACTCTCAGTGACAGATATTTTTCTTTAACCTACATCGGTAATTATGGTTAACCAAATTAAGTTTGAGAATGCCTCTTGCCACATGAAATAAGGACAGGAATGTAACAGGCAGGCATGTCAGGAGAATGAGCGCATGGATGGGGGCTGATCAAGGTCGACAACCTGCGTGCACAAAACTTTGTGTGCACAAAACTGTATAATGGTCCTCCTGGCTCAGCACTATTGCTTCTGGAATGCTACTACATTGTGAAACAACCTCCAGAACACAGGAATCCTAGTTTCAAGCATATTTTTGACTATTCCAAATTCAAAGCTAATACACAAAACGTCGATTTATTTAAGAAAATTGGGTTATTTCTCTCTGACAGAGCAGAAAACATTGTGGCATAAGAAGTGATTTCTCACTACCTGCATTGACTTCTTTTGCCACAATATTTTCAAAAGTCGTTTGCTTCAGACACGGGGAAATGCAGTATTATGACGCAAAGGGTTAAGGAATGGGTTGCAACAATGCTGGAATAAAGACCAGACATCATGTTCCTTTTACAAATAATCATGTCTGAGAATACTTAAATTGAACCCATGACCACCTTGACTGAACACTGCAGGATTGCACTCCTGTACTTTTTACTGATGAATCAAGATTTTGTAGACTTCAAATAGATGGGCTAGAGTTTTGAGAAGGCCTAATTTATGAAGATTTGTCAGTTATGGTTTGGGCAGGGATTAATTTAGCATTTAGTAAAACTGACCTCCATATCATTGATATGGATCATTGACTGCAGAACGATATTGCTAGGAGATTTTTGATGCCCATGTCTTTCCCTATGCTGGCACTGTTGATCCTGATTTTGTGTTGGCCTGTGAAGTTCCTGGACATAAATCTGATAGAATATGCCTTGGACATGCTGGAGCATTTTGGAATTGGCAATAGCTAGCCATCTGGTCCAACCAAGCAACATTAATGAGCTGTTCATTGCCTTGCTAGAAGAATAGCATAGAATCCCTCAAAACAAAATGCAGAAGTTTATTTGTAGCATGCGCAGACATTGCCAGGCCATAATTAATGCCGCTGGAAGACATATGAGATATTAAAACAACTTTGGATAAAAATCGACAGAAAACAACAAAACATAATTACTGTAACTTAAACATTTATTCATGTTTCCTGGCTCACCAAACTTAAACAAAGTTTACATTTGATTGAATGAAGACTGAATGGATAATCTATAATTTTCAGTTAATGTATACTTTAATCATTCATTTCATACCAGAAATGTATCAAATTAATGCATTTATGAAAAACAATGCTACGATTAAAAAGTGGTCCTTAGTAATTTTGAGTAGTATATGATGTATTAGGTGATATGAAATATATGTATACATATTCCATCTCTGATAAGTATCACTATGGTGTTAAAAGGTAGGATCTGACTAATTCTTCCTTATTCTACACCCAAGTTCTTACAACCATAGGGAGCTGATTACAACATACATAGTCAGTGTATTGTTCATTTCATTGTCTCAATTTTTTTGTCACTGATAAAACCTGCTCAATTTTTTTTTTGTTTATTTTTACAGATTGTCAATAATACCTATATTGTAAGATAAAAATGGAAGGGCTTGGCTTACAAACTCAAACAGATGAAGCAATCATTGCTGACATCCTACCACTTCCTGAAGGGAAGACAAAACATTTCTTTATTTCATTTTGTAATGAGGATAATGAGAGAGTACTGCCTGTCATTGATGAGTTAGAGGAACGATTTCAGTTGAAATGTATGTATGCTGATCGTGACTTCCAGCCAGGTAAAGACATTGCTGTCAACATTCGTGAAGGTATGACAATGTCAAACAAAGTACTTCTGTTTCTGTCTCCTGCTTTTCTACAGAGTGGATGGTGTAAGTACGAGACTGATGCAGCCTTTGTTACTTCAATGGGATGTGGATATAGTTGTATAGTACCTGTATTGTTAGAAGAATGTGAGATCCCACCTACACTAGTGACCTTGACCTACATTGATGGAACTATTCCTGGTGTTGACATCCCTGCAAAAATAGCTAGCAGTCTACTACGTCCAAGTGAGTCCAGTAAGATCTTGTCTGAGATCTAATGGCTAGAAATTATGCATACCATGAACACCTGTACAAATCATATGATATGACAGATGGAATACATTATCATTCTGCTTGTTTCCTGTTTACTATGTAGTTACTATCAAAATGAGCTTTGTCCAGGTACATACAACATTTATGGCGTGAATGTGCAGCAGGTTGACACATGCAGTTAAACCTGTGAACACAGGCCACCTGAGAGAGAGAAGAAAAATACTTTAATGTGCTGTTGATTTTGTAAGAAACTTACAGATAATCTGGTGTTTATCTATAAAGCCAACCTGTGGTTTGCTTGAATGATAAATAAAATATGATCTATAGCATTGCATTTATTATTAATCCTATTATAATCTAACATACTTTCTCCATGTGATTACAGACACTGATGATGGCTTGCTGGCCTTAAATATAAAGTCATGGAGTAGAACATGTAAGTTTTTCAGTATAGTAGAGCATGTTGGTATTTTAGTGAAGAATAACATGTATGCATTCCATTCAAGTAGAACCTTTTGGTATTTCTGTGAAGGAGAATAAGATCATGTGAATATTTCAATGAGTTAGATCATGTAAATATTTCAGTAAATTAGATCATGTAAGTATTTTAGTGAGTTAGATCATGTAAATATTTCAGTAAATTAGATCATGTAAGTATTTTAGTGAGTTAGATCATGTAAATATTTCAGTAAATTAGATCATGTAAGTATTTTAGTGAATTTGATCATGTGAATATTTCAGTAAATTAGATCATGTAGGTATTTCATTGGAGATGATCATTTTATTTCAGTGAATTATATCATGAAATTATTCCAGTAGAATGGATCAGTGACACAAATTTTGAAAATTGTACAAAATTTTCTGCAAAGAAAGGACTTTTTAAATGTGTTATTTACATTAATGATATGGAAATGCTACTGATTACATTTGATTGCTTCAGATAATTGTTGAAAAGGGAGCATTATTCTTGTGTGATTTTTAGGATCCACTGATATGTTTTTAGTATATACTGTCCTGTTACACACATTGATGTTTCGATTGTATTGCATCAATATATAGTAAATCAGTAAAGCTACATTATAACAGTACTCCTCCTGTCTTATCTTCATGTATCTTCTAATTCACAGTTGAAAATGGTTATTGTTGCATTTTGCAAGCTGAAAGGGAGAATTTGTGGTCATCAAGACCTGCACGATACGCATTTAAAATACAACCAAATTTAATGGACCAACTGAAAGAAGATGGAGTTCCTGTAAGGATTTTTCTTTGAGGTTAAACGTGTCAAGTTTTGACAATAACTAACATAGTTTTATCTTTGTCAATCATGTTGGTACCTTTTACATTGAATGGTTTTAGCCTTGTGGAGTATTATGGGTGGGCAGGCATCATTTATCCTCTTGTCGCTGTCTCAAAATAAGACTGCCATCTTTGCTGAACAATATCGGACACATAATCCAAATGCCATTTGTTATTTCTATTCTTAATGTTTGGTAAGAAGACAATTTAACTGTTAACATTTTCTCTATGTACCATATCTATCTTAAACTCAATTCATAGCAGAACAGAACAGCCCTTTTCATATACACATATACAATTTTCTTGTTTCAGTAAACATGACTAAAGATTCATTAATGTATGTGGCTAGTCTGAAGTGAAGTCTTTAAAATTATTGATAGAACAGATAAAAATGCTGTCCTTCCTGACAGCTCTCATTTTATGTCTCCTAGTCCAGTATTCACTATACAGCAGTGCTTTTTTCACCTTTAGCAGAAAGGAGGCACATACTTTTCAGACAGGGAATTGATACTGAACGGTACAAAACAGTATAATATTATGTTTGTTTGTTTTTAGGTTCCAAAAGTTCTTTTGAAGAAAGCATTCAAGGTTATCAATGACCATTCAGTTATGTGGTCCTATGATTATCTACACAGGTGTAAAAACTTTGGATGGAGTTGTCTCGTTTTTATACCACTCTGCATTTTGCTTTTCTTCTTAGTCACTAGTGCAGTGCAATTACAATACCAACCAAGACATCATACGACATTTTCAGATGGAGACTTCTCTGTATCGGATGATTTTACTATGCTTGGTATAAGAATCATCATGGGTATTGTGTTGTCTGGATGGATCTTGTTGATGCAGATACCTATCTGTTTCCTACCTAGATTTTGTCACAGAAAGAATGTAAGATTTTTTTACTGAAGTTTAATGTTGCACGGACAGCCAGGGTCATTTCACGACTCTCCAGCTTTAAAAGCTTTTGAGGAAGATCTTGGACTTACACCAGGGTAGAACTACTGACATTCCATAAGCTAGCTGGACAACTTCCTCACATGTGAAATTTGATCCAAGATTGGGATTCAAACTCTAAGCAGTGAGGGACCAGTGGTTACTAATCAGAGAACATAACCACTTGACCACAGAGGCCTGTTCTAAGATTATTTATGATCAATACAATGTATAAACAATTTACAATTTTTTATGTCTCTTGCTGTTAGTTATATTGTAAATGTTTCATAAACCATCATGAGATCTGTTATTTTTAAAAGTTGGTAGTTGCTGAATTTTGCCCTGACTAGACTCCATAAGCACCCGTTGTGTAGTTGATTGGTGTTTCAAGTTTCAAGTACTAATGTAACACAGAGGTGGTAAAAGATTAGTGATTGATTAGACAACATTGAACTCACATTTGCTTAATACTCGTACCAAGTTTTTTTTTTGCTTGCTTCTAATCACCATGTGTAGGTAGAGCCCTATTATGTAAGCGTTTTTTTACTTAGGACTAATATTATGTATTTTTAAATGTTTCCCTTTTCGTAAATAAAAAATAAAAAAAAATAAATAAAAAAAAGATGATTTAATGATTTTTTTTAAGTTGAGCTTTTTAAAATACATGTATTTTGAAACGAGATATCTTGAACAAACAGTAATTGATGTATCATTTTGGCATGTAATTTACATTAATTTGTCAATATATATATCATGTATTTCTAATTATAATTGTGATTATACTTCACTTGTTACAGCGTGACATTTCTGTACAAACCAAACTGTGGCAGTTAACGAAAAGACAATGTATTGAAAATAATGTCATTCTTCTTTTCACATCAAGACGAAATCAACTCCCATCTGTATCCTTTGTAACGTTTTTCTTTCAATTCTTTGAAGAAGCAGCATGTAGACTTGGGCTAAACTTCCGGTGTTTACTACATTATTGCTTCCACTGATTCATTTATCTAGGGATGTTTATATCAATTTATATTTTCCTCATGTTTTTTTCTCAACTTTGTTTTGATTTATTTTTTCCCGGTTATTAAAATCAATTTGAGTTAGTACTGTTTGGTAAGATATAATTACTTAGCGCCTTTCTTGTTGAAAAAAAGATAAAACATTTAATGTGGACATTTTTTATGAACTTATGAGTGAGTTCAGTTTATTACTCAATTATTAGCTCCTACTGCTTGGAAACCAGTTTGGGGAACTGTAGGATTATTTAATAAATAAAGAGCTGTTAATTCAAAGTGGCGCAAATGTTCCCCATAATGAGACAGTGTTTTGAGTACTTTACCCAGACCCTAGCTCAAAGGTCAAGGTCACAGTGGTCCATATCTCTGTTCACATTACTTCAAACAACAGACATAGAATCTGTTTCTCATGTGACAGTTAATACAATATTTGTTTGGCTGTATATCCCTCCCAATGTAAAATGGAAGATTGTAAAACCAGAAATACATTGTCCACTAAATTCTTTCTAATTTAGTAGAGGACTCCATATTGCATTGCAATACTTCATTCATTTGTTCTATTCTATTCCTTCAGTCTAAATATCAGCTACAAGTCATGAGATACAATGTTGCTAGATGCAGGGTAAGATACACTGTTTTATATATGTATTGAAAGCTTTTTAATTTGGTTTACATATACGGTAAAACCTCTCATAGCAGTCACCTCAATAATACAACTACATTTGTACCTGGTTATAACGACCACTTATTATCAGATGCTCTTTCAATAACTCCCCTATAATTCAACTTGATAATGAGACAACCTTATTATGACCAATTTTTCAGGGCCAGAGGTAGTCTCAATGTCAGGGTTTTTATTGTATTTGTAAGTTTTTATTTGATTAACTTGTCTTCATGGCAGCCCTAGTATAAATTAAGTACAGATTCGCGAAATATTGTCATTAATCTTAATATATCAAATCTGTTTTTATTTTCATCCCTTATCTTGCTATTCTGTGAAGCAGGCCTCTTGGCAAATGATTTAAAATCTGGATGTCTTAAAACAAGGGAACAAACCCTGACTGCAGCGATCATACACAGTCTTAAAACAAGGGAACAAACCCTGACTGCAGCGATCATACACAGTCTTAAAACAAGGGAACAAACCCTGACTGCAGCGATCATACACAGTCTTAAAACAAGGGAACAAACCCTGACTGCAGCGATCATACACAGTCTTAAAACAAGGGAACAAACCCTGACTGCAGCTATCATACACATTGTGTCTATTGTTTTCTGTTTAGGAATACCTCATTGGGGTGATAAAAGCACGCAATATTCAACCTGTTGACCGCAGGATGACTCAAGAGGTAAGGCGTAAACAAAAAGAAAGGTTTGTTTCCAGTTATATACCCAAAAAATATCAGTCGATAGGTAGAGATTTTTTTCTTTTATGTTTTTTTTACATATATTGATAACACTGTTAGATTTGGATGCCAGTAAAAGATAGGTTGGTCGGGTAACCGGAAAGAAACCTTTTTTTAGGCCTAAGCTGTAATTAATAACTTTTATTGTGAGTGCCTGATAACTGATTTATCCATCTTCTTAGAGGTATGATATTTGTCTATGTTGTTTGCATAGTAAACTTTAAAATTAGTTTGTGATGCAAATCAATACATGTTTATAAATCACAATAGTTTTTAATAAAAAAAAGATTGCTAGAAAAAACATGTACAAAAACTGCTTGTTGGATATTTCAGACCTATGCTGATAAATTAATTGAACAGCACTTGGATGAGATGACCAAGACTTTAGCTGACGACTTTGATCAGCTTCCAGAAGCCCCGTTAAATCGTCACAATGTGAAACTAAGTAAAATGTGTATTTGTCAACAATTGGAAAGAAACTTAATCTGATCAATGAATGTTTAATCTATATGACACAAGAATCTAATGTCAGAGGAAACTTGTGTTATGAAGACAACATTATATGTATGTATGTATGTATTTGATTAAAGGGCATTTTGTTTAATGTTCTATGTTGTATGACAGTTAAGTACTTGTACTGTATTATTTTTATCTGCATGTAGTCACTTCTAGTTTGCAGTTTTAAATGTTTGTTTGTTTTTATGTGACTTATTTTCACTGGGTTTAACGCCGTTTTTTCAACAATTTTTCAGTTGTATACGGCGACTGGTTCACCTAACTAGTTTCCCTGTATTGTATACTAACCAGCACTAACTTACCCTTCCACCAGGAGCTGGCAACTTCTCCACATATGGAGGAAAATCAACATTTTTGTCCCAGGAAAACCGTATACATGTTCTAGTATATGAATGTATGAACTAATTTTTGTTGTTGTTGTATTTTCACACATTTCTTTGTTTATAATTATGATGAAATATTTGTTATACATTGTGTAAGCCAGTAATGAAGTATATTGCTTAAGTGTGAACTTCTCTTATTAATGTATAATGTTTTTTCTCCGTGTGTAATGTTTTATCTCATTTTTTCTCAATGTTTTATCTCAATGTGTGATGTTTTATCTCAATGTGTCTCAAAGTTTTATCTCAATGTGTAATGTCTTCTCAATTGTAATATCTTATCTCAATGTGTAATGTCTTCTCAATTGTAATATCTTATCTCAATGTGTTATGTCTTCTCAATGTGTAATATCTTATGTCAATGTGTTATGTTTTCTCAATTGTAATATCTTATCTCAATGTGCCATGTCTTCTCAATGTGTAATATCTTATCTCAATGTGCGATATCATTTCTCAGCATGTAATGTTTTTTTCTCAATGGGTATTATCTTTTCTGAGTGTGTAATATTTTAGTCATTTTTTTCATGCGTAAGTAATCTCATATTGTAGACTGATGATCTAGTCTCATTATGTTCAGTCTCAGTCGTTTAATATCATCGTAGTTTTTTGAATACCACTATGCCAAAAAAGACAATTGACATTCATTACCATAGTCGTCATACCATAGTCTTGACTATCACTAAAACATGATTCGCAGTTTTTAACCAGAATTTCCAAGGGAAAAAAAAGTTATAAGATTGACAAATGTCAGCGGGCGGACGAGCATCCACAATTTCTTCTGCAGGCAACTCCTTTTTTAAAAGGATTTTGACAAAACTTTCAGATAACTATTGTCACCAAGTACCTCAGCGCATATGTTCATGGTTTTGTGATTCGATCATTTTTTGTGGACTTTTGTTGGTTTTTTTTGTTTGCACATATGCAATATATGAAGTATTCTTTTGTGCACAACTCTTCCTATATTTTTAAGGGATTTTGATCAAACTTTCATAGAACTATTGTCATCAAGTGACCCAGAGCATATTGTTGTGGTTTTGTAATTTGTACATTTTTGGCGGAATTATCATTATTATGGCCCTTTGTTTATTTTGCATGTTTGAGCTATGAAAATTAAGCATGACGTATGCAAAATGTTTCCAACATATGACTGAAGGTAGGAATGGGGTGAGCATCTGGAGAATGAAAACCTGGTTTTCTGACAATTCCTGTCATCTTGTTTATTACGAGTTTGATAAAGATGATTAAATAAATATACATGTCATATTCGTTTTCTTTGTTAATTTGATTGAAGTGATTCGCTATACATCACTAACTGATGTGATTTTAGAAAATTGGTTGATGGTAAGTATACTTTAAGTAGGTATGCGTAGATGATATTTTTCCGGACGTATTTGTTTTGGGTTTACGGTCGATTTTTAAACATTTGATGAATGAATTTGACAAAATCAGTCAACAGCTATTTATGTTCCGTTCACATGACACTACTAAGTAGAGCGGAACTGCAAATATTCTGTTTTGTCTTTATGTGACTTATTGTCACGGGGGTTTAACGCCATTTTTCATCAGTTTTTTTTTCAGTTATATACGGCGACCGGTTCACCTAACCAGTTTCCCTGGATTGTATACTAACCAGTACTAACTTACCCTTCCTCAAGGAGCCGCAACTTCTCCAATATGGCGGAAAATTGACATTTTTCAAATTATCATAGAAAAGTATGACTTGTCACGACCGGAATTCGAACCTGGATCTCCGGGTTACAAGTCCAGCGCTCTAACCACTGGAACACGGCCGTGGTTTTGAACAGCAAATGTTTACAGAAAAGAAAATATATACAAACCAAAAGATAAAGTACAATATTTCGTAAAACATTCGGCTATTAAAATTAATTATTCAAGTCTTAGAATCACTCTATCCTTGCAAAATCAGACAAATTTTAAAATATTGTTACGCTCCACTGAAGCGTATGTGTATATATGTGTGTATGTGTGATTTTAATTACAGAAAAACAAAGACAGACTAGAACTTTAAATGTTCAAAAATCTATTTTGCAACATTATGCAACAATACAACAATGAATAATATAACAAAGTTTCAATGCCTAGTCTTGACTAGATAAAAGTAAAACAAATAAAACTGACTCCAAAAATGGTGCTTTGCAAAATTGTCTATTTTACATAGATTTCAATAACAATAATCTATTGCTAAAAAAATCAACAAAATGTGGAGATAAATAAATTCACTTAATAAATATTTTGTTAGCATGAAACGTTTCCGATTTATTAATGCAAAATAATCTCAAAGTTCAAACTAAAAAAATCAGATAAAACGGACGTGGCCTTACGTTAGCAAAGGAAAATCTGGAGTGTCTTCAGAAATTTCCGCGGAGCTATTTATACTCCCACAAACCCCACATCCAAAATATGTGGGGTCCGCAAAAAAGATGTGCGGGGTCCACAAAAAAAATGTGTGGGGTCCGCATCGAAAAATTGCGGAGTCCGCACAGAAAATTTGTGGGGTAAAATTAAAGCACTGTTTACTAATTAAATACTGGACTAATATCGACGAAACTTGACATTTACATAGGAAATATATAATAAAACATGACTGCTACCTGAAATTTCCTCTTAAGTGCGTTTTTAGCATGAAACATGTTTCTACACTATTCTGACAATTCGGAGAAATTCTGTTGTAAACAAAAAGATAGCAACAGTAACTAAGGAGAAATCCCATAATGCCACGCGATACATGTATACAATATGGCTGTCGACGTAAATGTGCAAATTGATAACTACAAATTAAACGGGTTTACTATTCAACTGACGATAGTAGTAAGTGATTTCCTATCTGCATGCAATCTAAAAATGACGTATATTATAATTTTAAAGTGAAAATGCATGACATTGCGTGATAACAAAAGTACACAGGTTTAAATACACAAAACATAAAATTAGGTTAAGTTACTGTGGGTTCAAGTGTACTTAACGCATCGGCTGCTAAATACTGGGGCATTACACTATTTAAGATTTGCAATTGTTTAAGATAATTTTACGTCCAGCCTTTGATGCTTGGAAATAAAGCATGACAATCGTCAAGAGATGTGTTCGAATTAATGAGACGCTGTTGTGTGTACAAATGTATGATATGTTATTTGACTGGGAATATCAATTCGTATTGATATTAGCACAATAAATGCAAGACATTAAAAAATACTGTACAAATGAGGCGACAGAGTAACAATGACTATGAGGCTTGATATTTACAAAATATGTAGTAAGAATTATAACTAGCCGCTTGATTTCCATTGTGAGTATTGTTACATGATGGAGGGTCAAGAAGGATTTTTGGTTTAAACAGTTAAGGTTTTCAATTTACATGTAATTGTATTTCATGGACAACAATTATGAAAGTTGTAAAGCTTTACTATTTTTAAGGGAAGTTTTGCTTTTACATACATGTGGGTCTACTATTTGATATCACATGCATATTATTATATCCCCGCAACAAAGTTGGTATACCAGTGGTATACTGGTTTCAGCTTGTCCATCCGTCCGTCTGTAGATGAAATCTTGTGTACGCTTCCTCTCCGAAAGGGCTGGTTGGATTTTAATAAAACTTCACCAACACATTAGGCATTAGGTCTACTTGCGCATATTATAAAAAATGTATTCAGATTTATTTTCACGGAGCTATGCCCCTTTTTTGCCTATAGACAAAATCTTATGTGCGCTTCTTCTCTGAAACGACTGGTTGGATTTTGATAAAACTTTACCAACACATTAGGCATTAGGTCTACTTGGGCATACTTTTAAAAAAAATATTTGGATATATTCTCCAGGAGTCATGTTCCTTTTTGTTTGTCTAAAGACAAAATCTGTGTGCACTTTGGCCGAAATGGTTTGCATGATGTATAAAAAAACTGCCAGTACTTTAGGCTTTAAGTCTACTTTCGCATATTTTAAAAAAGCATTATTCGGATTAATTTGCACGGGGTTATGCCCCTTTTTTATTTGTCTGTCGACAAAATCTTGTGTGTACTTCTCCTAAATGGCTTGTACTAAGTTACTAAGCCTTTAAAAAGGGGCTATGCGGGGGATTTAATTACCGTCTGTGATCGTTCTAGTTTTATATTTGTTTATCTATTACTATAATTTACTATACATTGGAAAAGACACGGACACTGTTAACCAATGGTTAGGCTCCGAATATAAACACACACGATGTTTAGCACATGTTGCGACCTATCCAAATTATTGTCAATGATATTTAATGCATTGTACTTTTCTTGTGTCTCCTTATCTCCGGATTTTAGGACTACAGCACTCTCTCTCCAGAGCGGCCCTCTGTAGACCAACAACCTCCCTTCAACAACAGCATGATCTTTTTCTTTGTATGATTTTAGTATTAATTTAATCTCTTTAGAGCAACAATCTCTCAACAACAACATAAATGGTTTCTCTCCAGTGATGCACCAATGTGTCCACACATTTTTTTTCATTTGACAAAATTCGTTGAAATCTATGAAGAACAGGCGGAATAGGCTTGTTTATTGTAGTGTTTGTGTTTTACCGTGAATAGATTTTAACACCTGGGTATGTGTTATCTGGTGTGTAGTGTTAGGTCAAAGACCGTTCCAGGGCGTACCCTCTGTGTGTTGTGTTGTCTGGTGTGTAGTGTTAGGCCATACACCATTCCAGGGCCGTTCCCTCTGGGTGTAGTGTTATCGGATGTGTAGTGTTTGGCCATACACCGTTTTAGGGCCGTTTCTTTTGTGTGTTGTGTTGTCTGGTGTGTAGTGTTGGGCCATACACCGTTCCAGGACCGTTCCCTCTGAGTGCTGTGTTATCTGGTGTGTAGTTTTGGGTCGTATCCTCTGGATATTGGGTTGTCTGGTGTGTAGTGTTAGGTGACCGTTCCAGGATGGTACCTTCTGGTAATTGTGTCATCTGGTGTGTAGTGTAATAGACCGTTCCAGGGCCTTACCCTCTGGGTGTTGTGTTGTCTGGTGTGTAGTGTTAGGCTCTAGACCGTTCTTGGCAGTACCTTTTGAGTATTGTCTTATCTGTCGAATAGTGTCAGGATATTGAGCTACCTTCTGCAAATTATGTTTTCTGGTGTGTTATGTTAGGCTCTAGACCGTTCTGGGGAGGTACCTTCCGTGTATTACGTTTTCTGGTTTGTTGTGCTTTTTAGCTCACCTGAGCACATGGTGTATAATGTTTTCTGAAATTGGAGATATATGTGTATCCGTCGTTTGGCCGAATTTTATTTGGCAAGTGATGTGAATTTGGGAAGCAAGTGTGAGTTATGTTATGTGGGTTTGTGAGGTTTATTTGCGGGGTTGTGTGCGTTTGTGATTGCTATGATCTGGGACCAATATACACAGGGATTGGAAACGGACGATTAGTCCGAAATATGTTGTCGTCGGTTTTGCCGCGCATGCGCACTGACTTCGAATCCAATGCACTTTTAGTAAAATCAGCGTCTTTTTTACATGCAGTTATTGTTTACAATCAATAATATGATACTTGAATACCGCCACAATCGCTTTTGGCATATATAAACTTCAGACTTTTGTTTTAGTTGTTTTCGAGTTTTAACATTTGATGCGTAAAAAAGGCCATAAAAGTTGATGCGTCGATGCGTACAGATTAGAGAAAATGTGTAATTCTCGTGTAGGTGACTTTAAAGTTCGCTTATAAATATGCATTCAAGTATGCTTTATTTTAAAATGAATACAATCATCTTACAGCTAAGGTGTGGATACGGGTTTTTGTCACACTTAAAAGAGTATATTTTGTAAAATGAATGGCTAAATTCTTAGTTGAAAAGGGGTGATATTCAGAAAAAATGTGAAATTATTGTACTCAATATCGTGTTAGTGACTTTAAAGATCGCTTATAGAAATGCATTCAAATTCGATTTTATGTAAAACCAGCTATGATGGTTTATTTGTGACAACGCATTCTGCCTGATAGGTTTATTGGCATGTGTCTTTTCTTTGGAGCTATTTACTTTCTGTACAATGGAATCTTCATTTGGATATTGCAATGTTATCGTCATCCGATAGGGTTGTCATATGTAATAGAATAGACAGTCCGGAATCAGTTTGCAAAGGAATGGCTGATGGTCTGTTCACTGCATAAAAGTTTGTTTTTTAAAAGGTTTGAAGTCTGTAGCATATTTGTTTTTATGATAAAAATTGATAATCTCCAGTGACTCAGGGTAAACTGGTTCCCGTTCCATGTTGCAGTGCACTAAAGGAACAGGAGTAGTGAGATATTAGGAGTTATACCATATTTACAATTTTTCATATTTTCGAATTTACAAGAAAAATTTAAATTTTTAAATTTTCGCAATTACGAAAAAAAATTTTTTATATTTTTAAAAAAAATTTTAAACTTAAAAGTTTAAAAAAATCGAAAAAAATTTTTAAAAATAAATTTTTCAATTTACAAAAAAAATTTAAATTTCGTAGTAGAGACCTCGTCTCTAAACTATCTCCAAGGGGTGCTCCTCAATTTGAACCTTCTTCCCCTCCCAGAAGGGGCGAGCTTTCAACACCGCGCTCGTCCCTCTCGAGTTTTCGAGCCTCCGCTTTCGAAAAAATTTATAAATACGAGGTTTTCCCCGTATTTATAAAAAAATCTTTTTTATCCGCCCGGTTTATAATATAATTGACTTACCCTTTAGCGTATTGTATATTCCGATTCACGCGTAAACCTTTTTTAAATCTAGAAAATATAAGATATCCAATTGTTTCACGTTCTAGTTTCGGTTTTAAAAATCTTGTTTCGGTTTCACGAGTTGGGAATTCCTGATTGCTATTTATATTAATAACGTAGTTATTACTTCCCTTTTCGAACAATGATATATTTTTTAAAATAAAGTCGTTATTTCTTATTTTATTTGGTAATAAGTTTAATTAAGTGAATATAAAAAAACTATTTTAACGTAATATCTTATTTAATTTTTATGTAAATGAACACGCCAATTTATTTACATACTTTAATATATTTATGTATATTTTTAACTTCACTACAGTATATAACGCGTATAAGAGTATATAAGCAGGAACGAAATTTGTATTATTTGACTGTCGTCGGTACACGTTATGGGCTGAAGTCCGGTATGACGCGCTTCTGTTCGTTTAAGGGCAGCCGTGGGCTGAGTATGACACTTTCCGGTCTGTTTAATGGTAGCTGCCAGGTAATACCTCTAATGCGATTGATTATGAGCTCTATGGGTTGTGCACATAAAAGATTCTTTACCATGGAGTTGGTAATCAATCACATAGCAATTTGCCTTACCTCGTTCGTAGCTCTGTTTCGTTTCGAGAGCTATGGGGTTGTGGGGTTTAAGGTGATTTGTGGAGGTTAATACTGGTGGTGAGCCAACAGGTTGGAGGGATTAAGAAAGGTCTGGGGGTGAGCCTACGGATGAGAGCGCTTAAGAAAGACTGAAGTTCACCCCAGCACTGGGCGTGCACGTAAAAGAATCTACCCAGTGTTGGGGTAAAAGTAATGTAGTACCGGGGGCAGTTTTGCTGTTTTTAAACGAGATCCTTATTATCAATCCAGCTATTAAACGACGAGGGGTAGCCGTACCATTTTACCAACGATTTATTACCTTTACGACGTATTATTTTTTCGATTCTAAATATTTCTTGATCGGTTTTCTGTAGTTCTTGTTCGTAAAACGTGCCTCGTATTTCTTCCCCATTATAGTCCGCTATTTTATACGTCACCGGTGTAGTTTTTTGCACGGCAGTCACGATAAAGATTTCTTCAGTCCATCTCGGCGTATACCCTTTTTCGAACGTTTTCTTCTTCTTCGAGATTCTCACTTTATCACCCATGGAAAATCGCGGATTAAAAGTTTTTATTTTATAATGATCCGGGTAAAGATTTTGCCAAACTCTAATTTTATTTTTCTCTTTACTAGCTTCAACGGGCGTCATTTTTATCGACGAGTGTCTCGTATTATTGTATCGATCAACGAGTTCGTCCAACACGTCGATGTATACCCGCGTAGAATTTGCCGAAAAATATTTCCACATTTTCTCCTTCATCGTTCTATTCCACCTCTCCACCACGCTAGATTTTTCTTCGTTTTCGGTAGAATACAATTCCGTTAGACCCTGTACTTCTTTATTGTAAAATTCTTTACCTTTATCAACCCATATTTTTTGCGGTTTTCTTTCCTTAAATATTTTTCCCAAAGCGGTCGCTACCGATTTCCCAGTCTTATCTTTTAGCGGAATTAACCAACCGTATTTGGAAAAAATATCTATAACGGCAAGCAGGTACTTGATTCCCCGGTTAAATTTTGAGAATACCCGCATATCTACTAAATCCGCGGCCCATATTTCATCAATATTATTTACACGCACGCGCCTTTTAGGAAATTTTTTAACGACGGGTTTGTGTAATTCTTCCGCTAAATTATCAGTCCATTTTAAACTTTTTTTTTAATCCCATCCCGAATCTCATCTTGGTTCCGATAATTTTTCGCACGATAGACCGATCCGCTCTTTCTCTCAATGTCGGGTTATAAATCCCTTCCATCTCTTCCAACATGTCTTTATCGCAAACTTTATTTCTAGTCGCCGTATCTTTATTTTTTAAATAGCACACGTCGTGATGATACGCGGCTTTATCTACCCTATTTACGGGTAAACTCCACTTTTTCGGCGTAAAATCCGTATTCAACCTCTTGTTTAATTTCGTTCCCGGCCCCGTGAAATTATGCCCGGGGAGATGCATTTCGAAAGGCAAATTATTGATCGCCCTATTCAACAGCGAACCTCCTTCGATTCTCGTAAATTGAGTTTTGGTCGTTCCGCAGACAACACACTTTCCCCTTTTCATAGGTCTGTTATTTTTAGTAATTACATTTTCCAACTTTTCCGTCTCGGTTTCTCTTTTACATTTAACGCAATACATTTTTATTTAACGACTTGTTCGATTTAAATAAAATGGAAATTAGAGATTTATCCTGGACGAACAAAACCAAACGCTTCAATAGCCCCCTCTTGCCGAAAAGTATTCGAGGAGTTATCGTCGGTAAATCCGGTTGCGGTAAAACGACTTTGTTGCTCAATTTACTACTCCAACCCGACTGGTTGGATTACGACAATCTCCGAGTTTTTGGAAAAAGTTTATTCCAACCCGAATACGCTTTAATTCATAAAGCTTTTAAAAAAAAGTTGAACAAAGACGAAATTTTGCGCCTATTTAGCATGCGAGACAAGATCGTTTCTAGAGATATAACTCCTTCCCAATTTATCGAAGTGTTGACGCGGGATCAAGACCCTAAGCGGGAAGGACTCGTTTGCGAGTTTTTCGAACACGCTTCGGACGTTCCGGATCCGCGCGATTTAAATCCTTCGGATAAAAATTTAATGATTTTTGACGATCTACTCTTGGAAAAACAAAACAAGTGCGAATGTTATTACGTTCGAGGACGCCACAGCAACGTCGACTGTTTTTATCTCTCTCAAAATTATTTCAAATTACCCCGGCAGACGATTCGAGAAAACGCCAATTTTATCTGCCTCTTTCCCCAAGATTTGAAAAATATAAACCACATCTACAACGACCACGTGAGCCAAGACATGAGCAAAGATCAATTTAAGAAATTGTGCCGCGAAACTTGGGCGAAACCGTATAAATTCGTCGTCATCGACCTCTCTTCTAAAAAAGACGCTGGCAAATACAGGCGCGGTCTCGACGAATTCTATATCATTTAAAAACTATTTTCCCAATACGAAAAATATGGAAAACTTATTGCGCGATATCGCTAAAAACACGGCGCCAAAAAGTTCTTTTTCGATCGTCGTTTCCGACAATAAAACTAAATTTACGACAATGTTTCATCCGCCTCTAGAGCTCGATAGAGATAAACGATACGAAATTGCGCTCGTTAACCTCGAGACGTATTATTCTTTCCCCAATATTAGCTCCCATAATAACCATTTTCGCTATTCCCCCAACGGTGGGAAAGATTGGGAATTGTTTCTTATTCCGGAAGGAAGTTACGATATCGTGGATATCGACCGCGTGATTCGGGAGAAAATGAAGGAAGCCAATTATCTCGATAAAATTTCCGTGACGGCGAATCCGAATACGTTGAAATCCAGAATCAATATCACCGAGGGTTTTATAGCCGATTTTCGCCACCCCAATTCTATCGGTAGAGTTTTCGGTTTCGCATCTTCGGTGTACAGGAGCGGGCTTCACGAATCGGAAAACGTTGTCGACATTTTATCCATCAACACTATCAGAGTCAACGTAAATATAATTTCCGGAAGTTACGTCAACGGGCTCGTTCAAAATACGATTTACACCTTTTTCCCCAACGTGAGTCCCGGATACAAAATTGTGGAAACGCCGCGAAATTTAGTATATCTCCCGATTATTATATCGACGATAAACAATTTGGAAACGAGTTTAACGGATCAAAACGGAAACTTGTTAAATTTACGCGGAGAAAATATTACGATTCGTTTTCATATTAGGGAAATTTAAAGGTTTTTAAAAAAATTTAAAAATGTACAAACATATACGCGTAAATATTTCCGAAGGTCAAAAAGACAAAATTCTTCGAGCTGCTAAAAACGGCACGTCCACAACGATCCGCCTCGGTCGAGAAGATCTTACCGGAAACGATTTAATCGCCGTCACTCGCACTCAAGCGGCTAGGATCCAAAGAGCCGCTAGCGAAGGAGTCGGTTTAGATTTAAAAATGAGTAAAACCCAACTCGAATACAATTCGTCTATCGAGGGAGGTTTTCTACCCCTCTTGGCCGGTCTAGCCGCGCGCACCCTACCTATGATGGCTGGCAAAGTTTTACCCGCTTTGGGAATAGGCGCTTTATCCGGATTAGGGAGTACAGCCGTCAGCAAAGCTCTCGGTTCCGGTCTCTATCTGAAAAAAGGAGGCAATATTTGTCAAATCGAAACTGATGGGAAAGGTTTGTATTTGAACCCGACTTCGGGTAGGGGTTTAGAATCTGTCGGAGAAGGATTATATCTGAAAAAAGGTGGTAAGATTTACGACGGAGCCGGAATTTTACTCGGTGCCAACAGTCCTTTTAAAAATATTCCCCTCCTCGGAATGTTTCTTTAAGTTAAACGATTTCATTTTTTAGAAAAAATGGAGTCGCAAGAATTTAGATTAAACAAAATTAAAGAAATTCGTACCATTTTTTCGCGCGAAGAAAGTCAAAGATTAGCCACGAGTTTAAAATATAAACGCGTTTGCAAATTCGTCGATTTTATCGGCACGGGTTTTAGTTTCGCCGCCACCGGCTTATCCGCGGGCGGAGTTATTCTTTTATCTACGGTAGTCGCAGTACCTGAAGCGACCGTCTTGGGAGTGGCTGCTGCGGGTCTCAGCGCGCTCACCGCTATGGGAAAATACGTCGGCAAACGTTTGTTTACCAAACTTCGCAAACACGAAAAAATCCGAGTTTTAGCAGCGAGCAAACTGAGTACCGTCTCTTCTCTCCTCTCCAAAGCGCTCGACGACGAACACATTTCGGACGAAGAGTTTCAAACGATTCGCTCCGAGTTGGAAGATTTTTTAACCCAAAAGGAAGAAATTCGTAAAACGAGTCGAAAGACGATCGGGGAAATCGACGATGGAGTCAAAATGCCTTTAACGAAATCGTCTTAAATATCAAATTACGAGTGTACTTTTAAATCGTACGGTAAACGTTCGATTTAAAGACGTTTATAATTTTTAGAAAAAATATGGCTTTTCTAAAAATTACGGATCCCAAACAGCGAGATAAGATGGTTCGAGATTTTCACGATTTAAAACGACGACTCAAAGATAACTTTCTGCGCGAACGCGGCGCGGAACGTGAGCTGCAAGAGGATTTGTCTCTCGCGTTTAAACCCGTGACGGATTTACAAAAGAAGACGACCGAGGATTTAATAAAAGCGCAGAGGGAAACTTCGGAGGAAATCAAGGAAGAATTACGCCGAGACGTCCCCCCTCCCTACGTTGAACCTGGTGAACCCGTCGACACCTCCACGCTCTTCGTTAGCGATAGACTCCGCGCTTTAATCCGAGATCGCGATTCCGACAAAAAGTTTGGTGTGAGGGAAGAAGTCGGAGGATATTTTATGGGTGACAAACCTATTCGAATAATGGAAAACAACGATTTACTCGTAGACGATATCGTATACGAAGGCACCCCAGGATTGTGGGATCTTATTACTTCTAAAAATCCGGATCGCGGTAAAAAATATACCGACCGAGATTTAGAAAATTATCGACATTTGCTAGATCGAACGAACGCTCGATACGAGAGGTATAATCCTAAAGGTAAATTGATTACGAATCGCTCGTTTAACAAAGTTCGGTTTTTCGAACACGTTTTCGGATCGAAA